>JACEFZ010008326.1:280000-287500 GCA_014155875.1 Cepaea nemoralis
CGAAGCAACAAAGTAACCAAGCAGCTATCCCATCAAACAAGTAGCAAATCAACCAAGCAATCGATCAATCAATCAATCAACCAAATATATAATTAACCAACCAATCTATCAACAAACATGTTTAACACTAAATCAAGTAACCAAGTAGCTAGTCAATTAAATAACACACAAACCAACCAACCAGCAAGCTAACAAACCAATCAACAAACCGTACAACAAAGTAATCAACTAAATAAGCAATTAGCCAATCAACGAACCTTTCAACCAAGCAATTATTCAACTACTCAGTCAACCAGTCAAGCATATAACCAATCAATCAACCAGTTAACAAACTATTCAACCAACCAATCCACCAAACAATAAATCAACTAAACAATAAACTAACCAGCCAACGAATAAAGCAAACAGCCAACCAACCAATCAACCAATGAACTCGGCAAGCAATCAGCCAATCAGTGTACCAACTACCCGACCAATCAAGTAACCGTGGAACGAATTAGGCAAACAACTAACTAGCCAGCCATCTAATGAATTAACTAATCACATTTCCATGTAAAGTTAGCAAGTTCACATATTCTAGAATACCTCATTATGAGGTGAAGTGAACAAGTCTCTTCCTCATCGAACATACGCTGTAATTAATTCCCAGAATGCTCTGAAAATTATTCTGTACCCATGTCATGAGGCTGGGTCAACCCCCAGAGTAGTACTACTCGGTTAAAAAGAAGCAAAATGAGTAAATCAGAGCCCCCCCCCCCCCCCCCCCAAAAAAAAATGAATGGAATTGATCAGCTTTACCCCCTCTGCTGTGTGTCCACCGTGACGAGGTAGAGGGGCTTGTGCGTCCCAATGACCCCAAGAGCTATGCCGACGGTAGCACAGCTACTGGTAGGGCCACCCATGTCGGACAGGTCAAAGGAGAGGGACCAGACGAAGAGACACACAAACCTGCTGCCTTGTAGGTAGACTGGGGACAGTCAAAGGCTAGGGAAAGCACCCCAAATACATGCTTGTCGACATCGGATGTACTGAGCCACAGGCTTGACAAAGCAGTGCAACGTGAAACCTGCTGCCTTGTAGGTAGACTGGGGACAGTCAAAGGCTAGGGAAAGCATCCCGAATAAATGCTTGTCGAAATCGGATGTACTGAGCCACAGGCTTGACAAAGCAGTGCAACGTAACTTAATTCATGATGTCACAAATCAAAATTAATCGATATGGTGCTAATCCCGTGAAGTCCCGTCAGGCGGTGATAGTGCCGGGCCCCCTGCCTCGAGGGGGTCCACCCATGACTACTGGTGGTCACCTTCCCCTGTGCTGTGGAGTCAAGACACAGAGGAGTAGGTTAAGAGCTATTGACCAAATACCCCGGACACTCAACATACTACAGTGGAATGCCGAAGGAGTTTACAAGAAGAAAGACTCCCTAACACAGCGTCTTCATAAAGATAGAATAGATGTGGCATGCATTCAAGAGACACACCTCAACGCCAATCACAAATTCTCAGTCAGAGGATATCAGGCCACACGTTTCGACCGCGAAGGACACAAAGGAGGAGTTCTAATACTTACACGAAATACAATACCTTGCAGCGAAGTATCTGTGATCTCTAACAACCAAACGGAAATTATAGGTGTTGATATAATGATAAAGGACGTGAAAATAAGAATCTACAATCTGTATAGCCCAGCAGATAAGGACCTTACACTCTCAAACATGAAAATAACTGACACAAACTGCATTATTGTCGGAGACTTTAATAGCCGATCAGAAAGATGGGGATACCCAGATACTGACAAAAGAGGAGATGAATTGGAGGACTGGGAAATAGACTCAAATCTCCATCTACTCAACAAAGCGGATGACACACCGAGCTTCTACTCCAGAAGATGGCTTACCACTTCTACTCCAGACTTAGCTTCTGCACAGGAGACATCCTCCACAAAATCGATCGCCATGTGCTGGACCAATTAGCAGGTAGTGACCACAGACCAATCAAGCTTGAAATGAATATGGAGTATGTTCCACAGGAGCAAAAGCCCTTGCCCCGCTGGAATTACAAACGAGCAGATTGGGACAGATTTGCCATACTAACAGACAAATATTGTGAAAACATAAATACACGATATGGCAACATAAAGCAAATGGTGGAAAGTCTAAACAGAGCGATAATACAGGCAGCCACTGAGTCCATTCCAAGAGGAGCGAGGAAAAATTACAAACCATACTGGACTGAAGAACTACAAAGTTTGGAGGACAAAGTTGAAGATGCCAGGAAGACAGCAGAGAGAGAACAAACAATTGAAGCAAACATCTCTCTCAAAGCCATCTCAGCAAAATATAAAAGAACAGTAAATCAAACAACAAGAGATTGTTGGAGGGAAAAAACAGAAAACCTGAATTTTGACAGGGATGGAAACAAACTATGGAAACTAGTGAAAGCCATGAACAATGAAGGACCTAGAAACAAACAAATAACAATTAAACAAGGAAATGCCTTGCTTACAGGCAAAAAGGCTGCAAATGCACTAATGGAACACTATGCAAATGCAAACCACATTGATATTACAACCGAACAGAAGAAAGCAATCAAAGACAAACAGATACATCATAGAAATACAGAGACAGCAGCAGAATATATGATGGCAAATCTAACAATGGAAGAAATGGAACAGGCAATGAATACCCTAAAAAAGAAGAAATCACCAGGAAAGGATGGAATCACAAATGAAATGCTAATAGGACTAGGCACCAAGGCAAAGAAGAAACTACTAGCAGTCCTAAATACCAGCTGGAAGAGAGGAATAGTCCCACAGGCATGGAAGGAAGCTATACTAATACCAGTCCCAAAGAAAGGAAAAGACCTGGAAGAACCAAATGGCTATCGACCTATCAGTCTACTTAGCTGTGTAGGAAAATTAATGGAACGCATTATCAATGGCAGGCTAACATGGCATCTGGAAGAAAACAAACTCTTAACACCACACCAAGCAGGATTCAGAAAATACAGATCCACTGAAGATCAAATAATCTATATAGCTCAGGAAATAGAGGATGCCTTCCAAGAGAAAAAGCACACACTAGCAGTCTGGATAGATTTAGAAAAAGCATTTGATAAAGTATGGAAGGAAGGACTGAAAGTAAAACTGCAAAACATGCATGTTTGTGGAAAAATGTATAAATGGATCAGCCACTACCTTGAGAACAGAACTGCCAGGACAAAAGTACAAGGACAAACAAGCAAAATGATGCTGCTGGAGCAAGGTGTCCCCCAAGGAGGAGTTCTTTCACCAACATTATTCCTAGCATATATAAATGACATCACAGAAAATTGTCCAGCCAGAGTACACACATCCTCCTTTGCAGATGACCTAGCCATATGGACATCTGAAGAATATATTAGTACAGCTAACAGCAGAATACAGCAAGCCTTATTAGCGCTAGAGGACTGGTCAAAATCATGGCTAGTGAAGATAAGTGAGGAGAAAACAACATGCACAGTGTTCTCCCTCTCAAATAAAACTCAGCAACCTAAGCTGGTATTGAATGGAAAAATATTGCGCCATGAAGAAAATCCAAACTATCTAGGAGTCACCTTTGATCGTCGCCTGACATGGAAGACACAGGTTGAGAAAAATCGAACAAGAGCAAGGCAGAGAATGGCAATCATGAAAAAGCTTGCTGGTACAACGTGGGGAGCAGATGAGAAAGTTCTCAAGAAGTTATATACTGGACGGGTGAGGCCAGTACTGGAATATGGCATTGCAGCTTGGGCAACAGCAGCTAAGTCAAACTTTAACAAAATAAGTAGAGTCCAAAACCAAGGAATGCGAATCATAACTGGAAGCCTGAAGACAACGCCTATTAATGAACTAGAAAAGATCACTTGTTTACAACCAATGCAGGATAGAAGAGATAGCAGAGCCCAGCAACAAGCAGAAAAATTTAGAAGATTGACAGACCACCCTATGTACAACAGATTTAATGGTTTTGGAAAGGGAAGACTGAAGCGTAGCAACTTTGTAGAAACTGCAAAACGAAGGATTAGGGCAGATCCTATACTTAACATATCAACAGTCAAGCCCATACACAATGCACGCAAGTTCCCAGCTTGGAGACAGCAGCAACTGCCTGAGATGATAGAAAACATTCCTGGTATTGAGAAAAAGAACACTCAGCATGAAACCGAAAGAAGAGAAATAACCCTAAACTACATAAAAGAACATTACCCAAGCAGGAATTGGACCCATGCATATACAGATGGATCAGCCAAAAATTCAATAGAGAATGGAGGAGGAGGAATTCTCCTAAATTTAAAAAATGGAGTGAAAAAAACACATTCAATGGCAACTGGAAAATTTTCAAGTAACTTCAAAGCGGAGGTAGAGGCTTTGAAAACTGCAGCAGAAATGCTCCTGATGGAGGAAAATAAAGAGAAGCAAATAGCTATCTTCACAGATGCAAAGTCAGCTGTCTCAATACTCAAGAGCAATAACAGCACAGAACTAACTGACCTAAGAGCAGCACTCCATGGTCTATGCCAGAAATCCAAAAAAGTTGTAATACAGTGGATCCCATCACATTGCAGTATACCTGGAAACGAAGAGGCTGACAGACTGGCAAAAGAGGGCGGACGACTACCACAGCCTGACATAGACATAACCTATAATGAGGCAAAGAGGTTGATAAAAAGCACTTATAGAACCAAATGGGAATCTGAGCATCCAGGCCATCAGAAGGATGATGCATATTACAAACTCGACCGAAGAGAACAAGTAGCAATCTTCAGACTCCGCACAGGACATAACAGGCTGAAATACCACTTGTTCAATAAACTAAAGATAGGAGATACCGATGAATGTAATTGTAGAACTGGAAAAATGACAGCAAAACATTTGCTGCAGGATTGCCCAACGTATGCAGAACAGAGAAAGATATTTTGGCCCACACCTGCTTCATTTGAGGACAAGCTCTATGGAGATATCAACAAGCTCAAGTTGACCGCAGCTTACTTTAACTACATACAGGTTGACATTTAAAGGTGCATGAAGACCCAGAGGCATGAAATGGAATATTGCTTGGATAGCAAATCCATTATGTGGAAAGTCCAAATCGAAAGCTCGCTGTGTGGGCTTCATAAAAGGTGGAAAAGTGTCCTAGTGGCACGAAATGGAATATTGCTTGGATAGCAAATCCATTACGTGGAAAGTCCGAATCAAAAGCCCAATGTGTGGGCTTCATAAAAGGTGGAAAAGTGTCCTAGTGGCATGAAATGGAATATTGCTTGGATAGCAAATCCATTACATGGAAAGTCCGAATCGAAAGCTCACTGTGTGGATGTCATCTGCAGACTGCATACTTCTGGTTTCCGGAAGAACAGCCTATGGTGAACGGAAGGCCCAATATACGGAAGTGAGGCTAAGCAGCCATGTGCAGGACGTGACGATTCCTTGGGTGAGCCCAGTACCAGAGCGCTATGTATCGGCTCTGCAATTATGGAAGCCTCCTTGGATGGCGGGGAATGCCCATGGTCTGCCCCTGCCTTCCCTTGAGGGCTGACCAGGATCTTTGGCTGTTCTATATGGACCAGCTGGGATGGGGGATAACACCACAACAGTGAGAGTCAAACGTCCTAAGAAACCCCCGGGAAGGTTAACCCGGTCAACAAATGCCCGCAGAAGTCGGATGTGTCGGCCTAACGGCGCAAGAACGCAGCTCTGCTGTAAACAGGCACAACGCAATCACATCCGAAAAAAAACTCCGGATGAACGAAGAAGAAGAGGAAGATCAGCTTTACAAGAACACAATGACAAGTGACGATGCGGCCAGAAAGCCTTCGCCAGCACAGAAAAATTATAAAGACGCCGATACAAAGAAGTATACAATGTCATTTAGCTGAGGTGCTGGATACAAGATCATTCTTCAATTTTGGGGTTGGAACCTCGACTTCTCTTTTGGTAAGCAAAAGCGCGCTAACTACTATGCCACCGCAACTCCTATATACAAAATCACAGGCCCCCGAAGCCAACACTCAATGTGGGCTAAGGTTCCCTATCTGCATTCCCCCAACTATATAAAAAATAACAACACAAACAGTTGAAGCAAATAAAGACACACACGGCAGAACGGGAACTATCTTAATTTTAAAATTGGCAACGCAAAGCTTGAGAACAAAACAGTGTAATAACAGCAACAATAAACAGTAATAACCTAAGGGGAGGTGGCCGCCCCTCCGCTGCCTCGATGGCCGAAGGTAAAATAATGTTATCGATCTCCGGAGGAGGCGACGGGAAGAAAACTGTCATCAGAACACAGAGATCACTTAGGCGCGCATGCCAGATAAGACCTGCATTGATTTTTCCCATCTTTAGGGAGAGGAGTTTTGTTTTCTTCTTTTTTTCTTCTTCTTCTTCTTTTCCTGGGAAATTATCTTTCTTTATTTCGGCTACAAGTTGTTGGGAGGCAACTAGGTATTGCGTTGTCGGGAAAGCAACGAGGGTACATGATATAGGGGGTAGCAACGAGGTATTGCGTTGTGGGGAAGGCAACGAGGGTACATGATGTGGGGGTAACATCGAGGTATTGTGTTGTATCGGAAGCAACGAGGTTACACGTTGTGTGGGAAGCATCGAGGTTACACGTTGTGAGAAAATCAACGGGGCTACATGATGTGGGGGAAGCAGCGGGGCTACATGTTGTGGGGAAATCAACGGGGCTACATGATGTGGGGGAAGCAGTGAGGTATTGCGCTGTGGAGAAAGCAGCGAGGCTGTATGCTGTAGATGAAGCAACGAGGTTACATATTGTGTGGGAAGTAACACGGTTAGATGTTGTGTGGAAAGTAACACGGTTAGATGTTGTGTGGGAAGTAACACGGTTACATGTGTGGAAAGTAACACAGTTAGATATCGTGTGGGAAGTAACACGGTTAAATGTTGTGTGGAAAGTAACACGGTTACATGTTGTGTGGAAAGTAACACGGTTACATGTGTGGAAAGTAACACAGTTAGATGTTGTGTGGGAAGTAACACGGTTACATGTGTGGAAAGTAACACGGGTAGATGTTGTGTGGGAAGCAACACGGTTAGATGTTGTGTGGGAAGTAACACGGTTAGATGTTGTGTGGGAAGCAACACGGTTAGATGTTGTGTGGGAAGCAACACGGTTAGATGTTGTGTGGGAAGCAACACGGTTAGATGTTGTGTGGGAAGCAACACGGTTAGATGTTGTGTGGGAAGCAACACGGTTAGATGTTGTGTGGGAAGCAACACGGTTAGATGTTGTGTGGGAAGTAACACGGTTAGATGTTGTGTGGGAAGTAACACGGTTAGATGTTGTGTGGGAAGCAACACGGTTAGATGTTGTGTGGGAAGCAACACGGTTAGATGTTGTGTGGGAAGCAACACGTTAGATGTTGTGTGGGAAGCAAC
Organism: Cepaea nemoralis; assembly: GCA_014155875.1. Taxonomy (NCBI): domain Eukaryota; kingdom Metazoa; phylum Mollusca; class Gastropoda; order Stylommatophora; family Helicidae; genus Cepaea; species Cepaea nemoralis. Next base: position 287,432 of record JACEFZ010008326.1, read on the forward strand.
ACGGTTAGATGTTGTGTGGGAAGTAACACGGTTAGATGTTGTGTGGGAAGCAACACGGTTAGATGTTGT
>JACEFZ010008326.1:292500-310000 GCA_014155875.1 Cepaea nemoralis
CTCCAGTGACATGACCGGTTATGACATAGGACAACTCCTGTGACATGACCGGTTATGACATAGGACAACTCCTGTGACTTGACCTCTTATGACATAGGACAACTCCTGTGACTTGACCGGTTATGACATAGGACAGCTCCTGTGACTTGACCGGTTAGGACTAGGACAACTCCTGTGACATGATCGATTAGGACATAGGAAAACTGTGACGTGACAGGTTAGGACATAGGACAGCTCCTGTGATGTGGCAGGTTAGGACATAGGACAACTCCTGCGACGTGACAAGTTAGGAGAAACGTCTATTAATGTGACGTGACAAGTTAACACAGAGAACTTCTCCCGTGACTCAACATGCTAGCAGAAAAGATTACTCCTGAGACAGAGACCTCGTCTGTGGAATGATGTTGTGGTAGAGAAATATCTTCTGTGACAGGACAGTAATAACAGGAGTTTTTCTTCTGTGAAGTGATAGGTTAAGGCAGATAACGTCTCCTGTGACGTGACATGTTAGGACAGAGAATTGTCTCCTGTCACAAACGATTTGGAGCCGAGGACCTGACAGTGACATCTCATGTGAGATGACAGTCTGAGACAGAACAATGTATCCTGTCACACGCCAGTCTGTGACTAAACTGTGTCTTCTGTTACATGAAGTTTAAAACTGAATGATGTCTCCTGTAAGATGACAGTTTGAGGCAAAATATGGTCACCTGTGATTTGTCAATTTGAGACAGGACGTTGTATCCTGTCACAGGAAAGTTTGGGACAAAACGATGTCTTATGTGACATGACAATTATCTCCTGTGATATGACAATTGAGACAGAACGAAGTCTTCCTGTCACATGACAGTTTTTAGGACAGAGCGATTTCTCATGTCACATGATAGTTTGGGACAGAGCAATGTTTCCTGTCACATGACAATTTGGGACAGAACGATGTCTCCTGTCGCATGATAGTTTGAGACAGAGTGATGTCTCCTGTCACACGATAGTTTGGCACAGAACGATATCTCCTGTCACATGACAGTCTGGGACAGAACGATGTCTCCCATGACATGGCAGTCTGTACCAGAACGATGTTTCCCTCAATAAGGAAGCTAGCGAATGATTTCTATACGATCTATGAGACGTCAGAGAAAGAAGTCACGTGTTGTCACACGTGAGAGGTGACTTGATTTTAAAATATAGATCTCAAACTAACGACTGAATAATTACACGCTGCTATTTTTAGACTGCCATCAATATGTTTTTTGTTTTTTTTTCTTTTTCTTTTAGTTTAAATATAAATCTCGTTTTATTTCTAGCGCTTCAAATACTTTCTGAATTCATCTTTACATTACAGGTTAAAGCGGAGGTCATCTCTCGTGACATCTTTGGGTACTTCTTATTCTTATTTTTTCTTCTGCTTTCGCCCGGAATGTTCTTTTAGACGTAATTGTGTTGTGCCTGATCTAGGGGTTAGCGACTTTCTCCGTAATCCGGTTTATCCGCGTGAGCAAACGCAGCTGCGCGAGAATCGGTAGCGGTTCTCGCCGGCCCCGTTACTTACGGGATATGTGAGCCGGTCGCTCAGAAAGCAATGGCAAACTACTGAGCGTAATCTTGCTAAGAAATCAACAACAGCGGTAAAATGCTGGTGTTGACATCGATGTCCATTAATAGGATATGCGAAAAAAAAGTGTTTACAGCAGAGCTGCGATATTTGCATCCTTCGGTCGACACATCCGACTTCTTCAGGCATTTGTTGGCCGGGTTACATTCCCGGGTATTTCGAAGGACGGTTGACTCTCACTGTTGTGGTGTTATCCTCGTTTCAGCTGGCCCTTTTAGAACAGCCGAAGACATCCCGACCAGCCCTCAAGGGAAGGCAGGGGGAGACCATAGGCACTCCCCGCAATCCAAGGAGGCTTCCATAATTGCAGAGCCGACACACAGTGCTCTGGTACTGGGCTCACCCAAGGAATCGTCACGTCCTGCACATTGCTGTTTAGCCCCACTTCCGTATATTGGGTCTTCCGTTCACCACAAGCTGTTCAGCCAGAAACCAGAATAATGCAGTCTGCAGATGATATCCACACAGTGAGCTTTCGATTTGGTCTTTCCACGTAATGTATTTGCTACACACAGAAATATTCCATTTCGTGCCATAGTCTGTCACCAGTGACATGTTTGGGTACGGTCGGTCGTCCATGACACTTCTGCATAGTCTTTCTTCCTTGACATGTTTGGGTAATGTTATCTCCTGTGACATGTTTGGGTAATGTTATCTCCTGTGACATGTTTGGGTAATGTTATCTCCTGTGACATGTTTGGGTAATGTTATCCCCTATGACATGTTTGGGTAATGTTATCTCCTGTGACATGTTTCTGTAATGTTATCTCCTGTGACATGTTTGGGTAATGTTATCTCCTGTGACATGTTTGGGTAATGTTATCTCCTGTGACATGTTTGGGTAATGTTATCTCCTGTGACATGTTTGGGTAAAGTTATCTCCTGTGACATGTTTGGGTAATGTTATCTCCTGTGACATGTTTGGGTAATGTTATCTCCTGTAACATGTTTCTGTAATGTTATCTCCTGTGACATGTTTGGGTAATGTTATCCCCTGTGACAAGTTTGGGTAATGTTATCCCCTGTGACATGTTTGGGTAATGTTATCCCCTGTGACATGTTTGGGTAATGTTATCTCCTGTGACATGTTTGGGTAATGTTATCTCCTGTGACATGTTTGGGTAATGTTATCTCCTGTGACACGTTTGGGTAATGTTATCCCCTGTAACATGTTTGGGTAATGTTATCTCCTGTAACATGTTTGGGTAATGTTATCTCCTGTAACATATTTTAGTACTGTCTTTCGTCCATGAATGTTTAATACAACCTGTCTCCCGTGACACGTTTATGTACAGTCTGTCTTCTCTGATAGATTTGGGTATAGTTTGTCCTTTGTGATATGTGTTGTTACAGTTCATCTCCTGCATCTTGTTTGGGTATAGTCTGTCTCATGTGACATGTTTGGGCACATGTCTCCCATAGCATATTTGGGTAGAATATGTCTCCAGTGACATCCTTGGGCACAACCCATCTTCCGTGACATTTTTGGGTATAGTCTGTCGTTTGTCATTCGACATTTACAACAGAGTAGTACTCCTATGACATGTCAGGCCAGAACGAAGAACTTCTCCTGGGACTTGTAAATTTGGGGTAGGCATCTGTCGCCTGTCACATGCGATTCACAGCTGAGAATGTAACAGGACATACCCTGTGATGTGACAGAATGTGATACAGCCACATCTGCTCCAACACGTAAGCTTGCGGGTGAATTCCTCATGATTCATGCCAGGCCTGGGAGAGAAACTGGTTCTTGTGACACGACAGAATGTGACTGATTGAAATATACAGATCTTTTACCCCCACACAAACTTACAACTCAATAATTATACGCTGCCATTTTTAGACAACGAGAAATATGCCCCTCTTTTCCTCAGATTTAAATAATAATATCTTTTTATTTCCAGCTCTGCATATACTTTATAAATTCACCATTCCCACCTTTTCCCTTCTTCCTTTAAAATCACATGATTTAATCTAACCAGTCTCTGTAATTTTCATGTGAATTTTGTTTTTTTTATTAATCATCCACTTCGGATTTGTTAACGCTGACCCTATTTTCCGTCCCACATTCTCACCCACCCACCCAGTTTCCCCTCTGGCTGCCTCCAATTAGCTAAACACAGCCAGATATCTCTTCCTCCCCCTATTTTTACACATTGTTTCTCCCTTCCCCCGAGTGACATGTTGAAAAATAACATTGATTTTTCCGGGAAATAAGGCGATGAAACTTTTGTAACAGTTGGTCTGACGTTCTTTTTACGACTTATCTTCTCCTCTCCTCTCCATCTTTCCCTCCACTCCCCGTCTCCTTCCATTCCACGACAGGGAAAAACATACTTCTTTTGTATTCTCTTCCCTCTTTTTTCCTGTTTTACAAAACATTTTTACGGAGCCCAGATAACTAATGGACAGTGAAGCAAGCATTTAAAATGCCAAATAAATCGTTATTTGAACATGATTAAAAATCTGTTCTTCTGTTCTATTTTATCTTAAGTGCGTGATTAATACAATCGGCATGTCGGCAATCAATTATTTCAGTGAAGTAATTATTAAAACTAACCGACAGGTGACGTGAGGTGGCGGTTGGTTGGTTGTAAATGCTCGGGGAAAATGAGTTTTAATTTACAATCCTGTTCATTTGTGTTTAAAGTTAGTTGTGTATCTTTTACAGTTCGTTGCAATCAACCCTAGCATGTATTTACTGTTTGTGATGTACTAGGCAATTTTACGTTTAGTATTCAGCCAATATTCGCTTTCTAAACAAATGACGCCTCATAGCAACAAAATAAACGCAAATCCCCTTGTTTCAAATTCTAGTAGTAGTAGTAGTAGTAGTAGTAGTAGTAGTAGTAGTAGTAGTAGTAGTAGTAGTAGTAGTAGTAGTAGTAGTAGTAGTAGTAGTAGTAGAAATTGTAATATTTGCAGCAACAGCAATTATAGTATAATGGTGCGTGTTGTTGTTGGGATATTGATGGATGTGATGGTGCTTCTGTTTTGGGTAGAGCAGCAGCAATAGCTTCTAGTGGTGTGATCGCCCTTCTGGTTCGACTACAGCTTTCACGCGCTCTGAATGCCCTCTGGGGTCTAGCTTCTCAGTCTTAATTTCTTCTTCTTCTTCTTCTTCTTCTTCTTCTTCTTCTTCTTCTTCTTCTTCTTCTTCTTCTTCTTCTTCTTCTTCTTCTTCTTCTTCTTCTTCTTCTTCTTCTTCTTCTTCTTCTTCTTCGTTCATCACTAGTGGTTTTGTTAGATGTAATTGCGGTGTGTCTGGTTAGGCACCCTTGGACCGAAACCCTTAGGCCAACATATCCGACTTTAGCGTGCATTTTTGACCAGGTTAGCATTCCTGGGAGACTCTGACTTTTTTTGGGTGCTGTCCACAACTCAGCTGGTTAAGTTAGAACGGTCGAATACTTCACGATCAACCCTCAAGGGTAGGCAGGGGCAGTCCACGGCATTATCCGCCATCCAGGGTGGCTTCCATAGTTGCAGAGCCGACACATAGCGCTCTGGCGCTGGGCTCACCGAGGGAATAGCCACGTCCTGCTCATGGCTGCTTTAATTCCTCACTTCAATGTATTGGGCCATTCGTTCGCTACGTGCTGCTCCCCGCACAAACCAGGGACGGTCGGACTGCAGACTGGTATCCACTCAGCGAGCTTTCGGTTCGAACATGTGCTAGTCGCTGTGCCCTGAAAACAAAATAGAGCTGTTCCGGGCAGGACTGACATTTGGAAGACTAGATAGTCAGAGCTGTTCCAAGCATGAGGGACAATCGGAAAACTAGCTAGTCAGAGCTGTTCCGGATGTGAAGGACATTCGGAAGACTGGTTAGTCAGAGTTGTTCTGGACACAAAGGACATTTCACTCGGACGTTTATGCGTTGTGCCTGATTTATTTGCGCCCTTAGGCCAGCACATTCGGCTTCAGCGGGCGCTTTTACGGGTTTGGCTTCCGGGGTTTCAAGGGACGTAAGACTCTTGCTGCTTTGTTGTCGTCCACATCTCAGCTGGTCAAGATAGAACGGTCAAACACATCACGATCAACCCACAAGGGAAGGCAGGGCCAGACCATGATCATTCCCCCTTATCCATGGAGGCTTCCATAATTGCATAGCCGGCACATAGTGCTCAGAGACTGGGCTCACCCAAGAAATCGTCACTTCCTGCTCATGGCTGCTTTAATTCTCCACTTCCATGTATTGGGCATTTCGTTTGCCACTGCTCGCTCCCAACACAGAACAGGGACGGACAGTTTGTAGACGACATCCACTCATCAAACTTTCGCTTCGGACTTCCACGTAATAGATTCGCTAGCCAAGCGTTCCATTTCGTGTTTTTGAGGCGTTTTCCCACCTTTGACTTCGCTTACTCTGAGTATAGATACAGACTTTAATTGCAACCATTTCGTGCGACTGGGGCTCTTTTCCACAACCATATCCCTAGGCTGGGAGCCTCAGAGTGTGTGTCCGGACCAAGAATTAGTGGATTTGTGCGCCTGATTTGACATGTCGATTGCTATCCTCAGTTTACCCGCAGAGCAGCAGGTTGTGTCTCTCTTGGTCTGGTCCCTATCTCAAGGCCTGTCCGACATGTAGTTGTGCTTCCGTCAGCAGGGCTCTTGAGGTCATTTCATACACCAGCCCCTCTACCACGTCAAGGTGAAGACACATCAGAGGGAAGTCTTAACTTCTATATTTTGGGACTCATCGCAAGCTGTAGAACATGAGAACGGAGCACTCATGGGAATGTCTCGAGTAGTGAGATGTAGATTCTGGACTCAACTCTTACCTTCTGTCTCACACGAAGTATGTCAGCTTGAACTATTGATTCGCCAACAGCGTTCTGTGTGAGACGTCCGTGGCTTGCCTACCACAACGACACGCTGACATAGGTAATAGACTGGTGTTGTTCTTATCCTGTATTTTATGTCACATTTCAGGGCAAAGTTTGTGGTCTTTTCAGCACACGATCAGTCATTCGCCTATCAGTGCATTCAGCTGAAAAGAAGTAGTTGTAGTTGTTGTTGAAGTAATAGTAGTTTTTGCTCAACAATGCTGAATATTAAGGATATTTGGCCTTTAAAAGACTCGTCAAAAATAAATAAATAAAATGAATTATATTAAAATGTTGTATCTATTAAAATGATAAAATATTTAATGTTTGATCGAGAAGAAATAACAATATGGGTTATAACATGAAAATAATTGACACAAACTGCATTATTGTCGGAGACTTTAATAGCCGTTCAGAAAGATGGGGATACCCAGATACTGACAAAAGAAGAGATGAATTGGAGGACTGGGAAATAGACTCAAAGCTCCATCTACTCAACAAAGCGGATGACACGCCGAGCTTCTACTCCAGAAAATGGTTTACCACTTCTACTCCAGACTTAGCTTTCTGCACAGGAGACATCCTCCACAAAATCGATCGCCATGTGCTGGACCAATTAGCAGGTAGTGACCACAGACCAATCAAGCTTGTAATGAATATGGAGTATGTTCCACAGGAGCAAAAGCCTTTGACCCGCTGGAATTACAAACGAGCAGATTGGGACAGATTTGCCATACTAACAGACAAATATTGTGAAAACATAAATACACGATATGGCAACATGAAGCAAATGGTGGAAAGTCTAAACAGAGCGATAATACAGGCAGCCACTGAGTCTATTCCAAGAGGAGCGAGGAAAAATTATAAACCATACTGGACTGAAGAACTACAAAGTTTGGGGGACAAAGCTGAAGATGCCAGGAAGACAGCAGAGAGAGAACAAACAACTGAAGCGAACATCTCTCTCAAAGCCATCTCAGCAAAATATAAAAGAACAGTAAATCAAACAACAAGAGATTGTTGGAGGGAAAAAACAGAAAACCTGAATTTTGACAGGGATGGAAACAAACTGTGGAAACTAGTGAAAGCCATGAACAATGAAGGACCTAGAAACAAACAAATAACAATTAAACAAGAAAATGCCTTGCTTACAGGAAAAAAGGCTGCAGACGTACTAATGGAACACTATGCAAATGCAAACCACATTGATATTACAACCGAACAGAAGAAAGCAATCAAAGACAAACAGATACATCATAGAAATACAGAGACAGCAGCAGAATATATGATGGCAAATCTAACAATGGAAGAAATGGAACAGGCAATGAATACCCTAAAAGAGAAGAAATCACCAGCAAAGGATGGAATCACAAATTCTCCCCCGATGTGTCTCCACCTTGCCGTGGTGGGGGAGCTTGCGTGTCCCATCGACCCCATGTGCTTGCCGATGGGTGAAAAACTACATATCGGACAGCATATGGGATAGGGACCAGACTAAGAGAGACACAACCTGCTGCTCTGCAGGTGAGACTGAGGATAGCAGTCCAAAATTTAAATCAGGCGCACGAAGGCAGAAGTTCTTGGTTTGGACAAAACACTAAAGGCTCCCTGTCGAGGGCTGTGGCTGAACGCCTCTAAGCCACAAACCCTCGGACCTGAGAGCCGGGCCGATAGCCACCTCTCGAAAAATAAAGGTGTGATATTGAGCAAGCTACATGCTCAGGTCTGATAGAAGTTCGAAGGCTCTCAGCTGGGGGATATGAGAGATTGCCGGATGAGAGGCCAGGCCGTTTCTCGTTCACCACTGCACGAAGGTAAGGTGCTGATACGGCAGCACAAGTAGCCTACCTCGTGAGCGAGTACAAAAAGTCAAAAAGTGCCCCAGTCGAAGAAAGTGGCTGCGAAAACTGTATCTAACTCATAGAGAGTGTAGACAAAAGTGAAAGAACATCTCAATGACGCAAAATGGAACGCACGGCGAGCGAACCTATTGCGTGGTCCGAAGTCAAAAGCGTGGGTGTCGCTTGCAGTCTGACCGTCCCTGGTGTGTGCTTGAGCGATCAGTGGCAAACGAGTTGCCCAACACATGGAAGTGAGGAACTAAAGCAGCCATGAGCAGGACGTGGCAACTCCTCGGGTGAGCCCAGTCACAGAGCAATATGTGCCGGCTCTGCAATTATGGAAGCCTCCTTGGATAGCGAGGGAATGCTCATGGTCTGCCCCTGCCTTCCCTTGAGGGCCGACCACGATTTCGTTCTATCTTGACCAGCTGAGATGTTAGCAACACCACAACAGTCCAACGTGCCTCGAAACCAGAGGATGGTTAACCTCATTAAAAAATGCCCGCTGGAAGTCGGAAGTGTCGTCCTACGGGTGGCAAACTAAAAATTGACACTACGCAATTACGTCCGAGTGAAATGTCTCGTCCGAATGTCTCTCGTGCTAGGAACAGCTCTGACTACCTAGTTTCCGAATGCCGCTCTTGTTCGGAACAGCTCTGACTGGGTAGTTTTCCGAATGTCTGTTGAGCCTGGAAAAGCTCTGATGGGCGCAACGACAAGCACATGTCCGAAAACTCGCTGAGTGGATGCCGTCTGCAAACCTGTCTGGTTTGTGCGGGAATGACCCGGGGAAACGAAATGACCAATATATTGAAGTGAGGATTTAAAGCAGCCATGAGCAGGACGTGACGATCTCCCTCGGTGAGCCCAGATACAGGGCGTTATGTGTCGGCCCTGCAACTATGAAAGCAACCTTGGATGGCGGAAAATGCTATGGACTGTCCCTGCCTTCCTTTGAGGGATGACCGTTGTCTTCGACCGTTCCACCTTGGCCAGCATGGTTGCAGATGGCGCCACAAAAGTGAGAGTCTCCCAGGAATGCTACCTGGTCAAAAATGCACGCTAAAGTTGATGTGTTGGCCTACGGGTTTCGGCCCAAGGGCGCATAACAGACACACCGCAATCACATCTGAAAAAACACTCCGGATGAACGAAAAGAAGAAGAAGAAGAATCACAAATTAAATGCTAATAGGACTAGGCATCAAGGCAAAGAAGAAACTACTAGCAGTCCTAAATAACAGCTGGAAGAGAGGAATTATCCCGCAGGCATAGAAGGAAGCTATACTAATACCAGTCCCAAAGAAAGGAAAAGACCTGGAAGAACCAAATGGCTATCGACCTATCAGTCTACTTAGCTGTGTAGGAAAATTAATGGAACGCATTATCAATGGCAGGCTAACATGGCATCTGGAAGAAAACAAACTCTTAACACCATACCAAGCAGGATTCAGAAAGTACAGATCCACTGAAGATCAAATAACCTATATAGCTCAGGAAATAGAGGATGCCTTCCAAGAGAAAAAGCACACACTAGCAGTCTGGATAGATTTAGAAAAAGCATTTGATAAAGTATGGAAGGAAGGACTGAAAGTAAAACTGCAAAACATTCATGTTTGTGGAAAAATGTATAAATGGATCAGCCACTACCTTGCGAACAGAACTGCCAGGACAAAAGTACAAGGACAAACAAGCAAAATGATGCTGCTGGAGCAAGGTGTCCCCCAAGGAGGAGTTCTTTCACCAACATTATTCCTAGCATATATAAATGACATCACAGAAAATTTTCCAGCCAGAGTACACACATCCTCCTTTGCAGATGACCTAGCCATATGGACATCTGAAGAATATATTAGTACAGCTAACAGCAGAATACAGCAAGCTTTATTAGCGCTAGAGGACTGGTCAAAATCATGGCTAGTGAAGATAAGTGAGGAGAAAAATACATGCACAGTGTTCTCCCTCTCAAAGAAAACTCAGCAACCTAAGCTGGTATTGAACGGAAAAATATTGCGCCATGAAGAAAATCCAAACTATCTAGGAGTCACCTTTGATCGTCGGCTGACATGGAAGACACAGGTTGAGAAAAATAGAACAAGAGCAAGGCAGAGAATGGCAATCATGAAAAAGCTTGCTGGTACAACGTGGGGAGCAGATGAGAAAGTTCTCAAGAAGTTATATACTGGACGGGTGAGGCCAGTACTGGAATATGGCATTGCAGCTTGGGCAACAGCAGCTAAGTCAAACTTTAACAAAATAAGTAGAGTCCAAAACCAAGGAATGCGAATCATAACTGGAAGCCTGAAGACAACGCCTATTAATGAACTAGAAAAGATCACTTGTTTACAACCAATGCAGGATAGAAGAGATAGCAGAGCCCAGCAACAAGCAGAAAAATTTAGAAGATTGACAGACCACCCTATGTATAACAGATTTAATGGTTTTGGGAAGGGAAGACTGAAGCGTAGCAACTTTGTAGAAACTGCAAAACGAAGGATTAGGGCAGATCCTATACTTAACATATCAACAGTCAAGCCCATATACAATGCACACAAGTTCCCAGCTTGGAGACAGCAGCAACTGCCTGAGATGATAGAAAACATTCCTGGTATTGAGAAAAAGAACACTCAGCATGAAACCGAAAGAAGAGAAATAACCCTAAACTACATAAAAGAACATTATCCAAGCAGGAATTGGACCCATGCATATACAGATGGATCAGCCAAAAATTCAATAGAGAATGGAGGAGGAGGAATTCTCCTAACTTTAAAAAATGGAGCGATAAAAAATACATTCAATGGCAACTGGAAAATGTTCAAGTAACTTCAAAGCGGAGGTAGAGGCTCTGAAAACTGCAGCAGAAATGCTCCTGATGGAGGAAAATAAAGAGAAGCAAATAGCTATCTTCACAGATGCAAAGTCAGCTGTCTCAATACTGAAGAGCAATAACAGCACAGAACTAACTGACCTAAGAGCAGCACTCCATGGTCTATGCCAGAAATCCAAGAAAAGTTGTAATACAGTGGATCCCATCACATTGCAGTATACCTGGAAACGAAGAGGCTGACAGACTGGCAAAAGAGGGCGGACGACTACCACAGCCTGACATAGACATAACCTATAATGAGGCAAAAAGGTTTATAAAAAGCACTTATAGAACCAAATGGGAATCAGAGCATCCAGGCCATCAGAAGGATGATGCATATTACAAACTCGACCGAAGAGAACAAGTAGCAATCTTCAGACTCCGCACAGGACACAACAGGCTGAAATACCACTTGTTCAATAAACTAAAGATAGGAGATACCGATGAATGTAATTGTAGAACTGGTAAAATGACAGCAAAACATTTGCTGCAGGATTGCCCAACGTATGCAGAACAGAGAAAGATATGTTGGCCCACACCTGCTTCATTTGAGGACAAGCTCTATGGGGATATCAACAAGCTAAAGTTGACCGCAGCTTACTTTAACTACATACAGGTTGACATTTAAAGGTGCATGAAGACCCAGAGGCATGAAATGGAATATTGCTTGGATAGCAAATCCATTATGTGGAAAGTCCAAATCGAAAGCTCGCTGTGTGGGCTTCATAAAAGGTGGAAAAGTGTCCTAGTGGCACGAAATGGAATATTGCTTGGATAGCAAATCCATTACGTGGAAAGTCTGAATCAAAAGCCCATTGTGTGGGCTTCATAAAAGGTGGAAAAGTGTCCTAGTGGCATGAAATGGAATATTGCTTGGATAGCAAATCCATTACGTGGAAAGTCTGAATCAAAAGCCCATTGTGGGGGCTTCATAAAAGGTGGAAAAGTGTCCTAGTGGCATGAAATGGAATATTGCTTGGATAGCAAATCCATTACGTGGAAAGTCCGAATCAAAAGCCCACTGTGTGGGCTTCATAAAAGGTGGAAAAGTGTCCTAGTGGCACGAAATGGAATATTGCTTGAATAGCAAATCCATTACATGGAAAGTCCGAATCGAAAGCTCACTGTGTGGATGTCATCTGCAGACTGCATACTTCTGGTTTCCGGAAGAACAGCCTATGGTGAACGGATGGCTCAATATACGGAAGTGAGGCTAAGCAGCCATGTGCAGGACGTGACGATTCCTTGGGTGAGCCCAGTACCAGAGCGCTATGTATCGGCTCTGCAAGTATGGAAGCCTCCTTGGATGGCGGGGAATGCCCACGGTCTGCCCCTGCCTTCCCTTGAGGGCTGACCAGGATCTTTGGCTGTTCTATATGGACCAGCTGGGATGGGGGATAACACCACAACAGTGAGAGTCAAACGTCCTAAGAAACCCCCGGGAAGGTTAACCCGGTCAACAAATGCCCGCAGAAGTCGGATGTGTCGGCCTAACGGCGCAAGAACGCAGCTCTGCTGTAAACAGGCACAACGCAATCACATCCGAAAAAAAAACACCGGATGAACGAAGAAGAAGAAGAAGAATGGAAAAATATTGCGCCTTGAAGAAAATCCAAACTATCTAGGAGTCACCTTTGATCGTCGCCTGACATGGAAGACACAGGTTGAGAAAAATCAAACAAGAGCAAGGCAGAGAATGGCAATCATGAAAAAGCTTGCTGGTACAACGTGGGGAGCAGATGAGAAAGTTCTCAAGAAGTTATATACTGGACGGGTGAGGCCAGTACTGGAATATGGCATTGCAGCTTGGGCAACAGCAGCTAAGTCAAACTTTAACAAAATAAGTAGAGTCCAAAACCAAGGAATGCGAATGATAACTGGAAGCCTGAAGACAACGCATATTAATGAACTAGAAAAGATCACTTGTTTACAACCAATACAGGACAGAAGAGATAGCAGAGCCCAGCAACAAGCAGAAAAATTTAGAAGACTGACAGACCACCCTATGTATAACAGGTTTAATGGTTTTGGAAAGGGAAGACTGAAGCGTAGCAACTTTGTGGAAACTGCAAAACGAAAGATTAGGGCAGATCCCATACTTAACATATCAACAGTCAAGCCCATTTACAATGCACACAACTTCCCAGCTTGGAGACAGCATAAACTGCCTGAGATGATAGAAAACATTCCAGGTATTGAGAAAAAGAACACCCAGAATGAAACCGAAAGAAGAAAAATAACCCTAAACTACATAAAAGAACATTACCCAAGCAGCAATTGGACCCATGCATATACAGATGGATCAGCCAAAGATTCAATTAAAAATGGAGGAGGAAGAATTCTCCTTAATTTAAAAAAAATGGAGTAAAAAAAAAAACCAGTCAGTGGGCAACTGGAAAATTTTCAAGTAACTTCAAAGCGGAGGTAGAGGCTGTGAAAACTGCAGCAGAAATGCTCTTGATGGAGGAAAATAAAGAGAAGCAAATAGCTATCTTCACAGATGCAAAGTCAGCTGTCTCAATACTGAAGAGCAAAAACAGCACAGAACTAGCTGACCTAAGAGCAGCACTCCATGGTCTATGCCAGAAATCCAAAAAAGTTGTAATACAGTGGATCCCATCACATTGCAGTATACTTGGAAATGAAGAGGCAGACAGACTAGCAAAATAGGGTGGACGATTACCACAGCCTGACATAGACATAACCTATAATGAGGCAAAAAGGTTTATAAAAAGCACTTATAGAACCAAATGGGAATCAGAGCATCCAGGACACCAGAAGGATGATGCATATTACAAACTCGACCGAAGAGAACAAGTAGCAATCTTCAGACTCCGCACAGGACATAACAGGCTGAAACACCACTTGTTCAATAAACTAAAGATAGGAGATACCGATGAATGTAATTGTGGAACTGGTAAAATGACAGCTAAACATTTGCTGCAGGAGTACCCAATATATGCAGAACAGAGAAAGATATTTTGGCCCACGCCTGCTTCATTTGAGGACAAGCTATATGGAGATATCAACAAGCTCAAGTTGACTACAGCTTACTTTAACTACATTCAGGTTGACATCTAAAGGTGCATGAAGATATATTTAGACTGCCACACTTCATACCACAGGTATGTCGGTTACAAAAGAGTCCCAGAGGCATGAAATGGAATATTGCTTGGATAGCAAATACATTACGTGGAAAGTCTGAATCGAAAGCTCACTGTGTGGGCTTCATAAAAGGTGGGAAAAGTGTCTTAGTGGCACGAAATGGAATATTGCTTGGATAGCAAATCCATTATGTGGAAAGTTTGAATCGAAAGCTCACTGTGTGGGCTTCATAAAAGGTGGGAAAAGTGTCCTAGTGGCACGAAATGGAATATTGCTTGGATAGCAAATCCATTATGTGGAAAGTCTGAATCGAAAGCTCACTGTGTGGATGTCATCTGCAGAGTGCATTCTTCTGGTTCCCGGAGGAACAGCCTATGGTGAACGGAAGGCCCAATATGCGGAAGTGAGGCTAAGCAGCCATGTGCAGGACGTGACGATTCCTTGGGTGAGCCCAGTACCAGATCGCTGTGTGATGGCTCTGCAAGTATGGAAGCCTCCTTTGATGGCGGGGAATGCCCATGGTCTGCCCCTGCCTTCCCTTGAGGGTTGACCAGGATGACTTTGGCTGTTCTATATGGGCCAGCTAGGATGGGGAATAACACCACAACAGTGAGATTCAAACGTCCTAAGAAACCCCCGAAAAGGTTAACCCGGTCAACAAATGCCCGCAGAAGTCGAATGTGTCGGCCTAACGGCGCAAGAACGCAGCTCTGCTGTAAACAGGCACAACGTAGTCACATCCGGATGAACGCAGAAGAAGATTGGTTATAAAATTCTCACGCATGTGTAATAAGCCATCATTCGTACAGAATCTTTGAAGATAACGTAAAAATAATATCCACTGTAATAGTCTACATAGTCCTTTTTCATTTGTACAGAAAGTTTATAAGGAATAAGATAAATGTTACAATAATTTTATCCATCCATCCATCAAGTGCCATGCCGATAAGCGCGGGTGGTCATGTTTTGTCATCTCACTCGGTCACCATATTCGTGGATCAGCTCCGTGTTTCCGTCTCGACCATGCCACGTGCCAAGCCATCCAGGTATTTACTTCCTAGTCTTCCCCTTGTTCTCTTCCCTTCGATTTTGCTAGTTGTTACTAAGTTCTCCAATCCATTTCTTCTCATAACATGCCCAAAAATATTTTGACGGACTACGTCTAATGTCTCTAATCAGTTTACGATCTTCATTTGTTTCTTGAAAGACTTGTTCATTGGTTTTTCTGTCTGTCTATGGTATTCTTTGCATTTTCCCCAGAAACCACATTTCCACAGCCACCAGATGTTTTTCAGCTTGTCTGCTTTATTGTCCACGCTTCACATCCATACAAATTTACAGGTTCTATATATCACTTCAACACCCTTTTTCTCGTTTCAATTGATATATTGTTATTGGTCAGTATGTTTTCAAATAATATGACCATTAAAAGAACGGAAACATACAAATACCTGGGTACAATTTTCAACTGCTCCAATATCATAAGGGAAGAAATACAAACTAGAATCAACTCTGGAAAAAAGATATACTATGCACTACAACATCTACTAAAATCAAAGGCGCTATCTCGTAACACCAAGATCACAATATACAAAACACTGATCAGACTAGTTGTGCTGTATGGCTCTGAAAACTGGAGTACAACGAAAGGAGACGAAGCCTTGCTACAAACCTTTGAGAACAAAGTTTTAAGACGCATCTTTGGACCCATTAGGGATACACAAAGTGGAGAGTGGAAAAGAAGGAGTAACAAAGACATTTATGATCTGTTTAAGTCCCCGCTAGTCACTGGTATCATGAAGGCTAATAGACTACAATGGATGGGGCATATAGAAAGAATGGAAGATAATAGGGAAACAAAACACGCTTATACTCAGGAAATAAATGACCGTAGACCCCGAGGTAGACCAAGAAGACGGTGGAGAGATAATATATATATACAGAGCTACAAGCACTTGGAATCAACGACTGGCAAGAGAGGGTCCACCAGAGAGACGAATGGAGACGGATTGTATCTGCAGCAAAGAACCTCAATGGCTCGGAACGCTGAAGAAGAAGAATATATATATATATATATATATATATATATATATATATATATATATATATATATATATATATATATATATATATATATATATATATATATGTCCATCATATTCTATGCCGATAAGCGTGGGCGGTCAAGTTTTGCCATGTCACTCGATCACCAGAGTCGTGGATCAGCCCCGTGTTCCTGTATCGACCATGCCAAGTGGCCAAGCCATCCAGGTATTTACTTCTCGGTCATCCCTTTGGTCACTTCCCTTCGATCTTGCCAATCGTCACCAAGTTCTCCAAGTCACTTCTCATAACATGCCCACACAATTTTGACTGTCTACGTCTAATGTCTCTAATCAGTTTACGATCTTCATTTGTTTCTTTAATGACTTGTTCATTAGTTTTTCTGTCTGTCTACACACACACTCACACACACACACACACACACACACACACACACGCACGCACGCACGCACGCACGCACGCATGCAAGCATACACACACAGATATATACTGAGCTACAGTATGATAGTAGACAGCACTACCTGCTTTCTGTTAGCGCCGAATGTTGGGCGGCGCTCACTAAACCCGACACCCCACATTGTGTCAACGGCTTCGGGAGGAGGGGCACAATTGGGAGGGTAAAAACCTCATGCTAGCGTCTGTGCAGCGTACACTAAAGGCTAAATGCCATGGCAAGGCAGAACAGATCCTAAGCAATGGTCGGCAACTGGTCTTGGATGGAAGCTCCGACATATACAGCATTGCTGTACTGATCCGGCAGCTTCTGCAGGTGGTCTTGTTCCAGATAAACCAGTGTCACCTTTCCTCTGGAGTAATCTAGGCAGGCCGAGAGAGGGATCATGCTGCATGGGCAGCATATAGTCTCTACAATTCTGTCCAGGCTTTGTGCTATAGAGAGGTATAACTCCATCCCTGGTCCCTGCCATGAGTGGTAGTTATGCCCTTTTTAAGCACAATGTAACTATCGTCTGTCAAGACTTCAAGGTGCCTGGAGATGGTTTGATTCCTACATAGATATCATTTTAAGCATTCTTTTCCTCTCCATTTTTATCTCAAAATAGAAATATCTAAGTCTTTTCCTCAATTGGTGAATTGCGTCGTACTATGAAGTATGATATATGAAATATCTGTTATGAGTTACGAGCTTAGAACCGACATCACTGCGCTCAGGACATTCCCACG
>JACEFZ010008326.1:315000-325000 GCA_014155875.1 Cepaea nemoralis
AGTGTGTCCAGGTGGTCAAGAGTTGGCAGGGCCTCTATGGCGTTGAGGGCATTGTCCGCTAGCTTGGTCTCACTTGAGTAAAGCTCTAAATAGTGCTCGACCCATCTATCATCTGCTGTTTCTTATCAGTGATGATTTCTCCAGTCAAGGTTTTCAGTGGTGCACTTCTTTTGATCATTGGACCACAGGCTTTCTTTATCCCTTCATACATGCTTCTGATGTTTCCCTTATCACTTGCGATTTGAATGGACTCACATAACTTGATCCAATAGTCATTCGCACACTGCCTGGCAGTCTTTTGTACATCCTTCCTCTCTTGCTTGAGCTCACTCAGAGTGTTACGCGTGGTCTTTCCTTGTTTCTTAAGAGAGCTATCTTCTTTTTATCAATCAAGGGCTGCAGTATCTGGCTGTTTGCCGCAAACCAGTCCTACCTCTTATGATCCACACTGCCGTAAACCCCTACCGCTGTTTTATAAATAGTTTCCTTAAGTTTACTCCATTTATCATTTACTATACAATTTTCTGATGTATCATTGAAAGCGTCTTCAAGTTGCTGTTGAAATTCAAAGCACTTTCCAGGATCGTGAGTGTTAGTAATATTAATCCTGGGGCTAGACTTGTGTTTAGCTGTGTAGATTCTCTTTGGTCTCAGTCTAACCCTTGCAACAACCAAAGAATGATCTGTATCACAGTCAGCACTGTGGTAACTTCGAGTTAATGATGTATGGTTCAGATGTTGTCTCCGTGTGATAATGAAGTCCAGCTGATGCCAATGGCTGGATCTTGGATGTTTCCATGTGACCTTATGCATCTCTTTTGTTTTAAAAAAGGAGTTTGTAATACATAGGTCATTACTAGTGCATGCTCCAGCAGCTTTTGCCCATTATCATTCATGCGACCGATGTTGTATTTTCCAAGGCACACTGGCCATGAACTCGAGTCCTTGCCCACACGTGCATTGAAATCATCGAGCATGTAAATGTAGTCGGATTTTGGAACTGCCATCAAGAATGACGATGACCATTCATTTCATCCAGTGGTGTTGAAAGTATGGAGCCGTGAGTTCTAAGATGGCTGGAAAGGCCTATTTTGGCTCGAAATGTTCTTTGACAATGTGGGCAAGGAATGCTTCACGTTTCTGGAGGAGGATTTCCTGCAGTGGTGTTTCTGTCCTGCCTTTTCTTCACAGCTCTTGCAGTCCTCGTTGCCTCACACGTGACTGCACCCTTGCATAATGATGCACACCATGAATTTCGGTCTCTGGCTACAGTCTCCGAGGTGTCATAATGAAGAAGAAGAAGAAGAAGAAGAAGAAGAAGAAGAAGAAGAAGAAGAAGAAGAAGAAGAAGAAGAAGAAGAAGAAGAAGAAGAAGAAGAAGAAGAAGAAGAAGAAGAAGAAGAAGAAGAAGAAGAAGAAGGAGGAGGAGCAGGAGGAGGAGGAGAAGAAGAAGAAGAAGAAGAAGAAGAAGAAGAAGAAGAAGAAGAAGAAGAAGAAGAAGAAGAAGAAGAAGAAGAAGAAACAATCCCCACCGCCTATCACACCACCTCTAGCTAACTTGTAGATGGCGGTTTTAAAACCGACTTATTGATTTTCAAATGAAACATGAGGGGAAGAGGGGGGAAAACATGTCTAGATCACGTGATTACCGTAGCCAATAGATGTTTGAATCCTGCCTGGAACAATCGATGGTCCCCCTGGGTGTGTGTTGTCGTGTCTGCCTACAGTGTACGGGCAGCGGGTAATAATGTCGGGATAATTGTGTGTTTGCCTGTGTGTGGCTGCCGCCAGGAACAAACAACAGAAGAAGGGGATGGTAATATAGTGAACTGGCTTTTGACAACTGTTTCTGCTGTGATATAAATTACCGTGTTGTCGAGAAGTGGAAATCGGCTGCTGTATGTTTCAAGCGACGAACAAGGAATAGATGGACAGGAGCAAGAACCGCGAGTTCTACTAATATTTTGCTGCCTAAGAAAATTGTGTGTGTGTGTGTGTGTGTGCGTGCGTGCGTGCGCGCGCGCGCGTGTGTGTTTGGTTGATTGAGGAATCGTTTCAAATAATGAGTTTTGTGTGTTTGTTGTTTGGTTGTTTGAGAAATCGTTTCAAATATTGAAATAATGAGTGTTGACTCTTAGCTGATTAATTGCCATGGGATGATTAATCACCTTAAGCGAATACCCGTACGTACCATGGGCTTATATATATATATATATACTAGCTGACACGGCCCGGCTTCGCCCAGTCCCTGGTGGGGAGCATCTCATTTAATTCATATAAGTAGTCATATAAGTTCTCGTTCCCGTTACCGACTATCTGTCTGTCTGTCTGTCTGTCTGTCTGTCTGTCTGTCTGTCTGTCTGACCCGGCCCGGCCCGGCATCGCCCAGCTCCTGGTGTGGAGCATCTCATTTAATTCATATAAGTAGTCATATAAGCTCCCGTTCCCGACTATCTATCTGTCTGTCTGTCTATCTGTCTGTCTGTCTGATCCGGCCCGACTTCGTCCAGCCCCTGATGGGGAGCATCTCATTTAATTCATATAAGTAGTCATATAAGTTCCCGTTCCCGACTGTCTGTCTGTCTGTCTGTCTGTCTGTCTGTCTGTCTGTCTGTCTGTCTGTCTGTCTGTCTGTCTGTCTGTCTGTCTGTCTGTCTGTCTGTCTGACTGTCTGCCTGTCTGTCTAATCATTTATTGGTTGCAGTTAGAACAACCTTAGATAAACGAAGACCAACTTACAAAAAGCATTAGAAAGAGCACTTGAAAGATCTTTACATCTTCCCCAACAATTAACTTGGGTAAATGGAGCGGCGGAAGCAGCAGCAGAAGAAGAAGAAAAAGGAGGAGTAGGAGCTGGGAGGAGGAAGAGGGAGGTGGAGGAGGGAGGAGGAGGGAGGAGGAGGAGGAAGGAAGATATAGGCGGAGAGAGGAGGAGGAAAGAGGAGGAAGGAGGAGGAGGAGTAGGGAGGAATAGGAGGGAGGAGGAGGGATTAGGAGGAGGAGCGAGGAGGAGGAGGGAGGAGCGAGGAGGAGGGAGGAGGAGGAGAAGGAGGAGGGGAGGAGGAGGGGGAGGAGGAGTAGGGAAGAGGAGGAAGAGGGAGGAGGAGGAGGGAGAAGGAAGGAGGAGGAGGAGGGAGAAGAACGCAGGAGGAGGAGGAGGGAGGAGGAGAGGGAGGAGGAGGGAGGAGAGAGGAGGAGGAGGAGGGAGGAGGGAGAAGGAGGAGGGAGTAGGAGGGAGGAGGGTGTAGGAGGGAGAAGGAGGAGGGAGTAGAAGGAGGGGGAGGAGAAGGAGGGGGAGGAGGAGGAGGGAGGATGAGCAGGGAGGAGGAGGAATAGGGAGGAGGAAGAGGGATGTGGAGGGAGGAGGTAGAGGAGGAGGAGAGAGGATGAGGAGGGAGGAGGAGAAGGGAGGAGGAGGGATGAGAAGGAGGGAGGAGGAGGGGGAGGAGGAGGAGGAAGGAGGAGGAGGGATGAGGGGGAGGACGTAGGAGGAGGAGGAGGGAGGAGGAGGGAGTAGGAGGAGAGAGGAGGAGAAGGGAGGAGGAAGGAAGAGGAGTGATTAGGAGGAGGGAGGAGGGCGAGGAGGTAGGAGGAGGAAGAGGGAGGAGGAGAAAGAGGGAGGAGGAGGATGGAGGAAGGAGAGGGAGGAGGGAGAGGGGAAGAGGAAGAGGTAGGAGGAGGAGGAGGAGGGGAGAGGAGGAGGAGGATTATAACGCATATGCCTGTAGATAACTGCAACGAAAAGGTGGGTCTGTGTATCTATCTGACCCGGCGTGGCTTCGCCCAGCTTCTGGCGGATAGCGTCTCATTAAATTCATACAACAACAAAAAAGTAACTTAAAAGAATGTCCTTCCACACACCATCCATTATTTTTAATGAAAACTGTTTCTAATCACCGACATGACTGTATATAACTTCTTAAGCATAAAAAGATGAGTTACAATGTTATGCATTATGCATTATTTTTATGAAAACTGAAAATGCCTTAAAGATTGTATCATTATTTATTATAACTCATATGCCGGTACATAACTATAGACAAAGAGTTTATAAATCTTTGAAAACGATGCAACAATATGACTATAAGATATACAGAAAAGTTATTAAAAGTTATGCCCCTTGAAATAACTTTTCTAGAGTTAAGTCCCCTCTCTATATAGAAATTATAATGAAAAATGAAAAATTAAATAATATTAAGTAAGCAGCCGATTTTACACTAAAAAAATATCACAGTTGGCAGCGCGGGAATGAGATGAAGACGTGTAGAAAATTTCATCTCAATCGGATGGACCGTTCGCGAACGCATAAAGGACATACATACATACAGACGGAGATTGCCTTTTATATATAAGATATGACTGAAATGTTGTATTATAACTCTATGACAACATTTCAACCATGTATAAACTCATTGTTGTCAATGCTTTATAATACAACATTTCTGCCACCATATTAACAACGTTTAAGTCACAACTGTGACACCCCCTCCCCTCCCCTCCCCCTCCCCTCCCCACCCATTGTAATTTGATCCAAACCTATTTTTGCTTGGCACATAATCTGTAAACTGATTCGGTGCCTAGCAACAAGTACGTATGGACCAAAGATGGTACACTATCAAATGAACAAGTATTATCATATCAGTTTCCGTTCACTGAGCATTGAAATTGCGGAAGATACCACGAAACATTACAAATAACACGATGACCCTAGTATGTCGATATATCGTCCTTCTGTCCACATGAGAGGTCACATGCAGCGATACATTACCAGTTAAGTCTAATACATTGGCGGTTAGTACGTTTGAGCAATTAACTGGGATTCCATCAACCGTTGTCAAGTTAGTGAGGAAATGCATCCTTTTACTCCATGCAAAAATATCATTTCATATGTGACTATATTGCAGCCCTTTCACATCTCCATGCCAAGAAACTAGCGGGGTGTGCTAGACCAGTACTGACACTTTGCGTGTGCGAAGAGGCAGTTTCAGATGTAACTGCACCATGACTCAACACATTGAATGAGGACTGTCTGGGTTAGGCAAAGCAAATAAACAGTTAGTTGCATATCCTTTACAGGACTTTGCAGTCAACCCTAGCTTATGGTTTTTACTGTTTGTGATTTCCTGGCTAGGTTACGTTCAGTAGTTTGTCTTTGTTTTTGAGCGACCGATACCCATACTATTGTATGAAAACTAACGCAAGGCGGTCTGCTGCTAAATCTCCCGCAGATGTGTTTCGAACGCGGTATGCGAGATTATGAATTGCTTTTGATCTCAGGTGGTGTTTTGTGTGTCCAGTCTTTTTTCACAGCTCTTGGAGTCCTGTTTGGCTTCAGGTGACTACTCCTTTGCGTAATGATGTACGCCATTAATTTCAGTCTTTGGCAGTAGTCTCCCATGTGTCGTAATGAATTTCAATTGCTTAGAGCGACATCTTCAGTGCCGTTTCCTCTGGCCGCCTCGGGAGCGTTTACCACAACGCAACTCACCGTAAAAAATTCGTCTAGGGAGCCTGTGATCTGGCATGCGAGTCTGGTGATCAGTCCAGCGAATCTGATTCTTCATTAGCAGAAGGTAAGAGTGAAGAGTTAGAGGGGAAACAAAGATCGTCGCATGTTTTGCACAGGACGTTGAAGTCAACCTCAGCATTTTTTTTGTTATTTGTGATTTAATACGCAATTTTACGTTCAGTAATTCGCAATTGCTTTCTGAACGACCGACACTCATATCAGCACAAGTCGGTCCGCTTCCAAATCATCTGCAGCTGATTTCGAACGGGGTATGCAGGATTGCGAATGGCGTCCGTTATTCCTTCGCCACAGACTTCGGCTAGAAGAGAATGGACACCACGAATGTTTGAAGAAAAAAAAAAGTATAAAGACGCCGGAAATGTATGAAAAGAGACAAAGGACACCGGAAATATATGACATCTGAAGTCAAACGGAAATTTTGGTAGCAATGCATTCCAGACAAACCTTGTCTGTATGGCTATGGTTGTAAAAGCTCTCATCCTATTACCAGTCCATCTCTTAAAGACAACTTCCCTCAAACCGGCGTCTTTCTCTTGTACGCTTGTTTCCGCCTGTCTCCTCCAGTTATAATATTTCAGGAGGGACTAATATCTGTTCGTATTATGGTTGCCATTCGTCCAGATTTTCCGGCACAGTCCGGGTTTTAAATGAAATAATTCTATGTCTCGAAAAATTCTTTTTGTCCAGATTTTATCCCTGTCAAATTGAAGATTTTATTACATCGAAATGTTTCTTAGTTGTTCAATTGGTAGAATTGTCTATATAATAGACAATCTAATAACCTCAACCCACAAGAATAGTGAAAATCACAACTTATATCTTAGCACAACAAAACCAATGATAATTCATACCTATAAAACGAGCATGGAGACAGAAATATATGTTAATGTGGAAAAATTGGAGGTGGTGGAAAATTTCGTATAGCTTGGGTCATTAATTACCACAAATGGTGACACAATATAAGAAATTGAAAAATCTATTGTTCTTCAAAACTAAATCACCTGAATAAATTTTGGCGTGGGAGAGATTGACCTACAAAAGTTAGATTTTTAAGAGCATGCATATTTCCCATTGCAACATATGCCTGTGAGACCTGAACACTTACTAAACAAGTTGAACAGCGCATACATGCCTTTGAATATAAATACAATATTATAGACGAGTTCTAAGAATATTTTGGATAAATAAAATAACAAATGCATCCATACGACAAGATCTGAATATTGAAGAAGGTTGGCTACTAAAAATGATAAAACAGAGAAAATTGAAATATTTTAGTCGCCTGAAACGCCATGAAAGTTTGGAGAGAACATTCATGGAGGGGTATATGCCCATGAAGAGAGGAAGAAGAAGGCCACTAAGTAGATAGATGCAGGATGTGGCAAATTCTTCTTCTTCTGCGTTCATCCGGAGTTTTTTTTTTGTTTTTTTTTTTTTGTTCGGACGCGATTGCCTTGTGCTTGTTTACAGCAGAGTTGCGTTCTGGCACCGTTAGGCCAACACATCCGACTTCTGCGGGGATTTGTTGACCGGGTTAACCTTCCCAGGGGTTTCGTAAGACGTTTAACTCTCACTGTTGTGGTGTTATCCCCCATCCCAGCTGGCCCATTTAGAACAGCCGAAGACATAACGTTCAGTCCACAAGGGAAGGCAGGGGAAGACCATGGGCATTCCCCGTCATCCAAGGAAGCTTCCATAATTGCAGAGCCGACACATAGAGCTCTGGTTTTGGGCTCACCCAAGGAATCGTCACGTCCTACACATGGCTGCTCAGCCTCACTTCCGTATATTGGGCCCTCCGTTCAACACAGGCTGTTCCTCCAGAAACCAGAAGAATGCAGTCTGTAGATAACATCCACACAGTGAGCTTTCGATTCGGGCTTTCCACGTAATGGATTTGCTATCTAAGCAATATTCCATTTCGTGCCACCAGGACGCTTTTTCCTTCTTTGATGACGCCCACACAATGAGCTTTTTATGTGGACTTTCCACGAAATGGATTTGCTAGCCAAGCAATATTCCATTTCATGCCTCTGGGATGCTTTTGTAACCGACATACCTGTGGTATGAACTGTGGCAGTCTGAATACTTCTTCATGCACCTTTAGAAGTCAACCTGAATGTTGTTAAAGTAAGCGGCGGTCAACTTGAGCTTGTTGATATCTCCATAGAGCTTGTCCTCAAATGAAGCAGGTGTGGGCCAAAATATCTTTCTCTGTTCTGCATATATTGGGCACTCCTGCAGCAAATGGTTAGCTGTCATTTTACCAGTTCCACAATTACATTCATCGGTATCTCCTATCTTTAGTTTATTGAACAGGATGTGGCAAATGATCTCCAGATGGGTGTATCGGACGTCGGACATCTTGCTTATGACAGAAAAGTGTTCCGGAAGGTTGTTATGGGAGCGATTAGATGGGTGATTTGTGAGTTGGTTGGTATATTGACTGGTTGATTAGTTTGTTGATTGGTAAGTTGGTTCATTTATTTGTTTATTAGTTGATTTACTGCTCTGTTGGTTGGTTGAGTGGCCGGTTAGTTGATTAGTAAGTTATTTGGTTGTCTAGTTAGCTGGTTGCCGGCTTCGTGGCTTAGAGGTTATGACTTTTCTCCTTAATCTCGTATACTCTCGTCGGTAACGTGATGACGGTGAGAATCAGCTATGGTTCGAATCGCATCGGTAACTTACGGGGTATGTGAGCCGGCCGCTCAGAAAGCAATGGCAAACTACTGAGCGTAATCTTGCTAAGATATCAACATACAACTGAAAGATGCTGGTGTTGACAGCGATGTCCTGTAAAGGATATGCAAACCAAAAAAAAAAGTTAGCTGGTTGCTTGATGGTTGATTGACTGATTGACAGGTTGGCTTTTTGATTGGTTTCTGGTGATTGCATCTCTACGAGCCATCAACTCTGAGATCTCCTGCCAATTCCATTCAGGCCCACAGCCACCATTTATCCGCGATGTACAACGAGGATGTAAGGCAGCGAGAGGTCTTTCTTGGGGTTCCGGAGAACCCGTACAAAGTCTGTTGGCACGCAACGAGAGATACAGTGTATACCTCTAAACGCAAATCATTGGTAATACTCCCCCCATTTGTGACCCAAATAACTATACCTGGAGTTACAAGAAAAAGATACTGTTCAGTGTAGCTATATTTGATCTGCCTGAAAAAATTTTTCAAATCAACATTATAGAAAATTGATGTTAAAAAGAATTGAGGTCATGGTAATTGCAACATCAGAAATAGCACACCTGATCTGTATTGACAATCGTCGTGGAGATACGTCAAAGAACTCTTCTACTAGGGAAGTTTAATTGTTGTTTTGATTTTTTTTTGTTCTAATGGGATAATCGATGAAGAGATTGAAACAGATGTAACAAGAGAAACGAGACCATGGGTTAGATGTTAACAATACAAAAGAATAAACTCGTGTCAATTGATATACAAAGACATTTTATTAGATACGCAATGACGTGTTAACAGATACACACAAACGTGTACAGAGATACACAACGAGGCGTGAACTGATATACAATGACGTTTCAATAGATACATAAAAAGTGTCAAAATAAAATAAAGGACTTAAAAAAAACGCCGGTCTCTGTGGCTAAAGGGCTTGCGAACGCGGTTTGTGAGCCCGTGTACCCGAATTCGAAACACAGCGGTGCTGGTTTTTTCGAAAAAGGTATAGGAGTCGGTCGTTCATAAAGCAATGGCAAACTACTGAACGTAAAATTTGCCCAGGAATCACGAACAGCGAAAATGCTGGGGTTGACTGCTACGTCGTGTGAAGGACATGCAACTTAATTTTTTTTTTTTTTTTAAACAGACACACAAAGACATGTAAATTAATACACAAAGAAGATTTACATATTGAGCACAACCCACTACTGGCAACGCTATCGTATTCTGGTATGAACCTAAGGCCTTGTCCACGTCAATTGGAAGCACTATACTCGAGTTTCGCTCTCGTGTGAGCTCATCAGTAGTGCATATCCTTGACTGGACCCGGGATCAAACCCGGATCACTGGCGTGTGAGGCGGGTGTGTAACCATTAAACCACGCGGCATACACTAGACGAGACCAAATTATCACACTAGAATATCCACACAAAGAAGAGTCAACAGATACACAAGGACTAGTCAATAAATACATAAAGACGATATTCAATAAATACATAAAGATGATTCAATAAATACATAAAGACGGTCCAATAAACACACAATGACGATTCAATAGATACATAATGACCATTCAATAGATACACAAAGACCATTTAACAGATACGACAATTGAATAAATACATAAAGACGATACAATAGATACCCAAAGTCGAGTCAATAGATACATGAAGACGAGTCAATAGATACATAAAAACAATTCAATAGAAACACAAAGATGTAATAGAAGACGAAAAATGTTGGGCATTAAGCCCCCCCCCCCCACCACCACCTTCCCCTTTTC
>JACEFZ010008326.1:327500-360000 GCA_014155875.1 Cepaea nemoralis
ACCATTCAGTCAACCAATCAACCAAGCTATAAAGCAACCAAACAATTAACACATCAATCAACCAATCATTGAACCAAACAATTAAACAACCAGTCAACCAGCCATTCCACCACCAATCAACCAAACCACCAACCAACAAATCAACCATACAGTCAATCGAACTACAAAGCAACCTGTACCGAAACCCGCGGGGTAGGCTAAGTTAGGGATAGACCTTCTACTTCAGGACACGTTCTGACTAAGACACTTATGTATAGTTCGTCTCCCCACCCCTCAGGACCCTGGACTCCGCTTTCTCTCACTCACTCAACCTAGGGACTATTACCTCTAGGGGCTCAATCCTGACGACCCAGTTGAACTCAAGTAAAGACATGTTAACTAACATGTAGTGTATTATACATGATAGTACAGACGAGAAGAGTTTAGATTGAGGCAGTGGATATATATACAGCTAGATAGAGAAAACAGAAACAGCAGCCGATGATCTGAGTGTCATCATCGGGCAAGGTAGATCCTGTCGTGGTCTGTACTTCAAGTTTTCGCTGTTAGCTCACCAGATCTCCCCCTGATAGCGCTGGCGTAGAAGGTGGCTTGGCTATAGCAGCCCTCTACCTCAGACACTGTCTGATCCTGGGAGTAGCCCTGGTAGACTCCTGCAGTATGAAGCTCTGTTGCTGGAAAATGTTCAACTGTGGTGGGTCAACCCCGTGACCTAACTGGTAACCAGTATTCGTTCGGATATACAATGTCTTGATTTGGGGACAACCTCTGAGGCAAGGTGTCACCGCGCAAAGCTCTATACGATGAGCTGTGCACGTTGAATCTAGACAACTCTTATCAGATATATGAATGTCACCTTTGACCAAATCATGGTCTGGCAGGCTAGTGTCAGTGCCATTTTGAGTATAACAATAGACTGTCTGGTCCTGATGGTAGGATATTGGACTAGGGTGCATTTGAGGGGCCTCCTAAACATTTGGAATCTATCTGAAGGAGACTTCATAGGTTGACCTCCAGTGCGCAGATCCAACACTG
Source organism: Cepaea nemoralis (assembly GCA_014155875.1). Taxonomy (NCBI): domain Eukaryota; kingdom Metazoa; phylum Mollusca; class Gastropoda; order Stylommatophora; family Helicidae; genus Cepaea; species Cepaea nemoralis. The sequence goes on from JACEFZ010008326.1 coordinate 328,536, forward strand.
GGGATTCTGCAGTTTCACTGGATTCAGTTTCCAGCCATGTTCCTCCTTCTCAGACAGGTCAAATGCTTCTGCTCCAGTCGACAATTGAAGGCAGACCCTGCAAGGAGAGGAGAAAGAACCTTGCAACACTCCATGCATACATAACATATCAATGGAATCAACAAGCCCTCAGCAATTGGTAGACATAGTAATTATGTTCTACTTGACCCTATTCTGTTAAGAGAGAGAAGACTTGAGTGAACTGGACCATCATCTATCAGGCAGTCCCTTGAACAGCTTCATCTGGGAAGACCTCGGTTGCAGCTTGTAAGGTCCGGTCGTCGTAGCACCAGTGACATCCGGAACCCATCCACACAACACTCATTCTTTCTCACTTTCTTCAGTCACCATATTAGAATACCTGCACCTAACTAAGGTTTGGTGATCATCTGAGGGAGAATAATCGTCTTTCCGAACAATCCCTCTTTATTCATTCTCCCTATTTCGTGTCTCCCGTTCGACCTCCGTCCCAGACATAAGAGAAACGTTTCCTGTCACACCAGTCTCCTTCCCATGTTAGAATATGACTAGTGGGTGCCTACTTGAACCTTTCATCCTCTTAGCTAGAAGGCAAAGAGTAGTATGCGCGTACATTGTATCTTCCCCTTGTAGAAGGTTAGTATCCAATCTCGTTCCATCACCCTTTTCTACGGTCGTGATCCTATAGTGAATGGGTACGCTGGTCCGGTGGGATCAGCTATCTCATATGTGGAAAGCATTCGGCACCACTTTTTTAGACCCTCTTCTTTCTCCCATCGTGGATAAGGAAAATACCCCTTTGTCGTCCATAACTAAGGTTTAGTCAACCACAAGACAAATTAGAGAAGCGTAGAGGGTAGAAGAAATGATGTTCCGTCAGCAACCGCTAGGAGAGCGCACGCGCCATCAAACGATCGTATAAACTCACAAAGCGATCAGGCCGGCGCTTCTACACTACTTATCAGCGTATATTATTAGGTCACTGTCAATATATCAACCCATTCGAAATTCTCCTTGCATTCCCGTACGCCCGAATGGTAACAGGGGACTCGATCTTGCCTGCTGTCCGTAGCCGCGGGACACAATGACTTGCGTCGTTGAGCCACAGCCCGCTCTATTAACTGTTTACGGCAGGCCACTAGTTCATGCCTAAAGTCTTTCGATCGAGGGAAATGTGGCGAGGAAAATAAGGACTTCGATTATCCACTATCGTTTATCAGTTGTTATTAATAAAGCGTTTTGATTGTGGCATAACAGCGCTCGACTAATCGTCCTATGTAGGCCGCTCTAATCTATCGAAAACAGTTAATTAATATTCATGACCCGGCCTGTTCTAACACACGCACAGTGCTACCGTTTACGCCAGTAATCGCCTATTTCGTTTAAATGCTCTACGAAAGAAGATAAGTTCAATTTACCTTATTTACAGAACTGCCCCCCTTTGACTTGGCCATCATAGACTGTCGGGACCCTTTGATGTCCATGTAGACAGCTGGTTTCGTAAAAAGAGACGTCTGTTCGTCGCTGCTCAACTACTCGACCTGGGTTCTTGAACCAAGTCTCGGAACGCGGAGAAGTAGACTTATTCCGTGTAAATCAACTTTCTCGGAGTTTACCACCCCCAGACACGGGATGAACGGATTACTTCAGTTCAGGGTTCTTTGGGTGCAAAAGCAAGCCCTTAAACCCGAACTTCTGGTAAACGCGTGAAGGTTTCAGAAAGGGATATTCCTTCTGATTCGCCTGACTAAAAGTAGGTCGGGTATCCCGTATCAGATTAAAACGCGAGGGCACGCGTACTGGCCGTTCTGTGACACAACCAAACAATCAACCAAGTTATCAACCAAACAATCTACTGTCAGTCAAGCAACCAAACAACCACCCCAAGCAACCAACACAAAAAAGCTAACCAAGCAATCAACAAAGCAACCAATCTAACAACGAACCACGCCACTAAGCAACCAAACATTCAGCCAAACAAACAAGCAATCACCTAAGCAATCATCCAAACAACCGTCAATCTAATTAAGCAAACATCCAAGCAAACACCCCATATTCCTAGCTCTAGCCTACCTTCCTACCTCCCTATCTACCTCCATTCCTGGTTCCTATTTACCGTCCTTACAAGCTACATTCCCAACCTCTCTCTCTCTCTCTCTCTCTCTCTCTCTCTCTCTCTCTCTCTCTCTCTCTATCTCTCTCGTTCTCTCGTTCTCTCTCTCGTTCTCTCTCTCTCTCTCTCTCTCTCTCTCTCTCTCTCTCTCTCTCTCTCTCTCTCTCTCTCTCTCTCTCTCTCTCTCTCTCAGTCGGTATATACGACTGCCGATCAATATAAACGTATTTCCCATGTTGCTACAACATTATTAATATTACTAATTTCCCGTTGCCACACCGCCCGTTGTATTTCCCAACATGCCCCTCGCTGACAGCGGCCGATCACTCTTGTGTGGTACACATCATCCATACTGCCAGAGACGGCGCTCACACCCAGGGACAGCCGAGAACGGGTAAGCTACAATTATAACAATGAAATTATGGGCTGTATCGTCTGCCTACTTCATGGCGTCAAGGAAAATTATCAGTTGTCTTCTCGTCTTGTTTAATTACCCTCTAGCTCGACATTCAATGTCATTTTTTTTTTCAAACGAAGATTTATGTATGATGCTACTACGTTGGGAATCGCCGAAAGGCTTCGGTAATCTGGCTTGGCTGAAAGCTTCGGTAATATGGCTTGGCTGCTGGGCTTCATTGATCTGGCTTGGCTGCTAAGGTTCAGTATTCTGCTTGGCTGGTGGGCTTCAGGAATCTGGCTTGGCTGCTGGGCTTCGGTAATCTGGCTTGGCTGCTGGGCTTCGGTAATCTTGCTTGGCTGCTGGGCTTCGGCTATCTGGCTTGGCTGCTGGACTGTGGTGATGAGAGGCTTCGGGAAACCCGGGTTCGAATCCTAGGTAAGGTGTGGATGTTTTTTTCTGTCGAGGGCAAAAAGAAAACCCTAGCCTGCACAATTCTTGGCGACTGCACTAGCTGTGCGGCCTTAATTGCTCAGGCTTAAGACCCACCTGTCCTACACCGCACTGTTCTATAGGCATTTGCTGACAGAATGATAGTTACTGGGTTGGGAGTCGATGTAGGGCTTCAGTTATCTGGCTTGGCTGTGGTCTTGTGTTCGAATCTCCATCTAAGCGGTGCTATTTAAACTCGTTCGCTTTGAACCCAAGAGTAGTCCATACGCGTGATACTATCGCTAGTGCATTGGGCTGAGTTTAGCGTGTGGATTAGCTTTCCTTATTACCAGTGTCTCTTGCCATCAGGCTAAATCTCTCCAACTACAGAAGTACTTGTAATTAACCTCCTCAAGCCCAGGACAAGAAGTTAACATCTCTTAGTCCATCTGTCCGGGGTAGGGAATTAACCCGCTACCTCGGCATCAGCACACCGGATTTTTAAAACGAGCGCTCTTATCAATTCGGCCACGCTGACCTCCGGGGATTGTTTTAAAAATGTGGTCTTGGCTGCCAGAGAGAAAGCGGCCGGTGTTGCTTGCTTGCTTGCTTGTGTTCGTTGGCTTGAGCTCCAATGCGAAGTCCTGTATGTCGGATGAAGACATCCTGTTGTCCAACATTAGTGTGATGTCATACAGGACCTGAGTTTTGCGTGAGTATCCGTTGTCCCATGTCTGGCTTATTGGTGTGCAGACTGGTGGTTCCTCGCCGTACAGGCAGACACTCTCCGACTTCGGAGGAATCGGCGATCCTACTGACTTTAGCCAGGACCCCGAAGGGACCTGTTGCCCAGGACGCTCGACGAGGAACGAACGAACGAACGAACGAACAAACTTTATTTTCAAAGGGTTAAGAATTGGGCACGCAAGCCCGTCTAACATTCTGCCCTTCTCTCACTCTCTTTCATACATTATTTCATTCACACATCATTCAAGGCTAACAGAGATCAGCAACAATAAAAAAGATATGCATTATAAAGGCATGGGCAAAATGCGAACATCAAAACTACACGACACAGTAAAATTAGATAATGGTCTGACACTTGTTATTAGCCATGTGGAATATACTGGCCTACCAAAAGGGGACTGGCTGTTATTCTAGGGTTTTGTTATTATTATTATTATCTCTATTATTAAGGGGGAAGATAATCCGTACTGAGATAGTGTTCGAGTAATTTGCGATTATATGAATAGGGATTGGTGATGTCTTTGATGTCTTGTGGAAGATTGTTCCACAGCTGAGCTGCAGAGTACGTTAAGCTTGTTTTGTATAAGTCAATCCTAGGCTTCGGAATGTGTAATATATTTAAACGTTTACTGTGTCTAGCATTATATTTAAACAATGGCCAAAGGTAATTTGGGGCATTCCGATGCAGGATTTTGTGAATTAGTTTAGCTTTATTGAAAAGCAGGCGTTTATACAGGCTAGGATTGTCAGATAAATGTTTGTTATAAATTAGACTCATGGCCCGTTTCTGGAGTGAGTAAAGTCGCTTGGTGTTTGAATTAGAACAACCGTCCCAGATTGTAGAGCAGTAGTCAAAGTGGGTCTGTATATGAGAAGTATAGAATAGTTTCCTTGTGTCCTCATCAAGGAAGTTTTTAATTTTGGCGAGTTGGTAGACTTTTTTCGCTGTTTGTTTAATAAGCGCTTGAAAGTGGGAATTAAAGGTTAGGTTTCTATCAATGATTATGCCTAATGTTTTGTGCTCAATTACACTTTCTACTGGCATGTTATCGATGTGAAGTTGAAGTGATGTGTGTGAGCTTAGAGTTTGAAGTCTTTGTCTGGTTGTTAGTAACATTGATTTTGTTTTAGTGATGTTAACTTGCATACGGTTTGAATAGCTCCACCTAACTACATTATTTAATTCTTGTTGTAAAGACGACTCCAATAAAATACAGTTTTCAGCATTTGTGTACACTGTACAGTCGTCTGCAAATAGATCGCAGGGCGACGAAAGATGTAAAGGTAGATCGTTAATATATATGGCAAACAATAGAGGGCCAAGAATAGAGCCTTGCGGTACTCCAATATTGAAGGTAGTGGTATGAGACAGACATTTATTATGTGATACTACTTGCTTTCTGTTTGATAGAAAAGATGATATTAGAGTGACTACATTAGGGCCAATTTTCATTGTCTGAAGTTTTTTAATTAAAATAACATGGTCTATCATATCAAATGCTTTCTTGAAATCAATAAACACAGTTCCACATAGACTGTTGTTGTTTATATTCTGGTGCCAATTTTCTATCATGTTTGTTAGGGCCGTATGGCAAGAATATTTTGGTCGAAATCCTGATTGGTTGTCAACAATAAGCTTGTTGCGAACTAAATACTGTAATGTTACTTTATGGATGTGTTTTTCTAGTGGCTTAGATAGTGATGATAGTAAGGAAATGGGTCTGTAATTGTTCGGGAGATCATTGTCCAATGAACCAGATTTAAGAAGAGGGTACACTTTAGCGATTTTGAGAGCTGATGGAAAGTGGCCTTTGGTGAGACACTGATTATATACATAGGTTAGTGATATACAGATCACTGGCGCAGCACAACGGAGAATCCGGTTGCTGATTCCATCTAACCCAGATGAGGTTGTGTTTTTTTAGGTTACTGAGGTAAGTGAATACCTCAGTGATTGTCATTAGCGGTATGTCGGAAAGAATATCGCCGGAGCATCTATTCTCGCAAAACGATGACAGTAAAGATAAGTTGCAAGGAGAATTAGGTATTGAAGCCTTCATCTGGTCTACGTCAGTTTGAAAAAAATTACTGAATTGGTCGCATGTAATATGATTTGATGGTAAAGAATTTCGGAAGTTACACTTGTTTGTCAAGGTGTTAATTGCCTTCCATATATCCTTACTATTTGTTTTATCCATTACTAAGTTCTTAAAGTAATTTTTCTTTTCCCGTCGTATGGTATATTGAACTTTGTTTCTAAGAGTACGGTATGCGCTGAGATCCCGCTTTTTATGTGCTTTATCCCTGTCTCTCATAATTTGAAGTATTTCCTGGGTGATCCCAGGTGGCTTGACGTGGTGTTTTACTCGAACTTCCTTGATTGGCACATGTCTATCAAAAACATCAATAAATTTTTTCATCCAGAATTCCAGAGCATCATCCGGGTCAGGAAGCTGACAAACATTGTCTAGAGGTGAACTGAGCAAGTCCTGTAAAAATGCGTTTTGGTTGAAATGTTTGTAACTTCTATATTTTACACTTATGCGTTTATGTTTAGGAGTTTTAATTCCTTGTTTAGACCACGTGCAGCATATTGGGTAGTGATCGCTCATTGCACAATTGGGTACAGCGCATTCTATGATGTTGTCTGAGCAAGTTACATAAATGTGATCTATGACTGTTGAAGATGACTTTGTTACTCTAGTAGCCTGTTGTACTATTTGTTGGAAATTGTATGATGCAATTATATTTCCCCATATTATGTTGGATTTGTTGGTGTCATTGTTAAAGTCTCCGAGTAGTATAATTTCCTTCCCGGAAGCGAAAACCACATCCATCATGGTAGTGAAGTTTTCGTACCAGACGTGTCCAGCACTGGGATTTCGATAAAGGTAGCCAATTATCAGGGGTGTGCGGTTTTGAAGTTTTAGCTCTAACCACATACATTCTATTTCGCAAGTTTCAAAGTCTAGCCTACGGTGAGCATTTAGTAAATTAGAAACATAGGTTACTATGCATGTCTCTTGTTTCCTACAGGGATCCCTTCTAAAAACTTTGTACCCTTTAATAGATATGTCCTCATCTGAAATGTTATCATTAAGTCTACTTTCACTAAGGCTGAATAAATGAAAATTTTGATTAAGAATAGAAGATAACTCTGGTAGCTTGTTAAATAAGCTGCAAATGTTTAAGTGTCCAATGCGTATTCCTGACTTATTGAGCCAGTGTTGCCACTTCTCAGACATTTCATCCATGAAGAAAGTGTAAATTAGTCAAAGTTAAGCAAAAGTACAAGATCATTAAAAAAAAAATCAAAAAAAAAATCACAATTACATTAACTTACAAAATTTCAGTAATACAAATAGATATGTAAATGACAATATTATAACGATATAACTAGTTAGACCAACGAATATAATGCAAACACGGAACAAAACGAATTAAAGAACATACAACAAATAATTAACCTGAAAAAAAACTACTTCACAAGCAAAGTAACCAACTGTTATCCAAAAGAATTAATAAATGACCATACAAGTCAATGTCTCTGTTTAAAGCGGAGTATCCCACACGGGAAATAAAACGTTAAACAGTAAGCAGAAGGAAGAACAGTGAAGACCCCCTCACTCACAGTAAAAACACAATGGAAAGTATTATAAAAGCTGTACAGCTAAGTACTATCCATTAATATAAAGTCAAAACAAGTCAATGTTTGTAGTTGCTTATAACCTAATACGTTACTAGACCAAGTAGTAACCAAATATGCAGATAAACGTTCAAGGAGAGGCACTTTCTTGTACCGAGATCCGGTGTAGTTTTGAGCTAAGTTGCTAGTAAATACCAGGTTGTGTTGGTTGTTGGTATAGCGACATTATAAGTGCTTGACGAAGTGTAGCTGGGCTATACCGTGTGAGGTGCAACCATTCTGGGTTACAATGAACTGGGTACTGATGATGTCTCATGGGTATGTAATGACTACCAACTAGAGCCTCTGGTTGGTGGCTAACAGGAGGTTGTGGTGGCACATCGTTGTTGCTGAGAGTTAGTTCCTTTCTGGGGAGAATAGGAAAAATATCTTCGTAATTATTACTCTCCTGTGTGAAAGTATTTAACGGACTTGGTGTAGTGGTAGTGTCCCGTCTGGCTTGGATTTCAGGTGCAGTGGTTATGAGTGGTCTGCAAACTTCTGTCCTATTGGTACTTGATGTGACGGGAGTATGTCGTCTGGCTTGAGTTTCAGGAGTAGCTAAAAGTGTCCGGCGCGATCCCGTATTGGATGTATGGTATGTCCGTTCAGGATATTTGATATTCTTGGCGAGAAAACTGGTGCCCAATGTAGACAAATGTATTTGATCCTTATAAAGACTCTTTTTTGGTGCACCAGCCTGTGAAGTGAATGATGCTGTATTGTTGATGAATTGTATTATGTGTTGAGAACAGAACTTCTGCAAAATGTTGTTATTTATGTCAGCTAGACGGCGCTGGTGTCCATAACTTGGTGATATGATGGAAGAGAAGAAAATGGATGAGTTAGGAAAAGTGTGACGTAATCCGTTCAAGAGTGCCAGTAGTTGAGACCCTGTGATTTGTTGGTTGTTCATGGTGTCGGTGATACCAATATGTACGCTTGCCCTTCTAACGCTATGACTAACAGCTAACCTGCTAATCTTGTCTGTTAGCCGGTCTACACCAGCCCCAGGCAGTGGGATTATTGAAACAATGTCTGTGTCTGACGTGGCCATCCTGTCGCTGTATAAACCTTTCATTAAGGAATCGCCTAGTATAATATGTGTACAGTCAGGTCGTGCTGTCTGTACATGTTGGTTTTCAGCGCGTCTCGCCCGTTGTTTCATCCATCTCTGATTATCAGCAGTCTTTATGTCTCCATGTGGTTCTCTCGATGTATCTTGTAGGCTTGTCTTGCCCGTTGAGAGCATGTTAGAGCACTGTAGGTTTTCTGGTGACTTTTCTTGAAGTACTTCGAACCTATTGCTTATTTTGACGTCAATGGGGTAGACTGCTTGTTGTTGTTTATCTTCATCTGCGCATTGAGGTATTTGTTGTTGTTTATCTTCCTCTGCGCATTGAGGTGTTTTCATAGCGCTTATCTGTTCTGGGTGGGATTGAGCTTCCCCAAGATTTCCTAAGGATGAAGCGGTTGCTTGGAAATTACATACTTCTTCGGTTTGGTTGGTAGAGGACACATTCTGTAAGATTTGAACTGTATTTCTCAGCAGCAAATTTTCGTCTCGCAGGAGTGCGACTTCTGTCTTGAGAGCATTGTAATCACTGCTTATCTTGTTGTTTGCTTCAATGTTGGTTGAAACAGTGACAATGAGCGCCTTTAGTGATTGTTCTAGTTCCTCAATGCGCTGTTTACAGTCGCACGAATGTCCATTGATAGTTAAGATGCTATTGTTATCTGAGGCAGGTACTTCTTCAACAATGTCAACATTGGGTTCTATGTTGTTTTGGATATGCTCCATTGGGTATTCAATGGCCAAGAGCACTGGTGGGTTGGCAAGCCCCGTGTTGATGTTGTCATGTACACTCATCGTATGAGTTAATTGACGAACATTGTTAGCTGGTGTGCTGTCGACAGCTGTAGTTGTGGGCTGCGTAGATTCGGTGAATGCCTGTGTCGAGTTTTCAAGTTCAACAAAATCTACTTTTAGCCAGGAATTAATGTTTTCATTACTGCCCTGTGTCATGAGTTTATTTTTACTGTGGTACAAATGTATCGTAATCACTGGCGTCGTAATCAGATCCTCAACGTGGGCCCCGTGCTTATCTTGCCTGTGTTCAATTAGTTCAAGCCTGTAGTAGTTGAGTAGGCAAGTTCGGAATGCCTCATAATGGAGTGTGTTGTTGAAGGAAACAGTAACACACTGTCCTGAGTTGGTGTGTTTGACGACTAGGCCGTTGGGATTTATGCACTTGGATAGCTTATTCTTCACGGCCCTCTCTTTGTTTAGTGTGTAAGTTTGATTGACAGCCGATCGTAAACCTGAGCGAGTCCTTTCACCATTCACTTCCAATACGGAGCACTCTCCTTCCCCTGACATTATTGCATAATATTACGACTAACTAAATTTGAAGAACGCCGCAATCGCATTGTTATCTAGCCACGCCGCGGGCAATTTGAGGTCCCGTGGTTGTATCTGACACGCCTCGTGCACTTGATTGGTTAAAATTTAATAGTGTTTAACTATCACTCGAAATGAATATTAGATATAACACACATTTTTGCGATAATAAACACTTGTATTAATCTAAAAACTATTTCACCACTTGCAGTAATAATAATCCGAGAAGTAAGAGATACGAAAACACGTCTTCACTCTCCGGAGACACGTTAGTTAGATAGGTCAATAGGTCTTGGCCAGTATATAACCCGGCCCTGGTGCCTTGGAAACACCTCTGCGTCCCAGCGGCCGGTGTGATATTCACTACATCTGCCATGGAATGACGAGTGCTATTTGAAAAAAAAAAAAAAAAAAACTCATAAAATCGCGATGTAGGCAATGTTATTAGTTAGTTGAATACTCTTAGCATAACGTTGCAGTCAACTGCAGCATATTTTGGTCGTTTTTGATTGATCTCTTGGCAAGTTTACGTTCACTAGTGTTTCATGTGTCCGTGGCAGAGGCGTTACGGAGGCGGTTTGTAATTCCGCCTACCTGCGTTCGAATGACAGCTGTGACTGATTTGGCAGCAGATCGTGTCGCACTAGGTTTCGACGTTTTGGTATGGGATCTCGTCGTTTAGAACGCAATGGCAAACTATGAACGTACACTTGCCAAGACATTCAGTGCTTTTGTTGACAGCGATGTCCTGTAAATAGGATATGAAAAAAGCGAAAAGTTTACCATTGCTTTCTGAACGACAGCACCCATCAATCTATCAAGTTCAGTCTCGACAATCAAGGTTGGCTGCAATGGATCTCCAACACTATCTGTCACTCGTCCTGACTGTAATTCTGTCAGATTGATGTTCGTCTATCTCTTGATGTTATGTTCCCACTTGTATCGTTGTCTACTTTTTGCTCGCTTGCCTTCAACCTTGCCCTCCAGTACGGTTTTTATGCCATTGCTTTCTGAACGACTGGCATCCATACCATTTTACTTAACACCAGCGCAAGGCGGTCTGCTGTCAAATCGCCCGCAGCTGTTTCAAACGCGGTATGCGGGATTACCAACAGCGTACTTAACTCCTTAGCCACGGAACCGGTGTAGACAATGTAGCTTTTACTTTTTGAATTGTCTGTTGTGTTCTCTAATCTCTACTTCTTTCCTCTACTTCCATGAGTGCAGATCAATACCTGTGCATTTATTTCTCGTGCTGTTATTAAAAGATAGGACTAGCACCATGTATCCAAAAGGCCGAGCATTGGAGTAGCTGAAGTCCCAAACTAGAGTGGCCGCACTGGTAATTGATTCCAGTGATAAATAAGATTATGCAACTTTGACCAGACTGCAAGAACATCAAGTTCTGCAACTTTGACCAGACTGCAAGAACATTAAATCAAAGCAAGTCTGACCAAACTACAGGAACGTCAAGTCAACGCAGCATTGACTAACTGCAAGAACATTAAGACAAACGGGTTCAAACTAGACTAGAGCACCATGTGGGAAACCAAATAAATATAATCAAGCAACACAGACCGTGTATCATCTGTGGCAAACGGGATCACGGGCGCAGTTCGTAATGCCGCATACTGCGTTCGAAACACAGTTGCTGGTGGTTTAACAGCAAATCTCCTTGCGTTCATTTATTCATTCAATCAGTAGCATGTCCTTTGCAGAACCTCGCTCCCATAACAACCTTCCGGAAAATTTATCGATCATAAGCAAGATGTCTCGCGTCCGATACACCCATCTGGAGATCATCCGACACATTCTGCACCCATCTTCTCTTTGGCCCTCCTCTTCCTCTTTTTCCGGGCATATACCCCTCCATTATTATTCTCTCCAGACTTTCATGACGTTTGAAGTTACTAAAATATATCAATTTTCTTTGTTTTATCGTATTTAATAACCAACATTTCTTCAATATTCAGCTCTTGAAGTATGGATGCATTTGTTCTTTTCTTTACCTAAGATATTCTTAGACCCCGTCTATAACATTTATATTCAAAAGCATTTATGCGCAATTCAGCTTGTTTAGTAAGTGCCCAGGTCTCACAGGCGTATGTTGCAGTGGGAAAGATGCATGCTCTTAAAAATCTAACATGTGTAGTTCTATATGTTCCACTCCATAATTTATTCAGTTGTTTTAGTCTTTGAAGAGCAATTGATAGTCGTCTTTTAATTTCTTTCATTGTGTCACCATTGTGGGCAATCAACGACCCAAGATATTCCAAATGTTCTACCACCTCCAATCTTTCCTCATTAACATATATTTCTTTCTCCTTAGTAGTTTTATCTGTATGCATTATCTTTGTTTTTGCTATGTTAAGATATAAGTTGTGATTTTCACTATTTCTTTGGGTTGAGGTTATTAAGTTTTCTATAGCATTCTGTGATGTGGATAGTAGTACTTATCATCAGCATATCGAATCTCTGGTATTTCATGACCACCGATATTTAGGGCATCATACTGCTCCCTGGTTATATCAGTTCTGACATTTCTCATTATATATTCGGCCTACAGGTTAAACAAATAGGGTGACAGCACACAGCCCTGACGGACTCCTTACTTTATGCCAAACCAATCTTATGTCTCGCCATCTATTCTAACCGCTGCTTATTGATCTAGATAGAGCATTTTTATAGAATAATAGGAAGGCAGATAAGTAAATATCTGGATGGTCTGACCACATGATATGGTGGAGGCAAGAACACAGAGCTGATCCATGACTCTGGTGATCGTGTGAGATGGTAAAACATGGCCGCTTACGCTTATCAGCATGGCACATGATGATGAACTCTAGGATGGGTTGACTTGCCAGCCCATGTCAATGACAAAAAGTCTTGCCTCGAGGATTCGAACACATAACTACCAGGCTGACAGGCTAGCGTTCTATCCACTGACATACCGCGGCTACAGACTTAGCCATCGGCGATTTAGATGCACGTAATAAATTAACAAATATAGACACATAAGAAAAGTGGACATCCACAATAAACTGTAGCAGAAACAGTTGATTCACGATCGATCACCTGACTTCACAGGAGGACAGGGAAAGCCATTCTTTATGGAGCAATAAAATAAGTCTCGGCTGAAAACAGAGAAGGTTATCGACAATGCAATGAACATAAACTATTGAACGCGATAAACAAGTTACCGGCTGAGTTGTGAAAGTGGGGCAAATCAATGGCGTTGTTGTTTATCTCCGTAACTTGTATGGGCGTTAACTTTCCAGCTTGTAATCAAGTCGCCGTAGTATAGAAATAAATAAATAGCAGAGAAAACATAAATCATAAAATGATTTAATGAGCTAGCTTGAAGTAGAAATAGTGAGCAATAAAGAGAAGTCGTTATCAGATCGGATTAGTGCTGATGGGGAGGATATGATGTTTTGTTTTCGATTGTGACCAACAGATCAAACTATCGCTGCTGCGACGCCTAATGTCGTAAGATCTGCAACTGTGATTTCTCTGACCGGGGATGGGGTGGAGGAGGGGGGGGGGGGAGGAAGGGAACAAGCTACCTAGCTGTAAAATGAGTGGTGGTGGTTTGATTCGAGCGCTGGGAAATGAGAGGAAAAAAGAAAACTTGGCAGACATGAACTAGTAAATTGTGAGAGACAGTATACGAGAGAGAGAGAGAGAGAGAGAGAGAGAGAGAGAGAGAGAGAGAGAGAGAGAGAGAGAGAGAGAGAGAGATGAGAGTGTGTGAGAGATAGTGAAAAAGATAAAGAGGGAGGGGAAGATGGAGAGATTCACAAAGAGAGAGAGAGAGAGAGAGAGAGAGAGAGAGAGAGAGAGAGAGAGAGAGAGAGAGCGAGAGAGAGAGAGGGAATGTGTATGTATGTGAGAGAAAAAGAGAGAGGGAAGATAGAGAGAGAGAGAGCGAGAGAGAGAAAGAGAGAGTGAGAGATGAGAGAGTGTGAGAGACAGGGAAAAGGAGAAAGAGTGAGGGAGAAGCAGACAGACGATGGACAGAGAGAGATGAGGGAGTGTGAGAGACAAAGAAAAGGAGAAAGAAAGAGGCAGAAACAGTCAGACAGATGGACAGAGAGAGAGAGAGAGAAGGAGAGAGAGAGAAAGGGAGATGAAACTATATGTGTGAGAGCGAGCGAGCGAGAAAAGAGGGAAATGGATGGGCGCTGGGAGAGGGAGTGACAAAGGAAGAGTGTCTATAAATGTGTGTGACAGACCGAGAGAGAAAAGAGAGACAGATAGATGGAGAGAGAGAGAGAGAGAGAGAGAGAGAGAGAGAGAGAGAGAGAGAGAGAGAGAGAGAGAGAGAGATGGGGAGGGGGATTGGGGTTAAGAGGGAATCAATATCCTGACCTGCTTCACTCGGTCATACGTGGGATAAACAGATAAAAGACAACAATTGCAAATGAGGGATAAAAACGAAACCAGGAGTCGGAGGTCGCTATAGTGTCACGATGTATGCTGTAGAAATCATACGTGAGGTCAGCGTGGCCGAAAGGATAATTTCCAGTGCCCTGATGTCACTAAAATGTAAACTTCTCATTCTTGACTTGGGGAAGTAAATTACCAGTACCCCAGAAGTCGGAATGGGCTCATCTCTTGGCGAGGAACACTGGTAAAAGGGAAAGCTCATCGACACGCTAACATTAGCCCAGTGTAGTCGCCGGTAGTGGCAACTACTAGTAGTAGTATCACGTACGGTCGAGTTCACAGCTAGCGAAAAATTAAAAACCTATAGGGTCCACCTACTGTTAAACAATTTAGACCGGCCGCTCATGAAGGCCTTGCTCGGCATAAGTGACTGAGTCTGACCACACATGAAGGATCTGCTCGGCGTAAGTTACTGAATCTGACCACACATGAAGGATCTGCTCGGCGTAAGTGACTGAGTATGTCCACTTATGAAATCTCTGCTCGTCGAAAGTGACTAAGTCTGTGCACTCATGAGGGATCTGCTGGCGTAAGTGACTGAGTCTGCCCTCTTATGAAGGATCTGCTCGATGTAAGTGAGTGAATCTGACCACACATGAAGGATCTTCTCGGCGTAAATGACTGTGTCTGTTTACTCATGAAAGATCTGCTCAGCGTAAGTGACTGAGTTTCCTCTTATGAAGGATCTGCTCGGCTAAGTGACTGATTCTGTTCTTTCATCAAGGACCGAGTGGCTGACTGTCCACTCCTGAAGGATCTACTTGTCGTAAATGAATAAGATGACCAATCAAGAACGACGGTCCCGCATAAATAATTTACAGAAGTGTCAATGCTGCCCGTAGAGCCGCCTAGAGTCATGGTGCCCTCATATTGTGCAAACATCGTCATGTCGGGTTGTATGTGGAGGAGGAAGTAGCGATGGAGAAGGGAGGAGGAGAGGAGGGTGCGGAAGAGGATGAAGAAGAAAAAAGAGGAAGAGAAGAAGAAGAAGAAAGAAGAAGAAGAAGAAGAAGAAGAAGAAGAATTAAATATGGATTTAAGGAAGAATTATTGTATTTTGAGAATACCCAACAGATTATCTCTAAAGTTTGAGAACCATGTTTATTTGCCCTTCTCAAGACGTATCAAATTGTATCTTCCCTTCCTGAAGGCCCTCCTATGTTCGCTAACTTGGCTGCAAGTGTGCCCTATCAACACAAGTTGTGATCAAATTCACCGACCCGCTCTAATCTCTAACCGCCCAGCCTGACCCCAAGACCTGCAACATATAATTACGGATTAACCACCAATGGAGATGTGTTCAATACATGGCGTCTTTTATTTCCTCCGTCCCGCCTTTTTCTTATTTATTGTCCGTCTACCTGTCGACCTCTGATTCCTGACCCATGGTTCTGTCTGGTCTTGACTTTGTATGTCACCTTGAACTTTATGTGACCTTACCAACTACCCCGTGGAGTGGTAGGCTATATGGTACTGTTGTGTGCGTGTAACGTGATACAATAACAACCAGAACATTATTATCATCATTGTCGTCATAGTCATCGTCAAATAACACGATAAATGATCAGACCGAGAAGGAGATAGATGGAATATGAAGGAAGAAGAAGAAGAAATAGGAAGGGCGATGAATTAAGCCACGTGTTACCACAAGGGCTCGGACGACCCCAACCGACAGATAAGATAAGATAGCTTGTAATGATCAAAGGAAACTGAGCTGAAGTGTGGTGCAGAGCCTGTGTGTTTATGACGGCGAAGGACTGGAGTCATCGGCACATCTGGCCCGGGAATGTTGAGAGGTCAAGATCCCGAATCTTCTTCTTCTGCTGCGTTCATCCGGAGGTTTTTTTTCTTTCGGATGTGATTGCGTTGTGCCTGTTTACAGCAGAGCTGCGTTCTTGCGCCGTTAGGCCGACACATCCGACTTCTACGGGCATTTGTTGACCGGGTTAACCTTCCCGGGGGATCCCGAATCTGAAATGGCGCGTGTGTGGAATCGGCAGATTCATACATATATAATATACGCGTAGAACCGACTGATTAGCACATATAGAATATACGTGTATAACCGACTGATTCATGCATAGAGAATATACGTATAGAACCGGCTGATTCATACATAGAGAATATACGTGTATAACCGACTGATTCATGCATAGAGATTATACGTATAGAGCCGGCTGATTCATACATAGAGAATATACGTATAGAACCGGCTGATTCATACATAGAGAATATACGTAGAGAACCGGCTGATTCATACATAGAGAATATACGTGTATAACCGACTGATTCATGCATAGAGAATATACGTAGAGAACCGGCTGATTCATACATAGAGAATATACGTGTATAACCGACTGATTCATGCATAGAGATTATACGTATAGAGCCGGCTGATTCATACATAGAGAATATATGTGTCTGTCGGAGCTGCTGGGAGAGCTAAACACAATCCAGATAATTATCAGAAGGAAAGGAGAAGAATCTGACAGAGAACGCAAGTTAATGGTATAACAAGATAGTCTGCTTCTTGGAGCCACACTGAGGGTGCATGAAGGAGGATGCGGAGGAAAATGAGAAGGATAATAATGATGATGATGATGAAAGTAATAATAATAATAAGAAGAATAATAATAATAATAAGTAGAAGATGAGCAGAAAGAAGAAGAAGGCAGATAATGATGATGATAAGTTAAGTTAGTTGCATATCCTTGTCAGGACGTCACAGTCAACACCCGCATTTTTCGCTGTTGTGATCTCTTGGCAAGTGTATGTTCAGCAGTGGCGTCACTGGGGTTGGTGTCACCCAGTGCGGTAAACTCTTGGTGTCACCCCTCTAGACTTTCACCATGGTCTTCTTCCGAGTGCTCCTGTACCATATATAATCGCATATAGTAATGTTTGTAAAATAAGTCAAAAAGTTAATAAGGACATAAGAAAGAAAACAAATTGAACAATATAACTTCAATACTTCAGGTAAAACATAAATAAAGAACTTCGATAAACTCGGACAAAGTTAAATTTTTGTTATTTTGCTATGTCTGCTTTGTCAAATTTGCAATTTTTTTATTTTGGTGTCACCCCTTGATGGTGTCACCCGGTGCGGCCCGCACCCCCCGCACCCCCCTAGTGACGCCCCTGATGTTCAGTAGTTTGCCACTGCTTTATGAACGACCGGCACCCATAGCATTTCTTTAAAAAACAAACAACGCCCGCAGCTGTGATTCGAACGCGGGTATGTGGGATTACGAACTGTCACAGAGCCGGCAATGATGATGATGATGATGATGATGATGATGATGATAATAATAATAATAATAATAATAATAATAATAATAATAATAATAGAGGAGGAGAGGATGAAGAAGGAGGAGGAGAGGATGAAGGAGGAGGAGGAGGCAGAAGAAGTAGAAGAAGAAGAAGAAGAAGAAGAAGAAGAAGAAGAAGAACAACAACAACAACAACAACAACAACAAGAAAAGGGGAGGAGGAGGGGTAGGAGGAGAATCCACTAGACAAAATAAATATAAATGATTAAGTAAAGAAGTAACAAAAGAACTCCACTTATCTGTTTGTCTGCCTTTAAATATAATCTGCCATCTCAGCTGTACGCCGACTTCTAGTCCAGTATGTCTGTCTATCTTATTATCTTTCTGCCCTCAAATATTATCTGCCTGCCCATTTGTCGCTCTCTCTCTCTCTCTCTCTCTCTCTCTCTCTCTCTCTCTCTCTCTCTCTCTCCCTCTGTGTGTGTGTGTGTGTGTGTGTGTGTGTGTATGTGTGTCTGCCTTTAAATATAATCTGCCTGCCTACCTGTCCACGATCTCTAGTCCTGTATGTCTGTCTATCGTCTTGTCTGTCTGCCTTTAAATAATATCTGCCAGCCCGCCGAGCTCTAGTCCTGTCTGTCAGTCTATCTTTTTGTTTGCTTGCCTTTAAATCTTATCTTCCTACTTGCATTCCGGAATGTACGTCCGCCTGTAGTCAGCGCCAACACGCTACAAATCAATCGATTGTGTACGATAACTAGTGTTGGTAGGGCCAGTACACAAGCCTGACCTACATCTGGTTAAATACAGTCCTGGCCCAGTCTAATATATCTGTTTGATGGATGTATACATTCACTTACATTGCAACCTACTCCCGGCCTTATCTCAGCGCACAGAAGCTCGCCTATCGATTTACGGGCGCGTACACGCGCACACACAGACTGTTCATTGCTAGTAACTAGATGGGTTTTTTAAAATGTGTGAATACAAAGGATTCGCTTTATGGAGAGAGCGACATTCTGTAATGTAGTTAGAGGCGTTTACATAGGGTATGGACAAAACCGACGCACAAGGGAGGTAGGTAGATAAGTAGGTAGGTAGGCAGGTAGGTAGGTAGGTAGGTAGGCAGGCAGGTAGGTAGATAGGTAGGTAGGTAGGTAGCTGGGTATGCAGGTAGGTAGGTAGCTGGGTAGGTAGACAAACAGACAAATAGGCATAATAAC
The DNA here is from genome assembly GCA_014155875.1 of Cepaea nemoralis. Lineage (NCBI taxonomy): Eukaryota > Metazoa > Mollusca > Gastropoda > Stylommatophora > Helicidae > Cepaea > Cepaea nemoralis. The sequence continues at coordinate 347,270 of JACEFZ010008326.1, forward strand.
AAATACACAGACAGGCGGAGGGAAGGACGGACGGATGGGTGACTGCGTGGGTGGGTGGGTCAATAGAGAGATAGATAGATAGATAGATAGATAGATAGATAGATAGATAGATAGATTAGATTAGATTAGATTAGATAGATAGATAGATAGGTAGATAGATAGATAGATAGATAGATAGATAGATAGATAGATAGATAGATAGATAGATGACTATCATCATGTGCCGTGTCAATAAACGTGGCGATCATTGTCTGTCTGCCCAATGGTATTCTTTGGGTATTCCCCAGTAACCACATTTCAACTGCCATTAGATGTTTATTAGTCAGGTCGTAGCCAGATATGACCGAACAGCGCTATAACAATAGACTGTGCTACCTGCTTTCTGTTCGCGCAGAATATTTGGCACCGCTCACCAAACCCGACATTCCAAAGGCTTCGGGTGGAGAAGAACAGATTCGATGGTACAATCTATATCCTGGTGTGAGGAAATGCATCTTAAAGACTGAATGTCATGGCAGGGCAGACCAGGCCCTAAGCCTTGGTCAGGAACTGGTCTAGGATGGAAGCTCCAACAGGCGGACAGTTAGAGAATTGCTTTGGGGATCTAGTAGCTTCTGCAGCTTGTTTTGTTCAAGACGTGTTTGGTGTTACCTTTCCTGTGGAGTAAACTAGGCAGGTCGAGAGAGGGATCATGCTGCGGGACTCAATAAGCGCCCCCACCCAACTCTCTCTCTCTCTCTCTCTCTCTCTCTCTCTCTCTCTCTCTCTCTCTCTCTCTCTCTCTCTCTCTCTCTCTCTCTCTCTCTCTCTCTCTCTCTCTCTCTCTCTCTCGATGAGTGGTGAACCTGCAGTTAGTAAGCTGGCATAGCTTTTCGTTAAGTCCTGCCTGGCGTAGCTTGAAAGCTCGTCGGCAGGCGTCCAATGGTTTTGCATGTATCACTGGGTACCAAGGGATCGCACTGAGCGATTCTTGTCCTGCGTGAATAGACTGTCTGTTCGATATATATCTGGTTGATCCTGCCAGTAGTCATATGCTTGTCTCAAAGATTAAACCATGCATGTCTAAGTTCACGGTGTATCACAGTGAATCCGTGAATGGCTCATTAATTTGCTTGGTCCAGACACTTGTTCTACGGCTTTCAGCTGAGGGATATGGTTGAACGCCTCTAAGTCAATATCCTCGGATGTGAGGACCTGGTCGTTACTCACTCTCTGCTGCATGGAGGTGAGATGCTGAGCTGGCAGCATCTGCAGACTACCTCGTGAGCGTTATCAAAGGTGAAAAAAGCGTCCCAGAGACATGCAATGGAATATTGCTCGGCTAAGAAATCCATTACGAGGAAACTCCGTATCTAAAGCTCATTGAGTTAGCTTTATCAAAGGTGGAAAACCGTCTCGTTGACACGAAATTTAATATTGTTTGGCTAGCAAATCCATTGCGTGGAAGTCCGAAGTGAAAGCTTGCTGTGTGGATGTCTGCATACAGGTCCCTCCTGGTCTTCGGAGGAGCAGCCTGTGGTGAACGGGAGGAACAATATACGGAAGTGAGACTAAGCAGCCATGTGTATGACGTGACGATTCCTTGGGTGAGCCCAATTGCTCTGCAATTATGGAAGCCTCCTTGGGTGCGGGAAATGCCCATGGTCTACCCCTACCTTCCCTGGGGGGGGGGGGGGGTGACCGCGATGTCTTCGGCTGTTCTGGGTGGACCAGCTGGGATAGGGATGTCACCGCAACAGTAAGAGACGAGACAGCGACCCACAAGCATCAATGGGAATATTGCTTGGATAGCAAGCCCATTTCATGGAAAACCCGTACCGAAAGCTCGTTGAGTGGATGTCGTCTGCAGATTGACCTCTCTTGGTTTGAGTGGGGAGCAGCCAGTGGCGAACGAAATACTCAATATACTGAAGTGAGGGACTGAAGCAGTCATGTGCAGGACGTGACGATTCCTTGGGTGAGCCCAGTACTAGAGCGCTAGTGTCGGTTCTGCAATTACTGAAGCCTCCTTGGATGGCGGGGTATGCCTATGGTCTGCCCCTGCCTTCCGTTGAGGGTTGACCGGGATGTCTTTTGTCGTTCTAACTTGACCAGCTGGGATGTAGATGACACCATAACAGTGAGAGTTTAATGTCCCTCGAAACACCCGGGAAGCTTAACCCAGTCAACAAACACCCGCAGAATTCGGATGTGTCAGCCGAACGGCGCAAAACAGGCACAACGCAATCACATCAGAAGAAACTCTCCGAATGAACGTAGAAGAAGTTGAAGAAATCTCTATTATAATATCTAAATTCTATTACAATAAAAAAAAAATATTATCTGTATATCTGATATCTCTGTTATAATATTTAAACTCTAATATAGCATCGAATATTATCCCTGTATCCAATATATCTATTAACATATCTAAACTCTGTAAGAATATATAATGTTATCCGTATACGTAATATTATCTGTATATCTGAGATCATTATTATATTATCTAAAATCTACTATAATATTTAATATTACCTGTTTATCTAATATCTCTATTATAATATCTAATTTCTGTTATTATTTCTAATCTCTATTTGGTCACTGTCTACAGCAGTAGCTGAGAGGTGACCGTTCCCACCACATTCGCAGAAGGTACCCATTATAAGTGTGGACATTGTTGCACCCAAACATAAACATATCTAAGGGTGTTTGTTTTGGGCGCTGGCTCGCTTTGAACTCAAGCGTAGTCCATACACATCACTTCCAGTAGCACTGGATTGGATTTTGCGTGTGGGTTAGGACGACTCTGTAACAGACACTGTTGGTTGGAGACTTGACGTGAGAAATGATATTTTAGTTAGACTTCAAGAAAGCACTTGTATTTGTGGGAGATGGCACAGCGGAAGTTAATGTAGCAGACAAAGTGGAATGACATGATGAAGATATCGCCAGTTGCGATATGGCACCTTGATGACGAACAGCCAGATGACATCGAAGGTGTGACAGGTAGAACCATCGAATGCATTGACATAAATGTTGTTAATCGGCCTACCAATACTGCACAATGACGAAGACACGAACTGACGAAGACAAGGATTTACAAACTGACGAAGACATGAACTTACAAAAAAAAAAAAAAAAAAAAAACTGCTGATAAGACATGAGCTTAAAAAACTGATGATGATGAAGAAATGAACTTTCACAAAACAACAAAACTACCATTGACGAAGAAATGAACTGACGAAGACATGAAATTACACCAACTTAACTATGACGAAAAAAAATTAAATGACAAAAACATGAACTGACGAAGAAACAGACTTACCAAAAGTTATCAATGACGGAAACATGAACTGACGAATAAACAGACTTACCAAAAGTTATCAATGACGAAAACATGAACTGACGAAGAAACAGGCTTACCAAAAGTTATCAATGACGAAAACATGAACTGACGAAGAAACAGACTTACCAAAAGTTATCAATGACGAAAACGTGAACTGACGAAGAAACAGACTTACCAAAAGTTATCAATGACGAAAACATGAACTGACGAAGAAACAGACTTACCAAAAGTTATCAATGACGAAAACATGAACTGACGAAGAAACAGACTTACCAAAAGTTATCAATGACGAAAACGTGAACTGACGAAGAAACAGACTTACCAAAAGTTATCAATGACGAAAACGTGAACTGACGAAGACATAGACTTACAAGACCTGATAACGAAGACACGAGCTTTCAAAAAACGTCTGATGAAGACATGAGCTTGCACAAATTGATGATGAAGAAGTGAACTTACAAAAGCTGCAAAATTAACATTGATGAAGAAATGGCCTTATAGATAACTACAAATCTAACAATTGCGAAAAAATTATTCGACGAAGACATGAACTCACAAACATAAACTGCCGAAGACATGGCTTACCAAAACTGAACAATGACGAAAACATGGACATAATAAATGATGACGAAGACATGAACATCAAAAACAAAAGAAACTGCAGGTGAAGACATGAGCTTATACTTGCTTGCTTGCTTGTGTTCGTTGGCTTGAGCTCCAATGCGAAGTCCTGTATGTCGGATGAAGGCATCCTGTTGTCCAACATCAGTGTGATGTCATACAGGACCTGAGGTTTGCATGAGTATCCGTTGTCCCATGTCTGGTTTATTGGTGTGCAGACTGGTGGTTCCTTACCGTACAGGCAGACACTCTCCGACTTCAGAAGAATCGGCGATCCTACTGACTTTAGCCAGCACCCCGAAGGGACATGTTGACCAGGAGCTCGACGAGGACGCGTCAATAGGTCTTGGCCAATATATAACCCGGCCCTGGTGCCTTTGAAACACCTCTGCGTCCCATGAGCTTATAAAAACTAATGATAAAGAAATAAACTTACAAAAACTACAAAAATAACATTGACGAAGAAATAACACCACAAATAACTACACAACCATCAATGCCGAAAATAATATACTGACAAAGATATGATTTTACAAAAAATGACAAAGACGTGAACGAAAACACGAACTTACCAAAAGCTGAACAATGACGAAAACATGAAATAACGAAGACATTGATTTAAAAGAAAAAACTGCCGATGAAGACATGCACTTACAAAAACTAATTACGAGGAAAGGAACTGACCAAAAAGGTACACAGTTGTAAGACATGAGGACCACTTCTGTATGATGTGAGGAGTGGGGCATTTATATGACATAAGAGCCACTTCTGTATGAGGTCAGTGACACCTTTTGTATAACATGAAGGGCACTTATATTTGACGTGAGGAACACATTTGTATGGCACGAGGGACACATGTGTATGTGATAAGGAAGACAGTTGTACGACTATAGGAATACACGAAAGTGGTGAGGGCAAGTGGACAGGTTATGATAGCAAATGGACATGATGCGAGAGTAACTTGTGTCAGGCCATCTTTGTTGTGCATGTCATCTTTACTTCTTGTTAGGTCGTCTTAATTTGTTGTCCATGCCATCTTTATTTGTTGTTCAGTTTGATTCAGCAATCAACCTACAGAAGATACTTAGTAGACCTTTAAGTGGCAGAATAGATGAAAGTATGGAAGTGATGGTTGAAATTTTTGGCGATGTGAAATGTGAAAGTATTGACGCGAAACAATGAAACTACAGTTCACATACTTGGAGAAATGTGCCTAGACAATAATCCTAGGAGAGTTGAGGGATTCGGTAATGAGCAGTAAATTGGCGTAGATCAATGAAACTATAGAATACAGACCCTCAAGAGAAGGATGAAGAAAATGTAGTTAATAGAGTATGATGAACATAAGAGTTATAGGTGGTGGTGGTGACAAGCGGGACGATGATGACAAGGAAAATAGCCATTGGCGAAACATATCATGTAGATGGACGCCTATTGAATGGGGATACGTTTAATGTTTCCAGACAGAACACATTTGATGTAGACAATGTGACGTGGAGAATTAACGATGATGATATAAATATATTTAATTGATAATTTAATAGTGTAATTATTATGTAGTTGATAATATGTTAATTGACTTCATTGTAACCACTTTATCTAGCATATCGTAACAATTTAAATTATAACATTGTACACATTCTTTTAACTTGTAATTCATGGTAATGTAATTATTGCCGGCTCCGTGGCGAAGGTGTTAAAGACGCAAGTTTTGATACCCGAGTTCAAAATACAGCTGCGCGCGATTTGGCAGCAGATCGCGTTTTCAAACGAAATGGTATGGGCTCCGGTCATTCAGAAATGTATCCCAAACTACTGAATATAAACTTGCCAAGAGATCACAACAGCAAAAAATGCTGGTGTTGACTGCAACGTCCTGTAAAGGATATGTAAGTAACTAATGCAATTATTACGTAATAGATAATTTAATAATGTATGTGTTATAATTATGCCGATCTCCCTGGCCGAGAGGTTAGCAACTTTCTCCGTAACCCCGAATATTCTCGTGGTTGATATGCGCGCACAAGAATTGGAAACGGTTCGAGTCGCGCCAGTGACTTATGATAGTATGGAGCCGGTCGCTCAGAAAGTCGTGGCTTGCTGATGAGCGTAATCTAGCCTAGGAATGAACATACAACTGAAAGATGCTGATGTTGACCTCAATAGAAACCCTTTTTAAAAATGTGTATATAATTATGGCTTCTCACCTCACGCATATGCATCACAATCACTTTATTTTCATGTACCTTGACCTTTATTATCGATGTTAGTTAGTTAGTTAGTCGTCAGATCATCCTCATTGCACATCGAACCATTCAGTCCATAAGTGCTCGGATCCCCTCCTCAGCAAATCCCGCAACGTGTAGCGGCTAACGACGCCAGTTCTGTGTTGGTTTATAAATCTTCTTTGGCTTCCTGCGTAGTGTTCTTGTTTGGCCACCCCTCTTTTAATTTGCTGCTCTCGCAGTCTGGCCATTGTTGTAGATTCCCAGTCATCACTTGGTTCTCGCAAAAGTCTTACTTCTCGTAGAGCATTCAGAATGTCGGCCTGGTCCATGGCGCGTCCGCCCTCCACAGTAGCCTCACCTGCGAGCTTGTCAGCCCGCTCATTTCCTTGTACTCCCGCATGCCCTGGCACGAAGATGAAACTAATCTTTGCCAGTCGAGACCGCTCCAGAGGCAGCAACCATTCTCTTCGGATCGACCCCTCCTCTATCCTCTTGATCATGTTCATTGAGTCGCTAAGGAAACAAGCCCTAGTGAATGTCTGTGTCTCGAGCCATGTTATTGCTTTACTTACTGCCATGACTTCCATGGTCAGGCTACTTGTGGTTTCAGTGAAAGCACCAGAGTCCTCCTTCACAATTCTCCCTCCGGCCCGAGCTGTAAAGGCCCATGAGCTTCTCACATGTCGGACGACCGACCCATCTGTGTAGATGACCGCGTCACCGTCTAGCGAATTCTCGAAAATCAACGCTTGTACTTCAGCCTCAACAGCAGCCGGATTTTCTTGTCTGCATTTTCTATCTAGTTGGATGCAAACTGAAAAGGATGTGCAGAAGTCTGTTGGCACTTGCACCCACTCCTCGCCAGGTTCTAAGTCCTCAAGTGAACACACCTGTTGAAGAATGTCTTCGGCTTGACCCATCCACGACCGTCCTCTTTTTAACCTGCTGCCCTTCACCTTCCTAATTTCACTATGCAGTGGATGTTGTGTGTTTGCGTTAATTCTGAGGTAGGCGCGTGCCCTGCAACCTTGTATTCTCTCTTCAATGGTTGGAAAACCAAGAAGGTAGCGCATCGCCCTGCATGCTGTATCTCTTGTACATCCAAGAATAATGCGCATAGCTTCATTCTGTATCCTTTCCATCCTTTCTATCTGCTTATGGCTGAGAGTCAGGATTGCCATTGCATACTCCAAAACAGACATGACCAGCCCCTCGTACAGAAGACATAGATGGCGCTGCTCACAGTTTGCTGCCGCCATCACCCGCATCGCTGCCAAACCCCGCTTGGCCTTTGTTATCACCTGGTCTATGTGCACATTATAAGCAAGGCTTCGATCAAACCGTATCCCCAGGTAATTCATTGCCTGCGTTCTTTCCACCGTCTCTGAACACAGCATTACAGTTGGTGTTGGAGTGTTGACAATATGATTATTCAACGAGAACCAAGTCACTGTTGCCTTTGTTGGGTTGACCATTGCCCCAGCTTCATCACACCAAGTACTTATGCGATTGAGTTCGGTTTGTAGTTCCACAGCAACCTCCTCTCTATCCTTCCACTGACGATACACTAAAACATCATCGGCATATGACAATGTCCTGCCAGGTCCAGTGATCTGCTCACTGGTGATTCTCACTGTGTAGGCGTTGAACAGTACCGGAGATAATGGTGATCCCTGTGGTAGGCCAGGATATATTGTTGTTGGTTCCGAAGTCCAACTGCCACATCTAAAAACTACTTTCCGTTGGAAGAGGGCTGCAGCGATCCAACTAAGGAGGAATGGACTTACGTTTAGTTCGAGAAGCTGAAACATTAAAAAATCCAGTGGTACTCTGTTGTATGCGTCCTCAAGATCAATCGCTGCAGCAACGGTTTCAGTGCCTGAGTGGAAACCTTCATAGACATCCTGGGCAAAGACTGCTGCATTGGTCCAGGTTTCTCTTTTTGGACGGTACCCACCCAGGGTAGGGTGGGAAAACACCTTGCCTCTCTAGTTGGCTTGATATTTTCCTGGCAATTACCTTCTCCAGCAGCTTGCCTATTGTATTCTGCATGGTTATAATTCGATATCCCTGAATTTTTGTGTGGTCTTTGTCAGGCTTCGGCAAGGGAATCAGATAGCTGTGTAACCATTCCTCCTTGATGCTAGCACTCCCTATACTGTTGTTGTACATGTCTGCTAGTTTCTCTAGCTCATTGTCGGTACACCTATTTATGTCGTCGTATCTTATGCCATCAGGACCTGGAGCACTGTTTTTTGATCGTCGAAGCACAGCCTTGATTTCTTTCACTGTCACTGTGTCTTCATCCGAAGTGTTCTGGGCCTTGCATCTGTCTGAGGTGACCTCCTTGGCCAGATTTCGGCCTCCCATGTCTGTCTGGTTGCTTTGCTCAAGGTAGCGTTCAAAGAGGGCTTTGCCCTTGTCCTCGTCAGTCCTCTGCCAGATGAGGTCAGCACCTTGGAAGTCAGAAATGCTCTTATTCTTGACTACACCACTCATGCTTTTCTGTAGTCGCCAGAACAATTTCAGTGACTTGTCTGTGCTTACTCTTTGACACACCTCTGCCTATTTTTTCGCTTTTAACAACCGTGACCAGTTTTTTGAAGTAGCTTACTTTTGTGTGCATCTCTCTTTCTAAGTGCAAGCAGGGACTAGGATGATCAGCTCTGTTCTTCTTGGCATTTTGCCATCTCCTTACAGCACTACGCTTATCCACCCAAGCCTTCTCCACCTCGAAACTCCACCACGGTGGCTGCTCCCAGCTTTTTTTCCTGCCCTGAAACGTTCTGCGCTTGTCACGTCTTATTTTGCTCACCACATCTTGCCCTGTACTGTCATACTGGAACGTCTTTACCTTTAGCTTGTGCTGCCTGGTTCTGCCTTTCTCCACCAGTATGCTGCACGGGTGGTGGTCGCTGCCATGGTGTCCTAGGACACCCCATCTACACACTGTAGTGAGTGAAGGTGAAACTAGCGCCAGATCAATTGCACTGTCCTCATCGCCCGGACGGCTTGCTGTCCTGGTGACACAGCCACTGTTGATACAAACCAGGTCGATGGTTTCCAATGCAGTCTCGAGCTCCTCCCCCTGTGTATTGGAGGAAGTGTTTCCCCATGATCTGCCTTTAGCGTTGAAGTCACCACAGAAACTAAAATTTCTCTCGTGGCCTAATATGCCACTTAAGCACTGCCACTTCTGGGCGTCCACACTGGCATTGCGGGCATAAACATTAACCACCACGAATGGTATACTGGAATGAACTCTCAACGCCTGTATTTGTATATCGTCACTGTCCCAACTGGACATGTCTAGCTCTGACGCCACCATGCTGTCGCGAACGAGAATCACCATTCCCAGATGTCGTCTGTTGTAGAAACATTTGAAGCCGGCAATTTGGAGTAGCTGATAGCCCAGTCTCGTCTCTTGGAGTGCTACAATGTCGTTCCTGTAAACTAGGGTTTCTAAAATAGAGCCCCGTTGTTTTACACTGGCACAGTTCCAATATAGAATACGGATATTCCTGAGTCCTAGTCGGTGACACTTGAGTCTAAAACGCCTCAAACCTCCACGCTAACCTTGCTTCTTTTTCCCTGCGCGGCTACCACGCCGCTTCGGTATGTTGACTGCTGACCGCACGAAGAAAACACGTTGTTCCGCCATGTTGAAAAAAACTTAAACACAGACTGAAAACACCACACACGCTGCTGAAAATTAACTCAAGGATGGCTTCGCTCGATGCACGAACTCCGTAGCACCCGCGCAGATCTTCAGTAGAAACTCCTGGTTTTACATCCTGGCACACCAATTACACGCAAGAGATGAATAAATCCATCCCCTACGCGAAAAAGTTAACGAACACAAAACAACACGATCGTCCGTCGCCATCTTGACTGAGGTGTATTATCAATGTTAAACATCATAACAATCAACTACTTACTGGTCATCTATTATACGAATCGTACCAACATTACTACACATACACACCAGTCAAGAAACAGAGGAATATATTTACTGTACTCAACGGACTGACATTACACCCTCACTCCACAATGCTCATTCTCCCCTGGCCAATTTACACGATCTTATTCTGCTAGATGACCATCCTAATATTTCATATTGTCATGTTTACTGTCACTTGGTGTTTATATGTACAATATTAAAACGTTTGCATTGCTTACGTCATCATGTTTATATCAGGTTTAGGTAATATTATCTGATTGAATTAAGTTAACATACTTTATATTACACAATGTATCCATCCATCATATGCCATGCCGATAAGCGTGGGCGGTCATGTTTTGTCATCTCACTCGATCACCAGAGTCGTGGATCAGCTCCGTGTTTCTGTCTCGACCATGCCACGTGGCCAAAGCATCCAGGTATTTACTTCTAGGTCTTCCCCTTGGTCTCTTCCCTTGGATCTTGCCAGTTGTCATCAAGTTCTCCAATTCATTTCTTCTCATAACATGCCCGAAAAATTTTGACTGTCTACGTCTAATGCCTCTAATCAGTTTACGATCTTCATTTGTTTCTTGAAGGACTTGTTCATTGGTTTTTCTGTCTGTCCATGGTATTCTTTGCATTTTCCTCAGAATCAATATTTCCACAGCCATCAGATGTTTTTCAGCTTGTCTGCTCATTGACCACGCTTCACATCCATATAAAAGTACACACAATGTATATTATGATATCAGTGTATGTGTCCGAAAGTGTAGGAGGTTGTGTATATTAGTTTGAGTGACTGTGTGACCCGTTTGTATACGGGCGTGGTTTTAAGTGTGACTAAACATGTATATGGGCGTGAAAGAGGGAGAGAGAGAGAGAGAGAGAGAGAGAGAGAGAGAGAGAGAGAGAGAGAGAGAGAGAGAGAGAGAGAGAGAGACTATGATGGGAAACAAGACACACAATTCTGACACTGGAGTTGGAATAAAACATAGAATAATGAATAGGACGCTCGACACATGGAAACAAGCATACACACATATACAGGTACTTGTTTCAACTGAATTCTTTATCAACGAACAAGAGAAACAAAACAACAAAGAAACAGACAAAACACAATAATACTTTACTCGGGATATGAAAGCAATTCGACCAACAGTTTTAGTGATTACGTTAAACGTAAGTTGAGCTGAGTTAAACCAATAACCGACCTCACAGCACTGCTATATATGCTCCATCCTAATCTTCAACAGCCAGTGAAGAGTCCCAATACTAATGGTACCAGTCGCAGTCTGATTATGTGTCCGTCTGGCCTTTCCTCAAAGTGGTGAGTGTCGGTCAGAACCTCTGGTCACTCCCTGCAGCACATTCTCTCCACGCCCTGATGATCTATCAGATGACTCGCAAATTCATGAAGTTTTATTTTACTTTTCAAATCATGAATTAACTGATTATGTGTCAAACAAAAAAGTATTTTAGAGCAAACTGCTACACATTCAAATGAACAAGTATTGTAAAGTAAATACCCATTCACTGAGTACTGATATATCGGAAGATGCCACGAAGCAAATAAGACGATGCTCCTAAGTATAGCGATATATCGTCCTTCGGTCCAAATGGTAGGTCACATGTGGCGATTTTTTATTTTAAAATTGCATATGTCTTACAGGACATTGCAGTCAACATCAGCACTTTTTAGCTGTTGTTGATGTTCTTGGCAAGATTACGCTCAGTAGTTTGGCATTGCTTCCTGAGCGACCAGCTCACATACCCCGTAAGTAACCAATACGACGCAATCCTCTGCCGAAACTCGCGCATCTGTATTTCTCACGTGGATATACGGGGTTGCGGAGAAAGTCGTTAACACCTTCGCTAGAGAGACCTATATTATCCTTTTATTCCCCCGTTGATAAAGATTGGTCAATTCATTTGCTTTGTATTTGTATGTTCTTATCCTTTGTTCCGGCTTCCTAGCCATGTTTCGAGTTTCTATCTGAATTGTTCGGACGTGGAGACAAATTAACTCTTTTTACACCCCTTTCAACCAGGGATTTAGCTTTGTCCGCTTAATGGCAAAACACGTTTTGGGTAAGCTTAAAATGGCTGTTGTTATGAAAATCGATAAAGTTATGCCGGCGTCTCTAACGAGGCGACACAACGTAACTGGTGATAAAAGGACAAAATGGGTGCTGGAAAATCGAAGGACGTAGAAGAAATTGAAGAGTAAAATGGTAATAAGGCTCACGATGATTGAGCGCTGTAGCAATAATGAAGAAGATGATAGCTAAAGGGAATGGCGACATACCAGGCTTGTCGTGTTAGGGAATGTTTTTATAGCCGGGTATAAAATAGGCGTGGGAATTAAAGCGAATAAAAATGGTGATATGGCAATGTGTCGTGAAATGAGGACGTTAAAACGCAAATTGTATTAGTAATAATAATAATAATAATAATAATAATAATAATAATATAATAGATGTAATAGCAGTAGCAGAAGCAGTAGTAGTAGTAGTAGCAGCAGCAGCAGCAGCAGCAGCAGCAGCAATAGTAATAGTAATAGTAGTAGTGCTGGTGGTGGTGGTGGTGGTGGTGGTAGCAGCAGCAGCAGCAGTAG
>JACEFZ010008326.1:365000-734019 GCA_014155875.1 Cepaea nemoralis
CTACCCCACCCTTTTTTTCTATACTGGAAACACCTTTTCATGGGGCTTCGTTAACATGTGTCTTTCAATAAGCCACACAGGCACTGATCTTCTTCTTCTTCTTCTGCGTTCATCCAGATTTATTTTTTTTACCGGATGTGACTGCGTTGTGCCTGTTTACAGCAGAGCTGCGTCTTTGCGCCGTTAGGCCGACACATCCGACTTCTGTGGGCATTTTTTGACCGGGTTAACCTTCCCAGGGGTTTCTTAGGACGTTTGAATCTGACTGTTGTGGTGTTATCCCCCATCCTAGCTGGCCCATATAGAACAGCCAAAGACCACCTGGTCAACCCTCAAGGGAAGGCAGGGGCAGACCTTGAGCATTCCCCGCCATCCAAGGAGGCTTCCATACTTGCAGAGCCATCACACAGCGCTCTGGTACTGGGCTTACCCAAGGAATCGTCACGTCCTGCACATGGCTGCTTAGCCTCACTTCCGTATATTGGGCCTTCCGTTCACCATAGGCTGTTCCTCCGGAAACCAGAAGAATGCAGTCTGCAGATGACATCCACACAGTGAGCTTTCGATTCAGACTTTCCACATAATGGATTTGCTATCCAAGCAATATTCCATTTCGTGCCACTAGGACACTTTTTCCACCTTTTATGAAGCCCACACAGTGAGCTTTCGATTCGGACTTTTCACGTAATGGATTTGCTATCCAAGCAATATTCCATTTCGTGTCACTAGGACACTTTTTCCACCATTTACGAAGCCCACACAGTGAGCTTTTGATTCGGACTTTCCACGTAATGGATGTGCTATCCAAGCAATATTCCATTTCATGCCTCTGGGACGCTTTTGTAACCGACATACCTGTGGTATGAAGTGTGGCAGTCTAAATACATCTTCATGCACCTTTAGATGTCAACCTGAATGTAGTTAAAGTAAGCTGTAGTCAACTTGAGCTTGTTGATATCTCCATAGAGCTTGTCCTCAAATGAAGCAGGCGTGGGCCAAAATATCTTTCTCTGTTCTGCATATATTGGGCACTCCTGCAGCAAATGTTTAGCTGTCATTTTACCAGTTCCACAATTACATTCATCGGTATCTCCTATCTTTAGTTTATTGAACAAGTGGTGTTTCAGCCTGTTATGTCCTGTGCGGAGTCTGAAGATTGCTACTTGTTCTCTTCGGTCGAGTTTGTAATATGCATCATCCTTCTGGTGGCCTGGATGCTCTGATTCCCATTTGGTTCTATAAGTGCTTTTTATAAACCTTTTTGCCTCATTATAGGTTATGTCTATGTCAGGCTGTGGTAATCGTCCACCCTCTTTTGCTAGTCTGTCAGCCTCTTCATTTCCAGGTATACTGCAATGTGATGGGATCCACTGTATTACAACTTTTTTGGATTTCTGGCATAGACCATGGAGTGCTGCTCTTAGGTCAGCTAGTTCTGTGCTGTTTTTGCTCTTCAGTATTGAGACAGCTTACTTTGCATCTGTGAAGATAGCTATTTGCTTCTCTTTATTTTCCTCCATCAAGAGCATTTCTGCTGCAGTTTTCAAAGCCTCTACCTCCGCTTTGAAGTTACTTGAAAATTTTCCAGTTGCCACTGACTGTGTTTTTATCACTCCATTTTTTAAATTAAGGAGAATTCCTCCTCCTCCATTTTTAATTGAATCTTTGGCTGATCCATCTGTATATGCGTGGGTCCAATTGCTGCTTGGGTAATGTTCTTTTATGTAGTTGAGGGTTATTTTTCTTCTTTCGGTTTCATTCTGAGTGTTCTTTTTCTCAATACCAGGAATGTTTTCTATCATCTCAGGCAGTTGCTGCTGTCTCCAAGCTGGGAAGTTGTGTGCATTGTAAATGGGCTTGACTGTTGATATGTCAAGTATAGGATCTGCCCTAATCTTTCGTTTTGCAGTTTCTACAAAGTTGCTACGCTTCAGTCTTCCTTTTCCAAAACCATTAAACCTGTTATACATAGGGTGGTCTGTCAATCTTCTAAATTGTTCTGCTTGTTGCTGGGTTCTGCTATCTCTTCTGTCCTGCATTGGTTGTAAACAAGTGATCTTTTCTAGTTCATTAATAGGCGTTGTCCTCAGGCTTCCAGTTATGATTCGCATTCCTTGGTTTTGGACTCTACTTATTTTGTTAAAGTTTGACTTAGCTGCTGTTGCCCAAGCTGCAATGCCATATTCCAGTACTGGCCTCACCCGTCCAGTATATAACTTCTTGAAAACTTTCTCATCTGCTCCCGACGTTGTACAAGCAAACTTTTTCATGATTGCCATTCTCTGCCTTGCTCTTGTTCGATTTTTCTCAACCTGTGTCTTCCATGTCAGGCGACGATCAAAGGTGACTCCTAGATAGTTTGGATTTTCTTCATGGCGCAATATTTTTCCATTCAATACCAGCTTAGGTTGCTGAGTTTTATTTGAGAGGGAGAACACTGTGCATGTTGTTTTCTCCTCACTTATCTTCACTAGCCATGATTTTGACCAGTCCTCTAGCGCTAATAGTAGACACCTTGCAGTCTTGACAGACCAAAGTATGTGAGTGGAATGTGGCCAATATTCCAACACAATGTCTGGGCAGAGCTTCAGAGATCATGTGATGCCCAAACGACATGATCCCTCCCTCGGCCTAGTCTTGTGTATTCCAGAGGAATGGGTAACCAATACGTCTGGCACAAGGTAGGCTGCAGACGCTGGCGGCTCAGCGTCAATCCACCGAGACCTCGCCACCACGAGCCGGTGGCGAGTTATGGCCAGACCCTGACACCAAAGGGACCCGGCTTAGAGGCGTTCAGCCATGTCCCACAGGTGAGGGCCTTGTACGTGCCCGGACCATGAGGGCGCGCACATCTGTCATCACAAGTGTCCGGACCTGTGGAAAGCGTGCACTATCGTCAGACTCCCCGCCTGACTTATAGCGGTCCCCGCGACCAGCGGGAATAGGCCCGCCATAGCTACCGCAGGAGATATTTCCTGTCTGTTTGCAAGCAAATCTCCCATACTTCCACTGTGCGGATCTCGCGACCAGCGAGAATAGGCCCGCCGGAGATTATGCTCGTCTGCTGCGAACAAATCTCTACCGCTTGACTGAATAAGTAAAGAAACGATAAAAGTAGTGGTATTTCAATTGCGCTTGCGCTCCCACCTATGCTACACCCTTCATGTGTCTTCACAAAGTCGGACTAGAGTCAAGCTCAACAGGGTCTTCTTTCCCCGCTGATTCTACCAAGCCCGTTCCCTTGGCTGTGGTTTCGCTAGATAGTAGATAGGGACAGTGGGAATCTCGTTAATCCATTCATGCGCGTCACTAATTAGATGACGAGGCATTTGGCTACCTTAAGAGAGTCATAGTTACTCCCGCCGTTTACCCGCGCTTGGTTGAATTTCTTCACTTTGACATTCAGAGCACTGGGCAGAAATCACATTGCGTCAACACCGGGTGACGGCCGTCGCAATGCTTTGTTTTAATAAGGCGCTAATAAGGCTTGCTGTATTCTGCTGTTAGCTGTACTAATATATTCTTCAGATGTCCATATGGCTAGGTCATCTGCAAAGGAGGATGTGTGTACTCTGGCTCGAAAATTTTCTGTGATGTTATTTATATATGCTAGGAATAATGTTGCTGAAAGAACTCCTCCTTGGGGGACACCTTGCTCCAACAGCATCATTTTGCTTGTTTGTCCTTGTACTTTTGTCCTGGCAGTTCTGTTCTCAAGGTAGTGGCTGATCCATTTATACATTTTTCCACAAACATGCATTTTTTGCAGTTTTACTTTCAGTCCTTCCTTCCATACTTTATCAAATGCTTTTTCTAAATCTATCCAGACTGCTAGTGTGTGCTTTTTCTCTTGGAAGGCATCCTCTATTTCCTGAGCTATATAGGTTATTTGATCTTCAGTGGATCTGTACTTTCTGAATCCTGCTTGGTGTGGTGTTAAGAGTTTGTTTTCTTCCAGAACGAACGAACAAACTTTATTTTCAAAGGGTTAAGAATTGGGCACGCAGGCCCGTCTAACATTCTGCCCTTCTATCACTCTCTTTCATACATTATTTCATTCACACATCATTCAAGGCTAACAGAGAACAGCAACAATATAAAAGATATGCATTATAAAGGCATGGGCAAAATGCGAACATCAAAACTACACGACACAGTAAAATTAGATAATGGTCTGACACTTGTTATTAGCCATGTGGAATATACTGGCCTATCAAAAGGGGACTGCTTGTTATACTAGGGTTTTGTTATTATTATTATTATCTCTATTATTAAGGGGGAAGATAATCCGTACTGAGATAGTGTTCGAGTACTTTGAGATTATATGAATAGGGATTGGTGATGTCTTTGATTTCTTGTGGAAGATTGTTCCACAGCTGAGCTGCAGAGTACGTTAAGCTTGTTTTATATATGTCAATCCTAGGCTTCGGAATGTGTAATATATTTAAACGTTTACTGTGTCTAGCATTATATTTAAACAATGGCCAAAGGTAATTTGGGGCATTCCAGACGCCATGTTAGCCTGCCATTGATAATGCGTTCCATTAATTTTCCTACACAGCTAAGTAGACTGATAGGTCGATAGCCATTTGGTTCTTCCAGGTCTTTTCCTTTCTTTGGGACTGGTATTAGTATAGCTTCCTTCCATGCCTGTGGGACTATTCCTCTCTTCCAGCTGTTATTTAGGACTGCTAGTAGTTTCTTCTTTGCTTTGGTGCCTAGTCCTATTAGCATTTCATTTGTGATTCCATCATTTCCTGGTGATTTCTTCTTTTTTAGGGTATTCATTGCCTGTTCCATTTCTTCCATTGTTAGATTTGCCATCATATATTCTGCTGCTGTCTCTGTATTTCTATGATGTATCTGTTTGTCTTTGATTGCTTTCTTCTGATCGGTTGTAATATCAATGTGGTTTGCATTTGCATAGTGTTCCATGAGTGCATTTGCAGCCTTTTTTCCTGTAAGCAATGCATTTCCTTGTTTAATTGTTATTTGTTTGTTTCTAGGTCCTTCATTGTTCATGGCTTTCACTAGTTTCCATAGTTTGTTTCCATCCCTGTCAAAATTCAGGTTTTCTGTTTTTTCCCTCCAACAATCTCTTGTTGTTTCTTCTTCTTCTTCGTTCATCCGGAGTTTTTTTCGGATGTGATTGCGTTGTGCCTGTTTACAGCAGAGCTGCGTTCTTGCGCCGTTAGGCCGACACATCCGACTTCTGCGGGCATTTGTTGACCGGGTTAACCTTCCCGGGGGTTTCTTAGGACGTTTGACTCTCACTGTTGTGGTGTTATCTCCCATCCTAGCTGGCCCATATAGAACAGCCAAAGACATCCTGGTCAGCCCTCAAGGGAAGGCAGGGGCAGACCATGGGCATTCCCCGCCATCCAAGGAGGCTTCCATACTTGCAGAGCCAACACACAGCGCTCTGGTACTGGGCTCACCCAAGGAATCGTCACGTCCTGCACATGGCTGCTTAGCCTCACTTCCGTATATTGGACCTTCCGTTCACCATAGGCTGTTCTTCCGGAAACCAGAAGAATGCAGTGTGCAGATGACATCCACACAGTGAGCTTTCGATTCGGACTTTCCGCACAATGGATTTGCTATCCGAGCAATATTCCATTTCGTGCCACTAGGACACTTTTTCCACCTTTTTTGAAAGCCCACACAGTGAGCTTTTGATTCAGACTTTCCACATAATGGATTTGCTATCCAAGCAATATTCCATTTCGTGCCACTAGGACACTTTTTCCACCTTTTTTGAAAGCCCACACAGTGAGCTTTTGATTCGGACTTTCCACGTAATGGATCTCCTATCCAGCAATATTTCATTTCATGCCTCTGGGAGGCTTTTGTAACCGACATACCTGTGGTATGAAGTGTGGCAGTCTGAATACTTCTTCATACACCTTTAAATGTCAACCTGTATGTAGTTAAAGTAAGCTACGGTCAACTTGAGCTTGTTGATATCTCCATAGAGCTTGTCCTCTAATGAAGCAGGTGTGGGCCAAAATATTTTTCTCTGTTCTGCATATATTGGGCAATCCTGAAGCAAATGTTTTGCTGTCATTTTTCCAGTTCGACAATTACATTCATCGGTATCTCCTATCTTTAGTTTATTGAACAAGTGGTATTTCAGCCTGTTATGTCCTGTGCGGAGTCTGAAGATTGCTACTTGTTCTCTTCTGTCGAGTTTGTAATATGCATCATCCTTCTGGTGGCCTGGATGCTCTGATTCCCATTTGGTTCTATAGGTGCTTTTTATCAACCTCTTTGCCTCATTATAGGTTATGTCTATGTCAGGCTGTGGTAGTCGTCCGCCCTCTTTTGCCAGTCTGTCAGCCTCTTCATTTCCAGGTATACTGCAATGTGATGGGATCCACTGTATTACAACTTTTTTGGATTTCTGGCATAGACCATGGAGTGCTGCTCTTAGGTCAGCTATTTCTGTGCTGTTATTGCTCTTCAGTATTGAGACAGCTGACTTTGCATCTGTGAAGATAGCTATTTGCTTCTCTTTATTTTCCTCCATCAAGAGCATTTCTGCTGCAGTTTTCAGAGCCTCTACCTCCGCTTTGAAATTACTGGAAAACTTTCCAGTTGCCACTGAATGTGTTTTTTTCACTCCATTTTTTAAATTTAGGAGAATTCCTCCTCCTCCATTCTCTATTGAATTTTTGGCTGATCCATCTGTATATGCATGGGTCCAATTGCTGCTTGGGTATTGTTCTTTTATGTAGTTTAGGGTTATATCTCTTCTTTCGGTTTCATGCTGAGTGTTCTTTTTCTCAATACCAGGAATGTTTTCTATCATCTCAGGCAGTTGCTGCTGTCTCCAAGCTGGGAACTTGTCTGCATTGTAAATAGGTTTGACTGTTGATATGTTAAGTATGGGATCTGCCCTAATCTTTCGTTTTGCAGTTTCTACAAAGTTGCTACGCTTCAGTCGTCCCTTTCCAAAGCCACTAAACCTTTTATACATAGGGTGGTCTGTCAATCTTCTAAATTTTTCTGCTTGTTGCTGGGCTCTGCTATCTCTTCTATCCTGCATTGGTTGTAAACAAGTGATCTTTTCAAGTTCATTAATAGGCGTTGTCTTCAGGCTTCCAGTTATGATTCGCATTCCTTGATTTTGGACTCTACTTATTTTGTTAAAGTTTGACTTAGCTGCTGTTGCCCAAGCTGCAATGCCATATTCCAGTACTGGCCTCACCCGTCCAGTATATAACTTCTTGAGAACTTTCTCATCTGCTCCCCACGTTGTACCAGCAAGCTTTTTCATGATTGCCATTCTTTGCCTTGCTCTTGTTCGATTTTTCTCAACCTGTGTTTTCCATGTCAGGCGACGATCAAAGGTGACTCCGAGATAGTTTGGATTTTCTTCATGGCGCAATATTTTTCCATTCAATACCAGCTTAGGTTGTTGAGTTTTATTTGAGAGGGAGAACACTGTGCATGTTGTTTTCTCCTCACTTATCTTCACTAGCCATGATTTTGACCAGTCCTCTAGTGCTAATAAGGCTTGCTGTATTCTGCTGTTAGCTGTACTAATATATTCTTCAGATGTCCATATGGCTAGGTCATCTGCAAAGGATGATGTGTGTACTCTGGCTGGAAAATTTTCTGTGATGTCGTTTATATATGCTAGGAATAATGTTGGTGAAAGAACTCCTCCTTGGGGGACACCTTGCTCCAACAGCATCATTTTGCTGGTTTGTCCTTGTACTTTTGTCCTGGCAGTTCTGTTCTCAAGGTAGTGGCTGATCCATTTGTACATTTTCCCACAAACATGCATTTTTTGCAGTTTTACTTTCAGTCCTTCCTTCCATACTTTATCAAATGCTTTTTCTAAATCTATCCAGACTGCTAGTGTGTGCTTTTTCTCTTGGAAGGCATCCTCTATTTCCTGAGCTATATAGGTTATTTGATCTTCAGTGGATCTGTACTTTCTGAATCCTGCTTGGTGTGGTGTTAAGAGTTTGTTTTCTTCCAGATGCCATGTTAGCCTGCCATTGATAATGCGTTCCATTAATTTTCCTACACAGCTAAGTAGACTGATAGGTCGATAGCCATTTGGTTCTTCCAGGTCTTTTCCTTTCTTTGGGATTGGTATTAGAATAGCTTCCTTCCATGCCTGTGGGACTATTCCTCTCTTCCAGCTGTAATTTAGGACTGCTAGTAGTTTCTTTTTTGCCTTAGTGCCTAGTCCTATTAGCATTTCATTTGTGATTCCATCCTTTCCTGGTGATTTCTTCTTTTTTAGGGTATTCATTGCCTGTTCCATTTCTTCCATTGTTAGATTTGCCATCATATATTCTGCTGCTGTCTCTGTATTTGTATGATGTATCTGTTTGTCTTTGATTGCTTTCTTCTGTTCGGTTGTAATATCAATGTGGTTTGCATTTGCATAGTGTTCCATTAGTGCATTTGCAGCTTTTTTTCCTGTAAGCAAGGCATTTCCTTGTTTAATTGTTATTTGTTTGTTGCTAGGTCCTTCATTGTTCATGGCTTTCACTAGTTTCCAATAGTTTGTTTCCATCCCTGTCAAAATTCAGGTTTTCTGTTTTTTCCCTCCAACAATCTCTTGTTGTTTGATTTACTGTTCTTTTATATTTTGCTGAGATGGCTTTGAGAGAGATATTCGCTTCAATTGTTTGTTCTCTCTCTGCTGTCTTCCTGGCATCTTCAACTTTGTCCTCCAAACTTTGTAGTTCTTCAGTCCAGTATGGTTTGTAATTTTTCCTCGCTCCTCTTGGAATGGACTCAGTGGCTGCCTGTATTATCGCTCTGTTTAGACTTTCCACCATTTGCTTTATGTTGCCATATCGTGTATTTATGTTTTCACAATATTTGTCTGTTAGTATGGCAAATCTGTCCCAATCTGCTCGTTTGTAATTCCAGCGGGGCAAGGGCTTTTGCTCCTGTGGAACATACTCCATATTCATTACAAGCTTGATTGGTCTGTGGTCACTACCTGCTAATTGGTTCAGCACATGGCGATCGATTTTGTGGAGGATGTCTCCTGTGCAGAAAGCTAAGTCTGGAGTAGAAGTGGTAAGCCATCTTCTGGAGTAGAAGCTCGGTGTGTCATCCGTTGTGTTGAGTAGATGGAGATTTGAGTCTATTTCCCAGTCCTCCAATTCATCTCCTCTTTTGTCAGTATCTGGGTATCCCCATCTTTCTGAACGGCTATTAAAGTCTCCGACAATAATGCAGTTTGTGTCAGTTATTTTCATGTTTGAGAGTGTAAGGTCCTTATCTGCTGGGCTATAAAGATTGTAGATTCTTATTTTCACGTCCTTTATCATTATATCAACACCTATAATTTCCGTTTGGTTGTCAGAGATCACAGATACTTCGCTGCAAGGTATTGTATTTCGTGTAAGTATTAGAACTCCTCCTTTGTGTCCTTCGCGGTCGAAACGTGTGGCCTGATATCCTCTGACTGAGAATTTGTGATTGGCGTTGAGGTGTGTCTCTTGAATGCATGCCACATCTATTCTATCTTTATGAAGACGCTGTGTTAGGGAGTCTTTCTTCTTGTAAACTCCTTCGGCATTCCACTGTAGTATGTTGAGTGTCCGGGGTATTTGGTCAATAGCTCTTAACCTACTCCTCTGTGCCTTGACTCCACAGCACAGGGGAAGGTGACCACCAGTAGTCATGGGTGGACCCCCTCGAGGCAGGGGGCCCGGCACTATCACCGCCTGATGGGACTTCACGGGATTAGCACCATATCGATTAATTTTGATTTGTGACATCATGATCTTGTTGTTTGATTTACTGTTCTTTTATATTTTGCTGAGATGGCTTTGAGAGAGATGTTCGCTTCAATTGTTTGTTCTCTCTCTGCTGTCTTCCTGGCATCTTCAACTTTGTCCTCCAAACTTTGTAGTTCTTCAGTCCAGTATGGTTTGTAATTTTTCCTCGCTCCTCTTGGAATGGACTCAATGGCTGCCTGTATTATCGCTCTGTTTAGACTTTCCACCATTTGCTTTATGTTGCCATATCGTGTATTTATGTTTTCACAATATTTGTCTGTTAGTATGGCAAATCTGTCCCAATCTGCTCGTTTGTAATTCCAGTGGGGCAAGGGCTTTTGCTCCTGTGGAACATACTCCATATTCATTACAAGCTTGATTGGTCTGTGGTCACTACCTGCTAATTGGTCCAGCACATGGCGATCGATTTTGTGGAGGATGTCTCCTGTGCAGAAAGCTAAGTCTGGAGTAGAAGTGGTAAGCCATCTTCTGGAGTAGAAGCTCGGTGTGTCATCCGCTTTGTTGAGTAGATGGAGATTTGAGTCTATTTCCCAGTCCTCCAATTCATCTCCTCTTTTGTCAGTATCTGGGTATCCCCATCTTTCTGAACGGCTATTAAAGTCTCCGACAATAATGCAGTTTGTGTCAGTTATTTTCATGTTTGAGAGTGTAAGGTCCTTATCTGCTGGGCTATACAGATTGTAGATTCTTATTTTCACGTCCTTTATCATTATATCAACACCTATAATTTCCGTTTGGTTGTCAGAGATCACAGATACTTCGCTGCATGGTATTGTATTTCGTGTAAGTATTAGAACTCCTCCTTTGTGTCCTTCGCGGTCGAAACGTGTGGCCTGATATCCTCTGACTGAGAATTTGTTATTGGCGTTGAGGTGTGTCTCTTGAATGCATGCCACATCTATTCTATCTTTATGTAGACGCTGTGTTAGGGAGTCTTTCTTCTTGTAAACTCCTTCGGCATTCCACTGTAGTATGTTGAGTGTTCGGGGTATTTGGTCAATAGCTCTTAACCTACTCCTCTGTGCCTTGACTCCACAGCACAGGGGAAGGTGACCACCAGTAGTCATGGGTGGACCCCCTCGAGGCAGGGGGCCCGGCACTATCGCCGCCTGATGGGACTTCACGGGATTAGCACCATAACGATTAATTTTGATTTGTGACATCATGAATTAAGTTAAGTTGCACTGCTTTGTCAAGCCTGTGGCTCAGTACATCCGATTTCGACAAGTATTTATTCGGGGATGCTTTCCCTAGCCTTTGACTATCCCCAGTCTACAAACAAGGCAGCAGATTTGTGTGTCTCTTCGTCTGGTCCCTCTCCCTTGACCTGTCCGACATGGGTGGCCCTACCAGTAGCTGTGCTACCGTCGACATAGCTCTTGGGGTCATTGGGATGCACAAGCCCCTCTACCTCGTCACGGTGGACACACAGCAGAGGGGGGGGGGGCACTGATCTAATGTCCAAACTTCACAGCCTCAGGTTTTTCCTTTAAAATACATAACGCAATGTTTAGGTATCTCCCAGTTGTATTACTCATTGTTTTCTGTGCTGTGTCTTTTATCTTCCGGTCACTTCCTTGTGCTCAAATCGCTGTCAAGAGTCCTTTGCGCATGCCAGATTATTCTATCATTTTATTATTCTTGCATCATTGATATGACGCTGTAGAAAGAGGCGATGTGACACGATGTTAAACTACGCGAGGTTTTCCGAGTATAAACTGGTTCAACGACGCAACAGAAAACAATGTATGTTCAACTTTCGTTACAGATGCATTGTTCCGCACATGAGGGAATTTGTGGCATCAAAACGCAGATTCATTGACTTATATAGCGCCAGCATCGGGCTGTTTTCAAGCAGACAAATGTTTAACAGTGCTAGCAATCAGGGAAAAACGTATGTGTGGTCATAATACTGCAAAGAGGCGACACTGTGCAGACTGAAGGAACATAAAATACACACCTGAGCTAGTGTTACATGTCGATTGCGATGGTGTGAAAAATGTACATCCAACCAGCGTGTACTTAGCAATCCATACTCTTCCATATCTGCTGCGGGAGACGGGGCACTGATGGGCATGTCCTGAGTGCAGTGATTTTGTTTCTATACTGGCACCTTGCTATTTTGATAGAAATAGCCACCGGACGCTGATGCATATGCTGGGGGGAGGATCTGAGCACCTATGGACATGTCCGGAGTGCAACGAAGATACCCCAACTGATAACTAACTAACTAACATTTAAGTTTCAAATCCCGAAACAACCACATAGTCAATTGATTATTGCTCACTGGATTTAGGAGGCCTGGTGTTCCTTGCCAGTGAGAAGTCCTGATCGTTCGGGTCCCATCGATTGACGGACGTCGGTCGCGGCGATTGGGCAATCTTGAGCATAGCCTACGATGGGTAGCGTTGTGATGTTCTGTTGTGATAATTTGGTATGTCCAGTGTGTGCCGCGTGGTTACACACCCGCTTCACACGCGTGATCCGGGACTGTTTCCGGATCCGGTCAGGGATATGCACTACTGACGAGCTCAAATGAGGGCGAAACTCGAGTATAGTGCTTCCATATTGACGTGGATAGGCCTTAGGTTCATACCAGAATGCGATCAGCGTTGCCAGTAGTGGGTTGTGCTCAATATTTAAGTTTCAAATCCCGAAACAACCACATAGTCGACTTTAGTAATTGTTTCCAGAAAGAGATCCTCTGCCTAAAATTTAAAAAAAAAAACTGTCATTTACTGCCAATATAGTACCTTGCGGTGTATGGCAGAGGGGTCTTTGAGCCTGAAGAATAAAGGCCGCCTGGCTAGTGCAGTCGCCGCGAACTGTGCAGGTTAGGATTTTCTTTTTGCCCCCGACAGAAAAAAGTCCCGCACCTTACCGGGGATCGAACCCGGGTCTCCCGAATGAGAGTCCGGCGTTCTATCCACTCGGCCAGCCTACCGTCGTGAAATTAAACCATAAACTATAACTATCTTTCGGTTGTTCATCAATTGCATCCAACACCTGCATACACGGATTCCCGTGAGCCTGATAGGGGGGAATAAACGGGTACTCCACCTTAAACAAGGATGTCTCGTAGGCTAGTGGAGGGGAGGAGGCACCTTACTTCTTTGATAGGGTATACACTATCCCGCCACCTAACCATGTTGATATCCTTTTAAAATCTGTGTCTCCAGGTGACGTATTTTCAGACAGTCCGCCACTGCCTGTAAAGGAAATCACCACATAACGGTTAAAGTCACCTAAATCTCATTTCTTCCTGAAAACGTAAAACATAAAATGCCACAACATGTGAAAACACAGATCGACCGAAGGCATAATAACCAAACAACTGATGACGATAAGGCAGACGATAGAGTTATACCTCTCCATAGCACAAAGGCTGTGCTGAATTTCAGAGACCACATGTTGCCCATGCAGCATGATTCCTCTTTTGGCCTGCCTAGTTTGCACTAGAGGAAAGGTAACGCCAATACATCTGGTATAAGACAAGCTGTAGAAGCTGCTGGATCAGCAAGGCAATGCTCAAACTGTCCGTCTGTCGAAGCTTCCATCCCAGACAAGTTGCCGACCCAAGCTTAGGGCCTGATCCCCCTGCAAAGACATTTAGTCTTTACGTTGCTTTTCCTCGCACTAGGATAAGCTTGTACCTTTCCAATTGTTCTCATCCGCCGAAGCCGCTGGCATAATGTGGGGTGTCGGGTTTGGTGAGCGCCGACCAACATTCGGCGCTAACAGAAAGCGGGTAGTACTGTCTACTGTCATACGGTAGCTCAGTCATATCTGATTGTACCAAGCTGCTACAAATGATGACGAAGTGAATGCAAGAATCTCCATGGCCAGTACGGACTATGGCAGACTGTACAAGAATGTGTCGAACAGAAATGTAATAAGCCTGCAAACAAAACTGAAAGTCTGCAAAGCAGTTGTATTATCCACACTGCTATATGCTTGTGAAACCTGGACTACTTATCAGCGACACGCTAGGAAATTAAACAACTTCCACACTGTCTGCCTTAGAAAGCTATTGAAGATTAAATGGCAAGACAAGATCCAGGACACGGAAGTCCCAGAAAGAGCCTCCATGCCCAGTATCCACACTCCACTACTAATGAAGAATCAGATTCGCTGGGCTGGTAACTTGACTCGCATGCCAGATCACAGGCTCCGTAAACGAATATTTTACAGCGAGCTGCGTTGTAGTAAACGCTCCTAAGACACTAAAGATCTCACTGAAAGCTTTTGTAATTCATCACGACACTTGGGAGAGTGCTGCCAAAGACCGAAATTCATGACATACATGATTATGCAAGGGTGTAGTCACTTGTGAGGCAAACAGGACTGCAAGAGCTGCGAAGAAGGCTAGACAGAAAAACCACTACAGGAGATCCACCTCCTGGAACGTCAAGCATTTTTTGCCCACATTGTCAAAGAACTTTTCGAGCCAAAATAGGCCTTACCAGCCATCTTAGAACTCACGGCTGCAAACTTTCAACCCCACTGGATAAAATGAATGGTCATCATCATTCTTGATGGACAAACAACAACATGTGTGGCTAAGACCCGACCATAAATAGCTGAATAGTGGAAAGGAGTGGGAGGGGGGGGGGGGGCATTTTCTATGGACAACAATCCCTTTCAAATTAATTTACGGAGATCAGCATGGCCGAATGGATAAGAGCGCTTGTTCTCAAACAGTTTATGTGTTGATGTCGGGGTAGCAGGTTCAACTCCTACATCGGTCAGTTGGCCTAAAATGTTGAATTTTCATCCTTAACTTGGGGACGTAAATTACAAGTATCTCTGAAGTTGGAGTGGGTTCACTTGATGTCGAGGGACAATGGTAATGGGGAAAACTAATCCACACGCGAAAACCATTCCAGTGCACTAGAAGTAGCAGTACATATATGGACTATGCTTGAGTTCAAAGCTAGCGAGGGCAAAGAAGAAGAAGAAATGAATGTCCCAAGTGTGGCTGCTGGGAATGAATGTCCCAAGTTTGGCTGCTGGGAATGAATGTCCCAAGTGTGGCTGCTGGGAATGAATGTCCCAAGTGTGGCTGCTGGGAATGAATGTCCCAAGTGTGGCTGCTGGGAATGAATGTCCCAAGTGTGGCTGCTGGGAATGAATGTCCCAAGTGTGGCTGCTGGGAATGAATGTCCCAAGTGTGGCTGCTGGGAATGAATGTCCCAAGTGTGGCTGCTGGGAATGAATGTCCCAAGTGTGGCTGCTGGGAATGAATGTCCCAAGTGTGGCTGCTGGGAATGAATGTCCCAAGTGTGGCTGCTGGGAATGAATGTCCCAAGTGTGGCTGCTGGGAATGAATGTCCCAAGTGTGGCTGCTGGGAATGAATGTCCCAAGTGTGGCTGCTGGGAATGAATGTCCCAAGTGTGGCTGCTGGGAATGAATGTCCCAAGTTTGGCTGCTGGGAATGAATGTCCCAAGTGTGGCTGCTGGGAATGAATGTCCCAAGTGTGGCTGCTGGGAATGAATGTCCCAAGTGTGGCTGCTGGGAATGAATGTCCCAAGTGTGGCTGCTGGGAATGAATGTCCCAAGTGTGGCTGCTGGGAATGAATGTCCCAAGTGTGGCTGCTGGGAATGAATGTCCCAAGCGTGGCTGCTGGGAATGAATGTCCCAAGTGTGGCTGCTGGGAATGAATGTCCCAAGCGTGGCTGCTGGGAATGAATGTCCCAAGTGTGGCTGCTGGGAATGAATGTCCCAAGTGTGGCTGCTGGGAATGAATGTCCCAAGTGTGGCTGCTGGGAATGAATGTCCCAAGTGTGGCTGCTGGGAATGAATGTCCCAAGTGTGGCTGCTGGGAATGAATGTCCCAAGTGTGGCTGCTGGGAATGAATGTCCCAAGTGTGGCTGCTGGGAATGAATGTCCCAAGTGTGGCTGCTGGGAATGAATGTCCCAAGTGTGGCTGCTGGGAATGAATGTCCCAAGTGTGGCTGCTGGGAATGAATGTCCCAAGTGTGGCTGCTGGGAATGAATGTCCCAAGTGTGGCTGCTGGGAATGAATGTCCCAAGTGTGGCTGCTGGGAATGAATGTCCCAAGTGTGGCTGCTGGGAATGAATGTCCCAAGTGTGGCTGCTGGGAATGAATGTCCCAAGTGTGGCTGCTGGGAATGAATGTCCCAAGTGTGGCTGCTGGGAATGAATGTCCCAAGTGTGGCTGCTGGGAATGAATGTCCCAAGTGTGGCTGCTGGGAATGAATGTCCCAAGTGTGGCTGCTGGGAATGAATGTCCCAAGTGTGGCTGCTGGGAATGAATGTCCCAAGTGTGGCTGCTGGGAATGAATGTCCCAAGTGTGGCTGCTGGGAATGAATGTCCCAAGTGTGGCTGCTGGGAATGAATGTCCCAAGTGTGGCTGCTGGGAATGAATGTCCCAAGTGTGGCTGCTGGGAATGAATGTCCCAAGTGTGGCTGCTGGGAATGAATCTGAGGTTGGAACGGGACCTAATTATAACTTCTCTTCTGAGGTTGAACGGGGTAGGGGTAATGAGAAAATGACGATAAATAAAATGGTATGACAGAATTACCAAGGTGAAGTTTATGAAAAGTTGAGTTGAATTGAGCTAAGAACCAACATCACTGCACTCAGGACATGCCCATATGAGCTCCGTCCCCTCGTTCAACAGCCAGCGAAGAGTCACACTACTAATCGTTCCCACGGCTATCTGATTGAAAATTCTCCTGGAATTCCCTCTCTTTTGAGACTCTGCCAGAACCCCTGCCATTACCCCGCACCCCCAGTGAACCAATAGGCGAGGAAAATACGCTGGCGATAGATCGTAGACACACTGAGAAAACATGAGGCAATATAACTAGACATTCTCTTGTCTGCAATCCACATCCACCCATCCATCCATCATGTGCCATGCCGATAAGCGTGGGCGGTCATGTTCTGTCATCTCACTCGATCACCAGAGTCGTGGATCAGCTCCGTGTTCCTGTCTCGCCTATGCCACGTGGCCAAGCCATTCAGGTATTAACTTCTCGGTCTTCCCCTTAGGCAGTCCACAAGGCAAATGAAATAGCGGGAGACATAAGGCACACGGAGAAGGGAAGTACAGATAGAGATGAATAATATTGGGAGGACATGGAGGGAGCTGCAGGGGATAGCGAACGATAGAATGGCTTGATGTGTGTTGGTTGAGTGAATGAATAAACCACACACACACACACACACACACACACACACACACACACACACACACACACACACACACACACACACACACACACAAACGAGAAGTACATTGTGAGCTTTACTAGAATACGATTACAAGAAACAAAGTAAACTTTGCTGTTGAAGCCTTCGTCAGCACAGAATAAACAAACACAAACCAACACAACTATATAAAAAAAAAAACACGACATGAAAATACAAAGATTACTTATGCGTATGCCTCTTGTGGCTGAATACGTCTTAAACGATCACCGCTTTTAATGATTATCAGTGGATTGAATGAACCGGATGTGTGGTTAAGGCGGGTCAAGGGACTGAAGTTCAAAAACGTCATAAGCTCAGGGATTGGTCTAGCCACTCGAAGGGACAACACGTGATCGGGGGTGGGAGGGGAGAGGAGGCGGGGTGCACTTATGTGAGCGAAAGGTAAAATAGGGATTAGTAGTGGACTATATCCATCTCTGTGGCGAAGGCGTTACGGACTCCAGTTCGTAATTTCACGTTCAGCGTTCGAAACACAACTGCGGGCGACTTAGATGCAGACTGCCTTGCGTTAGTTTTCACAAAATTGTCCCAGTCGTTCAGAAAGCAATTGCAAACCATTAAATGTAAACTTGCCAAGAAATCACAAACAGTCTAGAAAATGCTGGTGTTGACTGCCACGTCCTGTTAAGGATACGCAACAAATTTATAGAGGATGTAGGGTAGAAGAAGAAGTGGACTGGAGCACGAACCATACATGTTATTGTATCTAGACTTGTTGAATCTTATCTACTGAAACCACACTAGATAGAGTGTAGTACAATTGGTATAGATAAGGTTTGAGCCATTTCAAGTGGCGCATGGTTTACTGAGCGATAAGTATAATCATCATCATAATCATCATCGTCGTCATTATCATTATCACCATCACCATCGTAATCTCAATTATCATCATCACTACCATCATAATCATCATTACCATTATCATCATCTTCACTACCATCATCATCATAATCACCACCATCATCACTACCATTATCATCATCATCACCATGATAGAAGTAATAACAAAGTCCATGGAAATCTCGATATATGAAGCCCATAAACGGGCACTCTCCTGCTGTTTATGCTTCACCTCGACGCTGAAAAGTACAAGTGGAACAAGATAAATTGATGATAACGGCGCGAAATGGACGGAGTGGGTCCTTTACCAGCTGTGCAAACACCGGAAAACACGACAAACCTGCGCTAACAGTCGTAGATTATCCACTTTGGACAGCATGAGTTTTCTGGGCGGGTCTGGGCGTAAAGACAACAAGGAAAAGAAAGGACGGTGTTTGCTTTTACACTTACTTCCTTCGTGCTCTTAAAGATGATTCATGGCAGATCCTTCTATCGACCACGGCCCGCTGCAGACGACAATGCCTGGCAGTGTAGTTATTATCCCTCTTGTTGTTACCTCCCTTGTTCTAATGGAGATAAAAGGCAGCAGTGATTCACGTCAACAATGTCTCGCAAATCCGAGCCGGCCGTCGAGGGCTTCCTCTGGCTTTGTCACAAGATGGCGTCATCTTTGTGCGAGAATATGCATTGGCGCTTCTGTGCTGGGTTTCTATTTTTTTTTATGTGTGTCAGGACATCGCGATCAACCCCAACACCAGTTTCATTTTCTAGGTGTGGCGCTTGCTCACTTTGAACTCAAGTGTAGTCCATAAACACTACTAGTAGTGCTGGGCTGAATTTTGTGTGTGGATTAGCTTTCCTTATTAACAGTGTCCCTCACCATCAGGCGACTTCAGAGGTACTTGTAATTTACGTCCCCAAATCAAGGAGGACAGATCAATACTTCAATCCAACTGTCCGGTGTAGAGATTGAACCCCTTACCTCGGCAACAGCACACCGGATGTTTAAGAACACGCGTTCTTATCCATTCGGCCATGCTGACATACTTCTACGTAGTTTTACTTTCAGTAGTTTTTGAATAACGAAGACACAAACAATAGATTGGACGATTTATTGCCTGGCATATTTCGCTGCATCTCGTCAGGTACATACTGCAGAAATCACACAACATAAAGTAAAATAACTAGATAAATCCTTCCTGAAATATACATATATTCGCACAGTAATGTTAATAGGTTAACATTTCTGTCTGAGTAAGTCAGGTCTTAGTCAGATATGACTGAGCTGCCGTATGACAGTAGATGGTACTACCTGCTTTCTGTCAGCGCCGAATGTTGGGCGGCGCTTACCAAACCCGACACCCCACATTGTGCCAACGGCTTCGGGCGGAAGAGCGCAATTGGGAGGGTACTAGCCTTATCCTGGTGCGAGGAAATGCAACCCAAAGACAAAATAAGTCATGGCAAGGCAGACCAGGCCCTAAGCCTTGGTTGGCAGCTGGTCTAGGATCGAAGCTCCGACAGGCGGACAGTTAGAGCATTGCTTTGCTGATCCGGCAGCTTCTGCAGCTTGTCTTGTTCCAGATTATAGGTGTTAACTTTCCTCTGGAGTGAACTAGGCAGGTAGAGAGAGGGATCATGCTGTATGGGCAACACATGGTTTCTTTATTTTAGCCCAGGCTTTGTGCTATGGAGAGGCAATAACTCCATCCCTGGTCTTAACTGGTCTCGGAATCAAAGCGAGAGGCAACTGTTACGGGTTATAAGTCCTTGTCAGTTGGCGTAGACATGGGGCGCCACGCGTTGCCTCTGACGGTGGGAGACACCTACAGGTGTCACTGATCAGCTACCGCCCGCCTCAAGCTGGGCAGCCCCCAGCCAATTGGGGGCTGATCCGCCACAGCCTGCCTGCTTCAATGGGTGCTTGGGGCTAGGACAAAATCTGCATCGCAGGCTGTAAAACCAATGCACCAGGTACTAATAAAAAGAATAGAAACCTCAAGCTACGGCTTGCAACCTGGAACGTGAGAACCATGTGTCCAGGAGTTTCCACTGACGTGACAAATATTGACGATGTGAGAAAAACGGCTGTGATTGATGCTGAACTCGATCGTCTTAACATTGATATTGCTGGCCTGCAGGAGACTCGCCTTGCTGAGGAAGGGTCACTCAGGGAAAACAATTACACCTTTTTTTAGAAGGGAAGAGGGAAGGCAGAAAAAAGGCAACATGGTGTGGGCTTTGCAGTGAAGAATTCGCTACTGGGAATGATTGATATCCCAGCTGGAGGTAATGAAAGATTATTATCACTGCGCTTGGCAACCTCCTGTGGATTTGCCACCATTCTCACTGCATATGCACCGACACTCGCTTCCTCTGATGATGTGAAGGATATGTTCTATGAGCAGCTAGACTCTGCGATCAAGGCAGTTCCAAAATCCGACTACATTTATATGCTCGGTGATTTCAATGCTCGTGTGGGCAAGGACTCGAGTTCATGGCCAGTGTGCCTTGGAAAATACAACATCGGTCGCATGAATGATAATGGGCAAAGGCTGCTGGAGCATTGCACTAGAAATGACCTATGTATTACAAACTCCTTTTTTAAAACAAAAGAGATGCATAAGGTCACATGGAAACATCCAAGATCCAGCCATTGGCATCAGCTGGACTTCATTATCACACGGAGACAACATCTGAACCATACATCATTAACTCGAAGTTACCACAGTGCTGACTGTGATACAGATCATTCTTTGGTTGTTGCAAGGGTTAGACTGAGACCAAAGAGAATCTACACAGCTAAACACAAGTCTAGCCCCAGGATTAATATTACTAACACTCACGATCCTGGAAAGTGCTTTGAATTTCAACAGCAACTTGAAGACGCTTTCAATGATACATCAGAAAATTGTATAGTAAATGATAAATGGAGTAAACTTAAGGAAACTATTTATAAAACAGCGGTAGGGGTTTACGGCACTGTGGATCATAAGAGGCAGGACTGGTTTGCGGCAAACAGCCAGATACTGCAGCCCTTGATTGATAAAAAGAAGATAGCTCTCTTAAGAAACAAGGAAAGACCAACGCGTAACACTCTGAGTGAGCTGAAGCAAGCAAGGAAGGATGTACAAAAGGCTGCCAGGCAGTGTGCGAATGACTATTGGATCAAGTTATGTGAGTCCATTCAAATCGCAAGTGATAAGGGAAACATCAGAAGCATGTATGAAGGGATAAAGAAAGCCTGTGGTCCAATGATCAAAAGAAGTGCACCGCTGAAAACCTTGACTGGAGAAATCATCACTGATAAGAAACAGCAGATGGATAGATGGGTCGAAGCACTATTTAGAGCTTTACTCAAGTGAGACCAAGCTAGCGGATGATGCCCTCAACGCCATAGAGGCCCTGCCAACTCTTGACCACCTGGACACACTTCCCACTATAACAGAAGTTAAGTGTGCTATAAATGAGCTTGCATCTGGCAAGGCTCCAGGTAAGGATGGGATTCCAATAGAGGTGATCAGGAGTGGGCAAGACACACTCGCTCTACAGATCCACCAGCTAATAGAGCTATGCTGGCGAGAAGGACAAGTCCCACAGGATTTCAAAGATTCAAACATCATAACGCTGTACAAGAACAAGGGAGATCGGAGCGACTGTAACAACTATAGGGGTATCTCACTTCTGTGTATTGTTGGGAAAGTATTTGCCAGAATTGTCCTGCACAGACTTCAAGTCCTGGGAGATCAAGTCTACCCCGAATCACAGTGTGGCTTCCGTCAGAACCGGTCTACCATTGATATGATATTCTCATTGCGACAGATGCAAGAAAAAATGCCGGGAACAAAATCAGCCACTGTTTATTGCCTTCATCGACCTCACAAAGGCATTCGATTTGGTCAGTCGTGAGGGTCTGTTCAAAGCACTAACGAAGATTGGCTGCCCACCAACTCTTCTGTCCATTGTGGAATCGTTCCACACAGGCATGAAGGGTATAATCAAGTTTGATGGCTCAACTTCAGAAGAGTTTGAAATCAAGAGTGGAGTTAAGCAAGGCTGTGTGCTAGCCCCCACCCTCTTTGGGATATACTTTTCACTTCTACTGAAATATGCCTTTCGTGATCAGGATGATGGTATATACATTCACTCACGCTCAGATGGTGGCCTCTATAATGCTCAGAGATTGAAGGCCAAGACCAAAATTAGCAGGGTACTAATCAGAGAGTTGCTTTTTGCGGATGATGCTGCGATTACGACCCACTCTGAGGAAGAATTACAACATCTACTATCTGCATTCTCCAATGCTTGTTCTGAATTTGGTTTAACAATTAACAAAAAGAAGACACAGATTATGTCACAAGGTGCACATGGTGTACCATCAATCTTTATTGACGACGCCGAACTGGAGATAGTAGACCATTTTACATATCTAGGATCAGAGGTAAATAGCAAATTATCCCTCGATCAGGAAATCAACATCAGGATTGACAAGGCAGCAACAACAATGAACATGTTAGCAAAAAGAGTCTGGGAGAACAGGAAGCTTACTGCCAAAACAAAAGTCCTCGTCTACCAAGCCTGTGTCCTTAGTACTCTTCTTTATGGCAGTGAAACCTGGACAACTTACTCACGCCAAGAGAAACGTTTAAACAGCTTTCATATGCGGTGTCTGCGAAGAATACTTGGTATTAAGTGGCAAGACAAAAATCACAAATACTGAAGTATTGGAAAGATCAGGTTGTGTGACGGTGTATTCCATGCTCAGTCTTCGTAGACTTAGATGGATAGGACACGTTAGGAGGATGGATGATGGTAGAATACCAAAGGACATCTTTTTTGGTGAATTACAGACGGGTAGGAGATCTCAGGGTCGGCCTCTACTACGATACAAAGATGTGTGTAAGCGGGACATGATTGATACAGGCATTGATAATGCACATTGGGAGCACGTCGCCGCTGAACGTGTTGCATGGAGGGCAACTATCAGAAACGGAATAAAGACAAAGGAGAAAATGATTGCAGATAAAGCACACACAGAGCGTGAGAGACGTAAGATGGTGCAAAATGGTGGAAATGACCATGTTTTCACATGCACCTACTGTGGGCAAACATTTGCAGCAAGAATTGGCCTTACCAGCCACACTCGCCACCGCCATGGATCGTAGTTATTAAGCCTTTTTAAAGCACAATGTACCAAACTATCGTCTGTCAAGACGGAAAGGTGCCAATGAATGAATTTCTGTCTGAACCAAAGTCAGCGTTGAAGTAGAGACTGTGTAGGAAATGCTCCCGCTATCTCGTCATTAGCGTACGGGAAATGTGAGGAGAAAATGAAACTACTGTAAATAAAATTGCCTAGGAAATCAAACAAGGGTTGATCGCAACGTCCTGCAAAGGACATGCAACATTAAAGACTTAGACGTGACCAAAGGGATCAGGGCGCTCTACCTCTTAAAATTCCCGTACGATGACAATGGCCGAAGCACGATGGTACAAGGTATCTCCTATCAGATTTTATGAGGTTTTCGAGATAACTGTACCGATTCACTTGTTTAAGAATATGCCCATCTACTCGTATATCACATTGTGGTATTTCCTTCTTCCCAGAGACAACCATAATCTGTGTCTTCTTACAATTCAATCCTAACCCTAGTTGTCCACTGTGTGCAACAACCGCATCTACTAAATGTTGCAGGTCCTGTTCATTGTCTGCAATCAAGACTGTATCATCTGCATATCTAATGTTATTGACACATCGTCCCCCAATGTTGATTCTTTCCATATCTTCTATATTTCTGAAAATATGTTCAATGTACACGGAAAAAAGATCTGGAGACATTACACATCCCTGTCTCAGACCTCTCTTAATATGCTGATATTGACCTACTTCATTATCAG
This sequence comes from Cepaea nemoralis, assembly GCA_014155875.1. Lineage (NCBI taxonomy): Eukaryota > Metazoa > Mollusca > Gastropoda > Stylommatophora > Helicidae > Cepaea > Cepaea nemoralis. Next base: position 388,763 of record JACEFZ010008326.1, read on the forward strand.
TTCTTATGGCAAACCCACATTGTTATTCTCCTATTTCAGGTTGTATTTTCTTCTTAACTTTTCGGGGGATAATTCTTTGCAAAATCTTCGCGATGTGACTCATTATACTAAATGTTCGATGCTGATCATATTCCAAGGCTCCTGATTTCTTTGGGATTGCATTAAATACAGAGTTACTTCATGAGGTATATTTCCAGTATCATATATTGTATTCAGCAGTCTGGTAACTTTATCTATTCCATATCCTTCTAAAGCATTAATCATTTATGTTGTGATGCTGTCTGAACCCGGGGTCTTGTCAGATTTCATATGATTAAGAGCATTCTGAACTTCCATCTTCAAAATTGATGGCCCTTCATTATTATTTTTAATATTATACTATTCTTCTCTGTTATCATCATAAAGATTTTTCACATAATCTGACCATACATGTAAAATCTAATCTTTTTCTATTATGATTTTTCCATCTTTTGTCTTTAGGCAGCCTTCTGATGTACGTGTTATGTTATTAGTAAGCTCCTGAATTCTTGTGTGCGTTAATTTTGTATTTTTACTGTTGTGTTGTTTTTCAATTTCAATGCAGTTTTTCTCGAGCAATGCTTCTTTTGCCTCCTTACATAATATTCTGACTTGTCTGTGAAGTTCTTCATATTTGGCAGGATTATTTTTGTTCTGTCTTCTTGTTTCCGTTAGATGTAAAATTTCTTCAGTCATCCATATCGTACGACCCACTTTCTTTAATTTTGGAATAGTGTTATTCTGCAGCACACCTAATTGAATTTATCGTCCACATTTTGAAATATGATCTCTAGATCAGACAATATATTAAATTTGTTCTTTACTTCTATGTTAAAATTATCTTGTATTTCTTTGTCAGTTTGCAATTTGCACAAATCATATTTAGGGTTTCCTGTTGTATGCTTGACTTTCTTTAACTTTATCCTCAGTGTGCCTGTAATTAATCCGTGATCACTGTAACAGTCTGCATTGGGGACTGTTTTAACGACTGTTAACACATTTCGAAACGTTCTGCTAATCAGGACGTAATTTGTCTGGTTTGTAGTCCTGCTGTCTGGACTTCCCCATGTCCCTAATCTTCTAGGATGCTGTTAACCCAGGTGTTTCCTACAACAATTGTTTGTTCTTTTGTCCATTCTACAAGTCTGTATCCTCTTTCGTTGCGCTTTGGAGGAATTACCAGGTGATAGGCTACTCATATGTGGAGACTTCAATGCGAGGAACAGAGAATGGGACAGTAGTGGAGAAAACCGACAGGGAATTGCCCTTGCGGATGCCATGGTGGACTCCGATGTGGTCTGCATAAATGATGGGAGGCTGACTAGAATGGCAATGAGGCCTGGCAATGCAGACACAGCTATTGACTTGACACTTGTCTCCCAGTCATCAGTCCTTGATGTAAAGTGGACTGTTAAGAATGACCATGGGAGTGATCACATGCCGTGTTCCGTCCTGATCTCTAAATCCAGGAAAGTTACGACTGGGAGAGCGCAAAAGACCTTCCGGTATGAGTGGACCGACAACCTTCTTGGACGCCTCAGACAGGGGGCATGCAACTCCTTTTTTTCAACCCCCATGGTGGACTCCAGAAGTAGACCATGCTTGGAAAGCAAAGAGAGCTGCAGTGAAGCAGCTAAGGAAAGTGTGACAGACACCCCGAAGCTCACGAGAGGAAGTGGATACAGCGTAAAATATCAAGAAAGAGAAGGTGGAGGTTTTCAAGCGAATGGAGGAGATTGAAGGTGATACAACACTGCGAAAATTCTGGAAGCTGCACAGACATATACAAAGAAAAGATCAGCCTATGACAGTGGGAACAATTTATAGAGATGATCGTGTGCGTGTGACAACAAAGAGAAAGAGAAAAAGAAAAAGGGGAGGCGTTTCTCCAGAACGAACGAACGAACGAAAATCTTTATTTTCAAAGGGTTAAGAATTGGACACGCAGGCCCGTCTGACATTCTGTCCTTCTTCTCTATTTCCTCTCATACATTCTTTCATTCAGCATCACTTATGAAGCAAATTGTTGACAACAAAAGAACAATAAGCATTCAAACGCATGAAAAATAATCAATAACAAATGACTCACTGAGGCAATGTTTAACATGGGCATTATAAATACCTAAGGAAGGTGTAGCGTGCCATACATATGGGAAAGTTTTTGGCTAGTTGTCGTTTGAGATAATTTACCATTATTATTGACTTTTTATTTTTGTTTATGGGGGAATGTAGTCTGTACTGATGTAGTGTTCAAACAGGTTCCGAATGTATGTATAATGATTGGTGGTGTCTTTGATCTCCAGAGATTTTTAGAGCAGACCAATCATAATGATGTGGACACCAGGGATGCAGTTAGAGGGGAGTAATCTGGCACCATGAAGAATATTCATTATGAAGACATCATACGGGTTGAAGATGTTAAACATATTTTGAAAAAGGCAAACGACACGACACCAGGGCCTGATTGGGTTAGGTATGGCCACATTAAGTCTTTGAGCGATGCAGGCATGAAGGAAATGACCGCCTGCTTTAACCAGAGCATTAAGACAGCATCAATACCGCAGGACTGGGTGCACAGCTATCTTATCCCTCTCCCAAAACCATTCAAGGATCATTCAAAGCTTAGCGGCTTTAGGATCATCACCCTTCAAAACAAATTTGGAAATCTTTTAAAGAAGAAAGTCGCTGTCTGGGTGCATGGACCTCAGAGCCACATATGTTAACCCCGGGACTGCCACAGGGATCTGCAATCTCACCTGTGCTCTTTAATGTGTATACGAGCAAGATTGCAAACCTAGAAGCACCAGGGGTTGGAAGGATACTAACATTTGCAGATGATATTCTTGCATATAGGCAGGGAAGAGATAGGTACAACAGCCCAGGAGCTACAGGTGACTGTAGACAAAGTGATTGACTGGTGCACTGAAATGAGTGCTGTCATTCTACGGAAAAGGCGGTTGTTTTGTGGTGGTCTCTGGACAAAAGAATTGTGAGTGCTGATGTCCAAGGCCTCACGATAGATGGTAGAAACGTCATCAGAGAGAACAAACTGAAATATCTGGGAATCACATTTGACAGGAGCCTGTCCTTCAAGGACCATGTAGGGACGGTTGTGACAAGATCTCAAAAGGGACTCGATGCACTTAAACTATGGCTGCAATGGACACAGAGCAGAGAATGATTTTCAGATTATACCAGCACTTGATCCTTTCAGTGATTGATTATGGATTAGGACTGCTCACTGTCTCAAAGAGTCCGCTGGTGAAGTTAGAACGCATACAGAACGAAGCTATGCGGGTCATTCTGGGATGCACCAGAGACATCCCAGTAGTGTGTATGCGTTACATCCTTGGTTTGCCGACTGTTGCAGGTAGGCTCAAGGTAATGCAGGCGAAGGCATACCTCAGAGTAGCTGCAGACACAGATCACCCTTTCCATGAGGCGCTGGATGCAGTTAAGGGTCAGCGACTGATAAGAGGAAAATCATGGATGGCTCAGGCGGAGGATACGATCAGACACGTGTGCATCTTGGAGAACATTAGGCGAGGAGAGGAGTGGGTCAGAGTGCCAGCGGAGCAGTCAGACTTGTGCAGAGTTATAATCACATTGAGCCGGGAGTGCAAGGAATGGTCAGCAGGGGCCATGGAAGTAGAAATCCAGCAACTAATTCCGGATAATGCTAGCTCGGGTGATGTGATTATCTACATAGATGGTTCGGTGTCGAGAGGTAGGAGAAGTGCCTGGAGGTTTGTAGCAATAGTTAATGACCGACGTTTGGTGCAGGAGAGCCTGGCGCATGATACCACAACATCTAGCTTAAGAATGGAGGTGGAGGTGGTCACAGCAGCTTTCCGCTGGATGGAGAACACGACACACACACACATACACACACATACACACACACACACACACACACACACATCGTGATTGTAACTGATCCAGAAAGCATGCTGAGGAAGGTGAGGACAGGCATGCTTCGTGCAGAGTGGCTTGCTTCGCTTCGGAGGTCACGGGTGGCAAGCACCGCCTGGATCTTTTCTCCGGGGCATGCCGATGTTCTGGGGAATGAACAGGCGGACAGATTGGCTGGCACTGCAAAACTTGGTGGAGTATTGAAGCATGACAAGGCAGACGTGGTTGCGACTTTGTGGGACCACGTGTACACTTCGGAGGAGCCAATGGATCATCATGGTCTGGCAAGAATGAGGCAGCGAGGAGTGACGATGAGATCTGGCCGACGCTCGACGCTCAGAGGAAAGGCGAGACGGACATATAATCAGATTGCTACTGGTACTATTAGTGTTGAACTCTTCGCTGGCTGCTGAGGATGGGGACGGAGCACCTATGGGAATTCCCCGAATGTTGTGATGTCGGTTCCTAGATCAATCAATCAATCAATCAATCAATCAATCGTTTCGCTCTCACAAGCCATGTTTGCATCAATCGCCTTGATTTCCTACTTTTGTGTTGAAATCACCCATTATAAAATTTATTTCTGATATTATACAGTTCTTCAAAGCAGACTCCATGTCATTACAAAATCCCTCTTTACTTTCTTCACTGCATTCACTTGTTGAATCATATACTTAAATGAAATTTATTTAAAAAATTCTTCCGTTTAATTTTACTAATAGAACTCTGTCTGACACGGCCATTTATCCTTTAACAGAATTTGATGTTTGCCGATCCAATGTAATGGCTGCACCGCTTTGCCGCTCTTCTCCCCCAGAATAAATAATCTTACAACCTTCTCTTGTCTTGATCCCTGCACCTTTCCAACTCGTTTCGCACATTCCTAAATAATTAACTTTACAGAGGGTGAATACAAAACTTGGACCAGCAATATTTTCAAACACTGCACAGTAATTAACAATACACCCTGTTTATGACTTGATACAGATTAGAACAAATCACACCCTGTTTATGACTTGATACAGATTAGAACACATCACCACCAGCCCAGCAGGCAAGCGTTATGGCCACTGTGCTGAACTGGTTCTTAATGTTCGCACCAGCGAGGCTTCAAATGAAAACCTTAATTTTAATTTTTTTTTTTAATGGGGGGGGGGGGGGGTGTGATGGGGTGATGGAGGATAAATATATTCTGGTGGGAAAAAAGAGTCAAGAACAAATATGTAATTTTTCGATGTAGTCACCACAGCGTTCAATGCAAGACCTCCAGCGCCGATACAGTGTTTGAATTCCTGTAGAAAAACTCTTTGGGGTCACTACTTGGTGTGTCTGACCTTGTCGTGAAAAATCTACCACAGAAGTCATGCCTTTTTCAAACTTCCCACTCCACGCATACACTTGCTAGACTTACAGGCATGCATCACATTACTGGGCCTTCATTCGCCAATGAATTTATATAGGTTTCACCCCTTCAATTATTTTTTTTTTAAATGGATAACAGAAGGCTGCTTCTCTTTGGTCCTTATTCTTCTTCTTCTGCGTTCATCCGGGGTCTTTTTCGGATGTGATTGTGTTGTACCTGTTTACAGCGAGCGGCAATACTGCGCCTTTAGGCCGACACATCCAAATTGTTGACCGGGTTAACCTTCCCGGGTGAACTGTCCTTATGGTGTCGCCATGCTAGTCTGCACCGTATGTCACGTGCTTAACATTATTGATATCTTTAATAATAATATTGACAGGTTGCAAGACAATGGCATGGATATTGTAATTTCTATCAACATTGGTATTTATTTGAAGCACCTCATACATCGCTGTACGAAATGCAGAGGCTCTGATGCCTCTGTCTCAGTGACGATACTAAGGCGTCTCCCGGAGGGGCATTCAGAGAGCTGACGGCTAACAAAGGCAAGAATGATCACTGTCGCCTCTATGATGAAGCCTTTCGAGGACAGCAAATTATGCACACTGTGAAGCCGCAAGAGAATCACGGCGATTTCCAGCAATGATGGTAGGGAATCAGTACCCATACCACCGCTTGGAGAGCTCACGGGCATGCTCGGTTCTTGTGTGTTGCATGTCTTCCAGGATGGAAGTAAATCGAAGTTCTTGAAATCGTACAGGAGTGAACAATCCGAGTCAATGGCGTTCAAACAACAACAACAACAACAACAACAACAACAACAACAACAACAACAACAACATAACGCATATAGCGCATAACGCATATAGGCGATATCATTGTAAGGACCTTTCTATATGTCTGAATGAGCATTGGACGAATGGGACTAGGTCAATATTCTTAACTGATTAAATGCCATGGGATGATTAATAATCGTCTTATGTTACTTCCCGTATCTGCCATTGGCTTATACACACAAGTTTACCCTAAGCCACCCTCTTTAATTTGATATATAAAGCAACATGTCGGCTATCACATTAACAACTTTTACATCTTAACTGTGACACACCCCTTCTTCCCATTTCCTGCCATCAATTTGTGTTTGGTCCAAACCTACCTTTTGTTCGGCACTGAATCAGTTGAATACCAATCGGCACGCGGTGGATTGCCACATAGCGGTCACGCACACCATAGAAGATGCATAAGGATATTCCCAAATGTATGAATAGATAAAAGGGATCATGGAATCTAAGGCCGACGTGAGCATCGTCAGAGCATGGCAACGGCAGATGCTGCGAGATAGCCGATCGAAGAGCTTGTGTTTTCAGAAGGGCTTTGTGAAGGTGACGCCTGGAGGCCGTAATTTCGGAATGAAACAGCTGGAAGACAGGGGAGGAATTTATTGAGGAGACAACGGTGAATGGATCGGGAATACACCTGGACGGAATGTCCATGTTCAAGCGGAATGACGATGAACAATAGGGACTCAAGGGCGATGAGCTGGTCTGGGAGCTCGGAGGTAGAGAGATATATGTAGGTGCCGACCCTGTGATTAAGGATCAACCTATATTTCTGCCAGAGTATTTTCTGCATGCCAGTTGACGGAATAAATGTCTTCAAATCGTTCGCTCGACTTGAGTGTGCCCTGTGTTCACGATTCCGGTTCAAATAAGGTAGAACATGTTTGTTATTCTGATTTCTTGTTAACGAGTTCGATGTTCAACCCTTTGAATCTCCAATACAGTTGGATTTAGAGGACAGGCACATCAAGACATGGATGATGGGGTCTGTATATCACACTGACCGCCTTTACTTCCTCAGTTGAATCAGTTGAAGACAAATCGGCACCTGGTGGATGATGGGGTCTGTATCACACTGACTGACTTTACTTCCTCGGACATTTCCTGGTACATATTTTAGGCTGGCTAGAACTGGGAGCACATGTCTATTTTTTTTTTTTGCGCTTGCTCGCTTTGAACTCAAGCGTAGTCCATACAAAATACTTATAGTAGTTGTCAAAGACTCGACCGCATCCCCTTCGCCAGGGAGAGCGGTCAATCCTGGAGGGACCAGGAGGAGATGCGGTGCCCGAGGCAAGAGCAGGGGAGATGAGGGAATAGTGGAAGGTTAGCCACTCCCTCATGATACACGCAGGCGGTGTTCAGAGAGTTAGCACTCTAATCACGATACCACCACACCTCATGAAGCCAGAGCACAGTTGAGTAGACACTCAACAGGCCACGTTTTGCCAGCAGCGTGCGATGTGAGGTAACACGCACGAAGGAGAAGGTCACCCCGCGTGGTGTGTAACCACGGGAGAGATGTTCGGCAGACGGGAGACTGGACTTGGGGCGTTCACCTCGTTTAGAATAGCGTTAGGAGTTTTGTGTTCACTAGTAGATAGAGTTAGCATAGGGTTAGCAGTTTGTGTTAGATAATTCTGTGGCTGTATATTGTGTATTGCATTAGCGACTGTTTACCGCTTGTAAGCGAGCCAACGGCAATAAAATGGACCATGCATTTTGCCTCCCACACGACTTGCAAGTTGTCTTGTATGGGTGTGTGAGAAGTACCCGATGATGCCTGTCAGTTAAGTTGTTGACAGGCCAGGGTAATTGTGGTGTCAAGAAGTGGTGCTTGGACGAAAGAGCCAAGCTAATACCCACAGGCAAGGGTAATTGTGGTGTCAGAAAGTGGTGCTTGGACGAAAGCGCCAAGCTAATACCCACAGTACAGGGTAATTGTGGTTGTCAGAAGTGAAGCTTGAATGTAATATTCAAGCTACTCCACTCGTCCACGAGGCTCTAGACTAGGGTGTAATTTGTGTAGTGACGGTGATTTGTGCAGACGAGAAAAATTTTGCAGGCTAGAAATGTGCCGATCGTGACGTATTAAACTGTTTAATTGTGTTTATGAAATATTTATTTAGTCAAATTATGTATTCATCAAAGCTGTAAGTATTAATATTCTTGTTTTCTCATATTTATTTATATATTTACCTTTTTGTTGAGAAATGAGTACCAAAAATGATTCACGGCGGAGCGATACAAAGCCAGCCGACAATATCGATTTTTCATCGCGCTGTGCTGTGACGTCAGATGATTGACAAACAGTCGTCTGGGCTCATTAGCATACAGCAATCGAGTGTGTAGAGAATTGCTAAACGGCCGCTCGCCTGAATCGGTACGTTATATCATTTATTAGTTATTTATTTCAACTACTAAAGGAATATATTTATTTATTTAAACATTATGATGTTATTTTTATTTCTTTAAAAGCAGATATGCATATTTTTGGTCATATTTTCTCTGTGTTTACCGTCACGATGGAACTATTTTTTGGCCAGGCAGATGATACTTGCCTGCACAACACGTACAGAAATTAAATAGAGTAGTAACATAAGGCAATAACGGATAGAACAAAGACAGGACATTGACATTTAATTTATTTAATACATATTCTAGTTGTTCGTGAATCTGTCTGTCATTGTCTAAGTCATTGTCCTTAGGGGTCTGGGTTAACATATCGTGTAATAGGCCTGATTACTACGGCCCTGCATATCAAAGGGCGAACTACACCTGATTACGGCCCTGTGTACCAAATATAATTTGCTGGTAACGACACGTGTCTCCACCCTAGAGTACCAAGGTGACCTGTGGCAACGGAGTTCCGTTCCCCGATCCTCGGGAACGTTAAAGCTGAGTACACTTATATATTTTGGCATGCAATTTGATTAATAGTGCATCTCTTTTTCAGCTTTTGAGACACTATTGTATTTCTTGTGCTCTGTTTTTTCAGCATTAAATTTTGCAGGGCACAAGCAAAGAGTACAAGTCTTTGCGCTCATTGGTGAATAAAAATAACATATCAAAGATAAATAATTAATAAAAAGATCATTGTCTGTCACTGCTAGCCAATTACTAAATTAAGATGGCAACTTTATCAGATTTCATAAAAGCAGGTAAAGAACTAGAATTAACAGGGAAAGAACTACAGCAATATGCAGATCAGAAATTTAAAGAATTAAAAGATGCTGAGAAAGAAGCAAAAGAGGCTGAAAAAGCTGATCGCATACGAAAAGAAGAGGCTGAAAAAGCTGATCGCATACGAAAAGAAGATGCTGAAAGAAATGAACGCGCACGAGAAAGAGAACAAGAAAGACAGCATCAAAAAGAGATTGCTCAACTAGCTGAGATAACAAAACAAAAACAGCTAGAAGATGAAAAACAAATTAAGCAACAACAATTACAACAACAAAAGGAAAAAGAAGAACGAGATAGAGAACATGATAAGGAGATGAGGCAAAAGCAATTAGATCAGGACAGAGAACTAAAAGAAAAACAGATTCAAGTAGAATCAGAGACACAGTTGAAAATGAAAAGCATGGACGTAGAGTCACACTCAGAGATCTCTGCCACTAAATTAAGAAGTCAACAAGAAGAAAATAAGTTCAACAAATACAAAAATATTATCAAACCATACTGTAAAGAAGACTCAATATCAGCATGGACAGAGAATGTAGAATATCAATTTAAATACCACCAAGTTCCATTAGAGATGTGGGCCCCAATTTATACAAAAAATCTCAGTGGTGAGCCCCTTAAAGTAATAGAAACTATACCAACAGAGCTTAGATCTAGCTATCAATACATCCATGATAGGATTATGCAGCACTTTTTACTTGATGCCCCTGGGTATCAAGTTCAGTTCTCAAATCTAAAACCTAAACCTAGTGAAACCTTTATTGATTATGTTTCAAATGTACAGAGTGTACTAAACAGGTGGCTTAAAGCAGCTAACATAGGAAAAGACTTTGATAGATTAAAAAACTTAATTACTATGGATAAGGTTATATCCACCATACCTTCTCCTTTTGCCAAATTTTTACAGCAGTCAGACATTGAAAACATAGAGCAGTTTGAAAAGAAAGGGTCAGCATATTTTTCTTCTAACAGAGATGAGTTTAAGACCTCCAATGACTCTGAAATAGTTTCCTTTGTCAAAGACCAAACTAAAAACTACCAAAGTAATAGGAAGCCTTATCAGAAATACGATAAGAAAGATAGGAAAATGGAAAAATGTATCCATTGTCACCTTTTACATGACACTTATGCTATGTGTGACAAATCGCCAAATTATCCGGCGCATCTTGAAAATGTGATCAAGAAACAGCAAAGTAAAAGATCTGCATACAGGCGTGCCATCAAATGTTTTTTTTTTGTTCCTGTTATGGCCATTATAGTAATAAGTGCCTTGGCCGGCAGCGTATGAAAGCCAGTAATGCCATTTTGATTGACACCTCTTCAGATGGTGGTAGTGAGAATGAATCTGAAAGTGAAAGTGACTTACCTAATAACCAAGCAGAAAATGTTTGTGGTGCATACGATATGTTGAGCTTCGACAGCTGTGAACGATGTCACCAATTCCATACAGACGCGAAACTAGAATGTGGACATACAGTACTATGCTCATCTGAGAGTGTAAACGCAGCAGTAGCCTCCAGAGGCAATCTTGTGTTCCACAATGCGATGGTCAATGATGTAGCATGCCAGTGTTTGCTGGACAGCGGCAGTACCCTTATTGGTCTTCGGAAAGAACTGGTGAATCCGGGTGATTACACAGGTGATACTGTCAAATGCCGTACCTTTTCGGGTAACATTGAAATCTACCCTTTGGCAAAAGCCCAGATTGACTCTCCTTTTCTCTCTGGTACCTTTACCTGTGCAATACTGAACAACCCTTGTACTGATTTAATTCTGGGGTGCTTACCCCAACTAAAACATTGTACGATTGATGAAATAGTTGCATGGGAAAAAGTAAAGGCAACTATTACAACAGCCAAAACAGACACTTCAAAACATCATAACATATTACAAGATGAGACACTACTGATGCTTTCTACAACCAGCACAGATGACACAAACAAACAGAAACTTTTACACCACCAGAAATCTACTCTTAATGTGTCTCCATACTTAAAATTGTTAAAGGTCAAAGCCAGAGTGACCAAAAATGCATCTTGTTTATTTAGACGTAAGAATGGCATTTCAACTACAGTTCATGCTACTGGTAACCATGAACAGGTGTTACCTGAACAACACCGGTTAACTATGCCAAAATATGCACATAAAACACCGGTGACTGGTCATCGTGCATACAACAACACCAGACTAGGTTTTTTCAAGAAGATAAAATTATGTTTTCATAATGTATTTGCGTGTAATGTCTGTCAACAATTGGTACAAAAGTTTAAGGGTAGTACAACCTTCTATACTGGCTCCCAAGCCATTTGATAGAGGAAGGGTCAGTTCTACCACAAACACACAAACAACGGTGCAAGAACCAGTGATCTTGAACTTGATCAAGACAGATTTAGGCTACTTCCATACCAACGAAATGGCAACGACTATTCAAGGTGGTACATAACCATGGTACATGTTGACTATGAAATATCGATAAACATACACTTAGAGATATTCCATGTCAACATGCGAAAACCTCACGTTTCAAGACAAGAGACAGAAGTAGTGACAGACGAACAGAGTGTACCAACACCTAGTGATCAGACGACAGACATACATAGCGCAACTCCACTAGTTAGTGAGACTGGCAAATCCGACGAGGGGCATACATGTAGTGAACTTACAGAAGACACATGAATAAATCAGAATACTGATGACTGGACGACACACTTACTGAAACTGAGACATGTCTTTGATAGGTTGCGACTCTTCGGTCTCACTGTCAAACCGAGCAAAGTTGAATTAGGCCTAAAAGAAATTGAATTTTTGGGTCATGTCATCTCTCAAGGTCAACTGAAGACTGACAATAGGATTATTACAAAAATTATGAATCTAACCATGCCTACTACGAAAAAGCAGGTTAGAAGTCTTTTGGGATTAGTTAATTACTATAGTAAATTTATTCCAAACCTAGCTGAAATAACTAGTGTGTTTTCTAATGTATTAAAAGCATCAGTAAAATTGGATGTGAAAGATGCATTATTAATTTCTGCATTGTCAAAATTGAAAATTTTTTTAGTAATGTTCCCATCCTCCGCTTGCCTAATCCTGGGCTCGTTTATTATCTTAGGACAGATGCCAGCAGGATCTCCATCGCTGCAGTCCTAGGCCAATTTTATGATGGCATCTTCCATCCGATTTGCTACGTGAGCCGTAAGATCACACCTGCCGAGTCCAGATATTCGATAGCAGAACTGGAAGCCCTCAGCGTCATCTATTCAGTGAGGAAGCTCCATCGATTTCTGGCGGGTGTACACTTCATTGTCCAGACAGATAATTCTCCCATTACGGTCATCCAAACTGGGGTGCATAGAAACGACCGGATATACAGGTGGTCTCTGATACTTCAGAACTATACGTTTAGTATAGAATATATCAAGGGTAAGGACAACATTCTGGCTGATACCCTCAGTAGACCATCTGAGGTAATAATACCGGAAATCCCACATAATAATGTAGAATGATAGTTAGTACATGAATACAGTACAATATGCTATATAAAATAGGTTACATATACACCCATTGTATGCTTAAGAATGAACTATCATGTGTCCGTAGACATTAACTTAAGAACTGTGCTACAGAACTTAGATACTACCGTGTGAATCAGGACAGCTCATTTCCAACTAAGCTCCAGTCCGGTGTATCATTTGTGTGAAATGTAGAAAACAGGTAAGAACAGTGCTTAATTTCAGACACATAAAGACTAAGCTACGACACCAGCGAATCTCTACACGTGCACTACCGATGAACATTATTATGACCGTAAAATGTATTTCAGATACCCAGGCAAATTATGTAGTTATATTGTGCCTATACCAATATACAAACATGAAGGCAACTACTAACCTGAGAGAACTGAATACCATGTATATAAACTTAATGTGATATGTAAGATAATATTTTAACATAGTGATAGATGAGAGATAGAATTAGGTAATATAATAATTCTCATTTATTTAAATAGTATAGTTAGTACAGTAATCAACCCAGCTATTTAGCTTAAAATATTAGGTTAGACGTAAAAAAAATAGGTAATTACAAGCTAAAGTAAAATTTTAATAGAAACAGTACCATTTAGAGTGTTACATTTCATTTAGCTTTAGTTTAGGTTAGTTTATTCCATATTAAGGAAAACCATACCATCGATCAAACATTACCAGTAATTAGTATTATCATTTTAGATACATCATTTACATAATTTAGATTAAGAACATTAATCATATGATTCATTTTCAATCTAACAACATTAGATAGTATAGTATTAGAAAAGTACATAATTTATGTTCACATCATCCAGGTAATTAAGGTACATAACTCATATCACACTAATTACATTTAAATAGTTACATTACATCCCTTAGATTAGATAAACATAACGAGTAGGATAAACAGATAATATAATTAACATAATAGAACTTAGGTAACACATTAAATACTTAGTTATAAAAGGAGAATAGTTTATTATAAGATAAAATATGATACTTTATGTTAGTGTAACATACTAGATGATGAGATCAAAGGGACAAGCCATCAGCCCTGTCTCGCCCATGTAAATATAATGTACATATATGACTCGTGCAACGACTCGCGCACAGTCATGAGGCTCAATCATCTCAAACTGAGCCAAACGTGTACAGTCTCACTCCAAGGTTTTTAAATAAGCAGAAGAATAAGTATAGAGGGATGAGTGATGTGTGATAGAAGTAAGGGTGAAAGGAGTATGACAGAAGTGTGAAAGTAAGAATGAATGAAAGATAGACGGGAGAGAATGCAAGCAGTCAGCAAATTCGTCTGCTGCCTGCCACGACTTTTAATATTTGTTTGCGTTAATGTTGGTTTTCGCTAGTGAAATTGTGTTAGTGTGAATGGGTTGTCTATGATATAGTTTAGAACTTAGATTACGGTATTTTGGGTTTCATAACAAGGGAATGTAGTCACGAATTAGTGTTATACACCTGTTTGTGGCCACATTGAATAAAATTATGACACTCAAAAAACTAACATACATACACATATAAGTTAGAAATATAGGGTAGAAATTAGATTAGTAGATTTATTACATCCAAACACGCAAACAACCAGAAAAACAAACATATAAATTGCATACACTATTTGTAGATCAAAGGCAGATAACTTTGGGGCCAGGGGACATAATAGACAACGAAGAACTAAATTAACAGTGAAATAAAGTTTTACGCGCGGAAGCGAAGGAGGTAAAGCCTGTCGCACACACTCTTGTAGAATGGTTGTTAAATATTATATGGGGGACATGAAGCAATTCATGTGTTGACCCTAAGAAAGTCAACTTTGTATGGGTAGTAAGTTAATTTACTATGTGAGGGCAGGTCTTATAAGACAACGGTCCGGTTCAGACATACCTCTGATAAATATAATATAGCATGTGAGAAGGGGCTCACGCCAACCAGGCAAGTTTGTGGCGATTGCCAGTAGCCAAGTGAGGCTTTACTACATTGTGACAATAGTTGTTAATAGTCTATTGGAAAGCCCAGAGCCAGGTTATCTAGAGTCTTTGACAAAAATTAGAGACACTAATTTTTTGTGTAGAAACCTCCTTGCGTCACAACCAATAAGTGAAAGTTGATGACGCAACACAAGAGGGGCGGGTGTGTGTCAAAGACTCGACCGCATCCCCTTCGCCAGGGAGAGCGGTCAATCCTGGAGGGACCAGGAGGAGATGCGGTGCCCGAGGCAAGAGCAGGGGAGATGAGGGAATAGTGGAAGGTTAGCCACTCCCTCATGATACACGCAGGCGGTGTTCAGAGAGTTAGCACTCTAATCACGATACCACCACACCTCATGAAGCCAGAGCACAGTTGAGTAGACACTCAACAGGCCACGTTTTGCCAGCAGCGTGCGATGTGAGGTAACACGCACGAAGGAGAAGGTCACCCCGCGTGGTGTGTAACCACGGGAGAGATGTTCGGCAGACGGGAGACTGGACTTGGGGCGTTCACCTCGTTTAGAATAGCGTTAGGAGTTTTGTGTTCACTAGTAGATAGAGTTAGCATAGGGTTAGCAGTTTGTGTTAGATAATTCTGTGGTTGTATATTGTGTATTGCATTAGCGACTGTTTACCGCTTGTAAGCGAGCCAACGGCAATAAAATGGACCATGCATTTTGCCTCCCACACGACTTGCAAGTTGTCTTGTATGGGTGTGTGAGAAGTACCCGATGATGCCTGTCAGTTAAGTTGTTGATGGACTGAATTTTGCATGTGGATTAGCTTTCCCTATTAACAGTGTCCCTAACCATCAGGCGACTCCACTCCGACTTCAGAGGTACTTGTAATTTACGTCCCCAAGTCAAGAACGATAGGTCAAAATTTTAGTCCACCTTAGAAAACCTTACCTCGGCATCAAAACACCGGATGTTTAAGAACACGCATTCTTATCCATTCGGCCGTGCTGACCTACAGATAAATTTTTAAAACATCTATTCCGCTCACATGACCAGCGAACACATGATCAGCGACCACATGACCAGCGACTACATGACCAGCGTCTAGCCAATACGCTGCCGTGGCTCACTACATCACTGTAAGCACTTAGTCAACAGATCATCCTCATTGCACATCGAACCATTCAGTCCATCAGTGCTCGGATCCCCTCCTCAGCAAATCCCGCAGCGTATAGCGGCTAACGACACCAGTCCTGTGTTTGTTTATTACTCTTCTTTGGCTCTCTGCGTAGTGTTCTTCTTTGGCCACACCTCTTTTAATTTTCCGTTCTCGCAGTCTGACCATGGTTGTAGATTCCCAGTCTTCATTTGGTTCTCGCAAAAGTCTTACTTCTCGTAGAGCATTCAGAATGTCAGCCTGGTCCATGGCGCAGTAGCCTTACCTGCGAGCTTGTCAGCCCGCTCATTTCCTTGTACTCCCGCATGCCCTGGCACGAAGATGAAACTAATCATTACCAGCCGAGACCGCTCCAGAGTCAGCAACCACTCTCTTCGGATCCACCCCGTCTCTAACCTCTAGAGCATACTCATTGAGTCGCTAAGGAAACATGCCCTATTGAATGTCTGTGTCTCGAGCCATGTTATTGCTTTATTTACTGCCATGACGTCCATAGTCAGGCTACTTTTTGGTCTCAACAAAAGCACCAGAGTCCTCCTTCACAATTCTCCCTCCGGCCTGAGCCGTAAAGGCCCATGAGCTTCTCACATGTCGAACGACCGACCCATCTGTGTAAGCACTCACTACACTCACACTGTAAGCTCTCACTCACCTCCTCACACCCCCCCCCACACACACACACACACACACACACACACACACACACACACACATACACACTCACACACACGCGCGCGCGCAAAACCTCGTGCAGTTGAGAACTTCTTCTTTTGGGAAGAGGAACGTGGGGACTATAAAATATGAAATGGGTATAATGATATAAAAATACCTAATCGTGCCCCACTGGTCAGCAGTCCGAGCCAAACAACGGGTTTTGCCGAGCTAATGCGCCCGGAGAATGCCCAAATCCACAATAAAAAAAAGGCATGTGTCATCAAGGGAGACTACTAATTGTTCCCGTCAAGGGCGATAACAATAAATATACAGTTAGGAGGACAGAATATCGTGTAATGTCACGAAAGAAGTATTATTATTACATATTTTTTTGAGAAGTTAACATTTGTCTAAATGGTTTGTACAAAAAAAAAATTAGGCAGAGAAGAATGTAACGGAATGTTAATATTGATTGGTGCCATAAAAATCGTGCGAAATGTGTATCAATATTCTTCTTCTAAAAGACCATGCCGTGGGCGTCGGTGATCATGTCTGTCTATAGCGATTACATTCAAACATTACCTTCTATGGACAATCACCTTCAAATCAATATCATCGCTTCTCGGCCATTTGCCTAAGATGACCACATGGAACACAGAGACGGGACGACCTAATGGGGCAGCTCTGCCTCCTGTGGAAACCACGAGCCCTTATTAAAAAATAAATAAATAAATAAAAATAAGAAAATTAATATAATATTTGTGGCTGACTCTGTCACATGATTATTAATCTGAGTCGGGGGCGGACCCTAATATATAACTTCTCTACTGGTGTTGAACGGGGTATGGTATAATTTCTACAGCCTTTTGTCTCGTGTGCTGCCAATAATTTCTTATACTGATATTCCTCTGTGCCATAAGGTCAAACAGTCCGACATCTTCTCTCTTGGTCTCGCCCTGCCTCTCTTCCTCTCCAGTCTTCCCACTGTGAAGACATACTCCAGTTTTCCCCTTCTTATGACAAAGAATGTCGTCTTTTCTCTTAGATGCGAGTAACCAGTTCTCATCACGAGTTAACTTCTTTCAATATATCGTCATTACTCTTTCTCTCCGCCCTTGGTGTTCTCATCACTCTTATATAAAAGCACATCTCCACAGCTTAAACATAATCCCTCACTTGTATGCTAATTGTCCATGATTAGCTTCCATACATCTGGATAGGGTCAATATAGCTACTGAGAACTCTCTTCGCCTCGATTGACAAAGATAAATTGCAGAGAATATTCTTCATTCTTTGGTTATTAACAGATTCAGTTCCTCCGAAGTCGGAGAGTGTCTGCCTGTACGGCGAGGAACCACCAGTCTGCACACCAATAAGCCAGACATGGGACAACGGATACTCACGCAAAACTCAGGTCCTGTATGACATCACACTGATGTTGGACAACAGGATGCCTTCATCCGACATACAACACTTTTGCGTTGGAGCTCAAGCCAACGAACACAAGCAAGCAAGCAAGCAACAGATTCAGTGACCCAAAAGAGTAACTTTGAACCAAACATTTCGATGCTACCATTATCCCTACTCCGTTTAACCTCAGGGAGGAATTATGTTAGGGTCAATCCCTGGCTCAGATTAATAAACCTGTGACTGATTCAGCCGCAAATCGCAGCTGACGGGGTTTAACCCTCAAAAGCTTATTAATTTGAAGGTGATTGCTGGCCGAGAGGCTAGAACGCCGGACTCTCATTCGGGAGGCCCGGGTTCGATCCCTCGGTAAGGTGTCGGATTTTTTTCTGTCGGGGGCAAAAAGAAAATCCTAACCTGCACAGTTCGCGGCGACTGCACTAGCCAGGCGGCCCTTATTCCTCAGGCCCAAAGACCCCTCTGCCATACACCACAAGGTACTATATTGGCAGTAAATGACAGTGACAGTTGTTGTCCTTAAGGGGTCAATGAAAAGTAGATGGATGACAAAACATGGGAAGTAGGGGTGTGTTAAGGTTTTCACTAAAAAGTTGTTAAAACGGTAGCAGACATTTTTTTTTAAATATATCAAATTAAAGGCGGTTGCATTGAGGAAAATTACTGCATGTAAGCCCATGAAAGATACGAAAAGTCGCTTAATACGATGAATCATTCTATGGCATTTAATCAGTTAATATCAGGTTTACAATAATTCGTGTAAACGCTGGTGCGTTCTCGTATAAACAACAATCATCGGAAGTTTGCTATGTGGAACCCTGGCTCAGAGGTAGTGTGTTTGCCCCAGGCTTAACAAAACCGGATTCGATCTCAACGTGAAGCTGTGCTTTTTGTAAGAACCATTGATATTTAATGATATCACGTTGCCCTTTATCTCTTGGGTGGTGAGATTAGATACCCAGCCTTTTCGAATGA
The DNA here is from genome assembly GCA_014155875.1 of Cepaea nemoralis. Taxonomy (NCBI): domain Eukaryota; kingdom Metazoa; phylum Mollusca; class Gastropoda; order Stylommatophora; family Helicidae; genus Cepaea; species Cepaea nemoralis. The sequence goes on from JACEFZ010008326.1 coordinate 407,769, forward strand.
AATTAGACAAAAAGAGGTTCCGTGTGCATGTTGTATACGTAAACAATTTCATGATTGTTAGAAATTGCATGGAGTGAGCCGTAATCCGCTGCCCTGGAAAAAAAAATTGCTTCGGAAGAATACCTAACCACGGGCAGATACAGCGGGTTGTCTTGGACGGAATCGATCTAGGGTATGCAAATCTTACACACATACATACCCAAGTCGGTCTAGGGTACGCAAATCTTACACACATGCATACCCAAGTCGGTCTAGGGTAACCAAATCTTACACACATACATACCCAAGTCGGTCTAGTGTAACCAAATCTTACACACATACATACCCAAGTCGGTCTAGTGTAACCAAATCTTACACACGTGCATACCCAAGTCGGTCTAGTGTAACCAAATCTTACACACATACATACCCAAGTCGGTCTAGGGTAAGCAAATCTTACACACATGCATACCCAAGTCGGTCTAGAGTAACCAAATCTTACACACATACATACCCAAGTCGGTCTAGGGTAAGCAAATCTTACACACATACATACCCAAGTCGGTCTAGGGTAAGCAAATCTTACACACATACATACCCAAGTCGGTCTAGGGTAAGCAAATCTTACACACATACATACCCAAGTCGGTCTAGGGTAAGCAAATCTTACACACATACATACCCAAGTCGGTCTAGGGTAAGCAAATCTTACACACATACATACCGAAATCGGACACACTGCATAGTTGATGTGCACAGCTATAACACGTTCAGAGATGTTTCCCCCTGTATACAAATCCATAACTCAATAACCAACCGAAGGGAAATTATACGGTTTAGCATATAACTTTATCGTTATGTATAAAAAAAAATTTTCTTTTTTTCTTGAGATTTTACATCAGATCTCAATGTTTGTTTATATATAGTATATAATGTAAGGGACAGATATGAAGTGCATATTATTATATTTATGACATCTTCACGTGGAAACATCAGTGTTCAATAATGAATATTCTCCGTGGTGCATGGGAATTTCCTTATGAGAAGCACGTCACTTATTGGAACGTAAGTGTTCAGGGGTTATTACCCGAATTAACATGCATTACTGTAAAACAAGTTTATTAGCTTGATTTCAATACATTTTTGCCAAAAATCTAAGAAATTTCGCCACCTTTCATGATTTTAGTTATCTTTGGACCTATCAAAGACATATTCCTTGGGTGGAAGTAAATATAAGATGGCAGGAAAAATTTCATAACGATGCAGCAGATACTTTGCAAACAAATTGAACATGAATGATGGCAAACATTTGTGAACGCGCTATATGTGTGACGCACGCTCATCGAAATAAGAAAGACGAAGAATAATTTTGTAAGCTGAATAACAAGAGGATGAGGAAAATATGAAGGATACAAGAAGCGTTAGAACTTCAAAGTAACACCGAATCCAACTGATACACATGTGAAAACTCAAACTGCGTTTCAGTTCACAGCCATAAATAATTACATAGTGAACAGTGTATTGAAATCACGTAAAATATAGTTCATCTCTATTTATCCAAAAACAAAACACAATTTTACAGGAATCTCGTCTTAAGTTCTTTATTTTTGAAAATATAAGAAACTGGGTCACTTAGAAGAGTCACAACAGGTCGATGAAAGAAGCGTTGCGGCGCCTTAGTGAACGAGTACCATTCATCTCAATAGTAATTGCTTATGGAAAAACACCACGTCTCCCAACGCATAGATGTTAATGGCGGAAGTTTAAATATTTGATCAGGGAGGTAATCGAGATCAGAAAAATATTAAATGTTTTTACAGTGCTTGCTGGAGTTTCTTAGATATTTGATTGCATAAGCGGGAATAATTTTTAATGGAGTGTACATATTTCATAAGATGCGGGGTGTAAATAGGAACAAGTATGAGATATTTAGCAAACAATCCACGCTGCCATTGAATAATATTCTGTTAAATGGGCATAATGCTTTAATGATGTTGGTATATTTTATATCGTTGACAGTGGCAATCAATGTATACTGCCCAAATTATAACACGTTGACAGGCTGACAGTGTAGTGCACTTGAGCTAGCTAGGGTCAGCTAGCACAGGTGGTCACCAGAATGATACAGACGGGAACATTATCGGGCGGCTCTTTCTCCTGGCGAACTTTGACCCCTAACCATATTTTTAAAAATGAAGTTCAGCTTGGCCAAATGTATAAGAGAGCTCGTTCTTAAACATTCAGTGTGCTAGGGGTTCAACTCACGCACCGGTCAGTGGGAATAAAATGTTGACTTCTCGTCCGTTACTAGGGGACGTAAATTACAATTACCTCAGAAGTCGGATTGGGTTCGCCTGATGGCGCGGGACACTAGTAATAGGGAAAGCTAATCCACACGCAAAAATCAGTCCAGTGAACTAGAAGTAGTTGCAAGTGTACGGACTACGCTTAAGTTCAACGCGAGCGAAGGGAGTAAAAATGTAATACTTAGAACAACTTGAACGGGTCTGAACAGCTGTTTTCTACAAAGTGGAATCAACATACAACCCTCCCAATAATGACCCCAACAGCAACTATGAAGTGCCAACCACCCGCACCTTTCTAAAATAAAATTACATTTTCTATAGTTATGATATTTTTTACGACAAGGGTGTGTCCTGTCCCCTCTCTTGTTCATAACATATATAGACAACATATGTAAAGAAACCAGCCAAGCAGAGACAGCAAGAATACCGCATGACGAGAACACAGAAGAACTATCTGCAAATCTAACCATTAGAGAACTCCTGTTTGCGGATGACCAAGCACTAATAGCAAAATCAGAAGCTGAATTACAAGACCACATGAATAGTCTAAACGAAATGTATAGGGAACATAACATGAAAATTAGCACAAGCAAAACAGAGGTAATGACTATAACTAAAGAAGAACAAACAACAACAATTCACCTAAACGAACATCCCTTGAAACAAGTAAAGAGTTTCAAGTACCTAGGAAGTATAATATCATCAAATGGTAGATCAGAAGACGAGATCGAAAATAGGTGCAATAAGGCAAATCAACTCATTGGACAAATGGCACCAATACTAAAGAACAAACATGTATCAATAACTACTAAGAAAGCATTTTACAACACAATCTTCCTGCCAACTCTATGCTACCAATGCCAAACCTGGACAATGACGGAAAAAGATAAAAGAAAAAATCACAACAACAGAAGTGAGGTTCCTGAGAAGAATACTCAATGTATCAAGAAGAGATAAGATCAGAAATGAAGAAATCAGGACTAAAGTGGGGGTTAAAGCAGCACTAGATTTTATCAGAAAGCAGCAAGTCAAATGGTTTGGCCATGCAAGAAGGTTACGAGTCAACAGCATACCACAACAACAACAAGCAATGATGTACAGACCAGAGGGAAGCAGAGGAAGAGGCCGACCATGTAAACGTTGGACGGAGGGAATAGCAGAGTCCATGGGAATATCGATGTATGAAGCCCATAATCGGGCACTCTCACGAAGTTTATACTTCACCTCGGCACCGCAAGGTACAAGAGGAACATGATGAGATGAGATGAGATGATATTTTATTTTGCGCTCGCTCGCTATGAACTCAAGTGTAGCCCACACACACAACTTCTAGAAGTAGCTGGACTGAATTTTGTGTGTGGGTTAGCTTTACCTATTACCAGTGTCCCTTGCCATCAGGCGAACCCACCCCTACTTCACAGGTACTTGTAATTACCGTCCCTAAGTCAAGGACACTTGATCGACATTTTAGTCCAACTGTTCTGTGTAGAGGTTGAACCTCTTACCTCGGTATCAGCACACCGGATGTTTAAGAACACGCGTTCTGATGAATTCGGCCATGCTGACCTACGTTATGTTGATTTAAAAAGTATTGCACACAATAATAGTAACAATTCGTAGTCAATCAATCATGTGCCATGCCGGAAAGCGTGGGCGGTCATGACTCGCATTTCACTCGATCACCAGAGTCATGGATCAGCTCAGTGTTCCTATCTCGTCCATGCCATGTTGCCAAGCCATCCAAGTATTTTCCTCTCGGTCTTCCTCTTGGTCTGTTCCCTTCGATCTTGCCAGTTGTCACTAATTTCTCCAATCCATTTCTTCTCATAACATGTCCAAAAAATTCTCACTGTCAACGTTTAATTTCTCAAATCAATTTACGATTTTCATTTGTCTCCTGTAGTACTTGGTCATTGGTTTTTCTGTCTGTCCATGGTATTCTTTGCATTTTCCTCAGAAACCACTTTTCTGCAGACACTTATGACACTTATGACACTTTGGGGGGTACGGGGTGTCAGGCAATGGTAGCACCTTTGGTAAGGATGGCTCTCATGTCCTTTTCAGGACCCATCCCCCACTGGTCCAAGCCTGACACCCAGCTCTTGCCTGTGGCTCCTAGTAGCTGTCAGCATGTGACAGCGGCCACCCCCCGGGCAACAGCTGTGAGAGGCTGGCTAAACCAGGCATGGGTATCCGATTTGGTGTCAAACCAAGAGGTAAACTAGGGTATGCCTACCCAGCATGTGAAGACAGGATTCGGCAGACTGCGCGGAAGAAATCATTCCTGATTCAACGGGCAAGACGGCGTTTACCTGCAAAGCGTTGTGGAACGTAATGAGCACGGCAAGGCACGTAGAGCGCCCTGGTCATCCACTGCACCTGTATTCGTCTCCAGTCGTCTCGACTTGTCGTGCCACTGGACTCAGATGGACTCAGGCGAGAGAGTGAGGTCGACGAATTGCGCAACTCTTCCTCACTTTAATCCAAGTCATCGCGCAAGTCATTCTCCATCCGTCATATGAGTCAAAGAACATTTCGAGCCAAAATAGGCCTTATCAGCCATCTTAGAACCCACGGCTCCATACCTTCAACCCCACTGGATGAAATGAATGGTCATCATCATTCTTGATGGACACACAACACAACACACAAATATGACACTTTGGAATCTGCTTCCTTGTCCAGAGTGACGGAGGTGGGAATGAAACGGCGCCGCCAGACATAATTATTTTGTCCAGGTAAAAGTCATTTAAGTAACTAATAAAGAACGCTATACGCTGGCGGCGATGTTAAAGGGGAGACGGGAGCACCTATAAACTTGTCCGGAGTACAATGAGGACGCGACTCGCAAATCGTGAACGCATACCACGGGACATAACCCTAGAATTACAGAATAATGCAAAACTTGAGTCACAGTTAATAATCCTGGCATTGATTGTGGTTCCTGAGGCGAATGCTGTGAATTCCTTTGACTGCGAAAGTAACTAACAACGAATGTCTGAAAAAAGGCTAATGAAACTAGAACGTTATATAAAACTTTTTTTGGTCATGTGATGAGAAGAGAGGCATTGGAGAACATCGAGACAACTTGAAAGATCGAGGGGAAGTGAAATAGAGGCAGACCAAGAGAAATGATGCTGGATGGATTGCGACCGAGGCATGGAGGCAGATCAACGGTGGAGTTGATCCAGAAAACCAACGACCGAGATCTGTGGAGAGTCATGAACGCATACGCCAGCCGGCATGGCACTTGATGATGATCTCTTCACTGCCAATGGCATGAGAAATCTCGAAGCTGGGTTTAGTGTCTACATTTACAGTTTGCCATGGGAGGGAAAGACTTATCACTTTTTCTTTGTCGTGCACTCACATCCAAAACAAGTGATGGTTATAACTACACATACCCTTTTCACAGGAGGCAGCGAAGAGCATTTTGTGTGATATTCACTGGCATAGGAATGGAGCATAATGGGGCGACCCTTTGCCGTGAAATTGGAACCGCGACTAACGACTAACACTACATGCTCCTTGTATGGGCTTTTTTATTTATTTATTTTTTTTAATTTTTAAACGTTCGACCACTTTCTTCTTGATCGAGGTCGTAAGTCCTCATCTCACACCAAGCAGTCCTTTCCTTCAACTCAGTTTATATCCTCCTCATGTTAATAATTTATTTCTGTATTCTCTCGCCATGTGTTTTAGTTCTCCATGCACTACATTACCGGAACCGCCTGGCCCATTGTAAGTATTTCTGATAAAGTATAACTAATTTATTCACTTCTTATTACAGAGAGAGAGAGAGAGAGAGAGAGAGAGAGAGAGAGAGAGAGAGAGAGAGAGAGAGAGAGAGAGAGGGGGACCTTGCAGTATGCGCATGACAAGATGCAGCGAAATATGGTAGGCAATGCATCGTACAAAATTTAGTTTGCGGGTTCTGTGTTTAAAGACACTAAGGGAATACTTTGCCGGTCTCCCTGGCCTAAGGGTTAACGTCTTTCTCTGTAATCCAGTATATTCTCGTGAGTAACGTAACCTGCGCGAGAATCGGTAGCGGTTCTCGCTGTGATGGTAACTTACGGAGTATGTGAGCCGGTCACTCAGAAAGCAATGGCAAACTACTGAGCGTAATCTTGCCTAGTACATCAACAGCAGCTGAAACATGCTGACGTTGACTGCAACGTCCTGTAAGGGATATGGAAAAGAGGGAATAGTTTGTGATTGAAAACCTAGTAGTCATGACCCGCATGGGCCAACCATAAAGAATGCGCGAAGTAAAGATGCCGAAACATTAATGGGAGGTACCATATCTGGCAACCAGTGGCCTGTTGTTGTATTTGGTACTCGGTGGAGTTTATGTGTTAATAATACCTGTTAAGGCGCTGTGCAAAAAGTGAAAAGGTTACAAACGCAATTCGCAATCCCGCGTTCCTAACATAACTGCGGGGGATTTGGAAGCAGACACTAGACAGCCTTGCGTTGAGTTTCACACAATGGTATGAGAGTTCCGGTCGCTCAGAAAGAAATGGTAAGCTATTGAAAGTAATCTTGCCAAGAAATCACAAACAACCAAAAAATGCTGGGGTTGACAGCGACGGCATTGTACAGAATATGACATACAAGTAAGTAACTTTTTCTTTGGCCTTAAATAAACATGTTGGCCTGGCAGCGCCGGTGCCGGCGTCAAGACGCGATGGCGGATTGTTGTCTGTTTAACAAGACATGGCAAGTAACACAATTCACACAAGAATTTTCCGCCGAACCGTTCTAGGTTTCATATATTTATCAGCTTATTGATTAGCACTGGGCGAATCCTCTCAGTTTCTTCACGGTGAATTTCGAAATACAACATTAGTTCGGTTTTAGTTTGTGTTAACTCTAAATTCCGGAAATTTTCTCGGCAAGAAATTGAGTTTAATGAGCTAAGCTAAGGTACTACTACTAGTAGTACTAGGAACAAACATCACTCATGACTGCACTCAGGACTTTCGCAAACGCACTCCGACCCCTTGTTCAACAGCCAGCGAAGAGTCATTCTACAAATCGTTCCCACCGCTATCTGATTAATGAATTTAATACTGAGATACAATGACTGAATGAGTTTCACTTTCAGAAATGTGTGTGTGAGTTTGTGCTGGCCATGTAGCTTTCTGTAGAGTAAAAAAAAGTAAGAGCTTTGTCTTTTGTCTGTTGGTAGGCTGGGAGTTTGTCCGGGCCATGTAGCTTTCTGTAGAGCTTTGTCTGTTCCTGAACATGGCTTGGTTGTCATAAACACGGGTAAAAAACAACAGTCCGTAAACCAGATCTGTCTGCGGCTATGATTTTACCAGAGTGGCTTGCATTTCTCACTCCTTAGTTAGCATTCCTTGAATATATACAGTCAGTGTTGCCATCTCCCTTTGATGAAAAAGCACCAATATCGACCCCACCCCCCCAAAAAAAAATTTAAAAAAGCACCAAATTTTTTTAGGAAGCACCAAAGAAAAGCACCAACTGTTTTTATTACAAATGTAACAAGGTAGCACAGTATAATTTCTTATTATCACTTCATATTACAATGAAGTTTATTCCAGATCCGCCAAATCCCATCAGAACTACTTTTGAGCCAAAATAGCACCAAATTACAATACCATTTTTTGGGAAATCACTAAAACAAGCACTGGTGGTATTCATTCAAAATGTTATAAAGTAGCACATTATAATTTATTATTATCACTGAATATTAGAATGAAGTTTATTCCAGATCTGCCAAATCCCAGTCAAACAACTCCTCTTCAGTTTCTGTAGCTATTTCCTGCTGTGTTTGCTCCTGCGATGATGAGGATGAGGAGGATGATTGAAAGAAACATGTATATGCCTCCTGTGATCCAATTTTTCGCAGAATATCCTTAGGTAGTTTATAATCATGACAGCATTTGCCATATCTTTTCATTCCATATCTAATACTAATAGTCAAAACAGCTGTCAAACTCTTGATGCTCAATCTGTTCCGCAATTTTGATTTCATAACTCCCGACTGAAAATACGCTCCACGTCTGCATTAGAATGAGGTAAAATGAGCGCAGTTAAAGCTAAATCTGTAAGATCTTGGAAAGGATTTTCACCGGTGGCATCCCTGTATGAGGCTATTTCTGCCCACAGTCCATGTATGTCAGAGGTCTGTGTCCACTGCATATGATGAAGTTTTCTCCACTGGAAATCGATGTGGGTGAGAGTAGCTGCTTCTTCTACAAACATTTTAGCAAGATCCAATATACAAGGCGTCATTGGCTGTAGACATTCACTTCCACTAAGACATGACATGGACTGCAACACTCGAACATTATCGGGTGTACTTAAACGCAGCTGTGTCAATAGCTCTATTAAAAACTAGATGCACCTTCCACAAATTTCTTTCTCATCGGGAAACTTGTTGTCTGCTATTTCTTTCTCAAACTCATAACCTAGATTGGGATTAGGATCTAAATAATCTTGAATAGCATCACTTTCTGTTATTTGTTTTCCCAGGAATAGCAATCTTTGAACTGATAGAATCAATGAGCTGGACAAGATCGCTGAGCAGTTTTGCTGGATCCTGTATATCTGCTTCAAATTTCTTATTCACACTTTGAACTTCTCCGAGAATATGCTTGAGAAATATGAGATACACATAGTTTTTCATGTCACTAAACATAGAATGTAGAAGTTCTGCTGTATAACAGCGCTCATTGAGTCTTGCTACATCAAAATGAGTTCTGAGCTCGACCCACTGCTGCAATATTCTGACAATGGCAGATTTAATGGACATCCATCATGTCTGGCTTAATTGAACAATCTTCAGCGGATGTTGTCCATCATTTATTGAAGCAAAAAACTCCCTATACTTTGCTTGACGAAGACTTGAGTGAGAAAACCAGTTATATGTTTCTCTAATCATGAATTCTATGTTCCTGAGCAGACAAGCAGCTGCAGCCTGTGACACTGTCAGCTGAAGGGAATGACATACACACCTAATTAGTTCCAGATGAGGAACTTCGGATTTAATTTTGTATATACTCCATTGTTTACACCTGTCATGACAGACGCATTGTCAGTGCTGAGTGCAACTAGTCTTTGCAACTCAAGTCCATTCTTGTTTAAACAATCTTTTAACACATTGCATATTGCCTGTGCGTTGCAGTCACTCAGTTCAACTAAATCTAAGTAAGTAACTATGAACTGCTTTCTTGTCTCTGAATAGTACCTAATAGCTACTCCAAGTAGCTTAGTTTCAGAAATGTCATTGCTCTCATCAATCAATAAGCTGTATTTACTTTTGCCAATATCAGCTGTCAAGTCTGTTGTGAAATCTGGTGCAAGTACATTTTAAATAACTGCTCTGCACTTAGTTCTCCTAAGCTTAAAGTTCTTGCAACCTTTGCTGTCACCAAAGTGTACCTTGCAGAGTTCACTTAAAAGGTCAACAACGCGAAGCGAACAATGGCCAGCTATGAACAAAGACATGCATCCTTCTGTTTCTTTGACATCATCTTTCAGTTTGTCAAATGGAATTGTTGTTTTGCCTTTGTGTACTGAATGGTTGTTCGGCTTTCTGATGTTTTGTTGTATTCTTGTGCCTCTCAATATCATTTAACCTGGCAGCAATTGAACATTTGCAATATTTGCAAAAACACTTAGTATTATCCCCTTCTACTTTTAACAACCATTTTTGAAATCTCGTGTCACTGAGCCACTGTTCTCTGAAATGTTGAAAATATTTCTTGCTCATGGTGAAACACAAATAAGCTTAAATGAAAGGATAATGTAGACACCACAAAATTATGAACTCGATTACAATCTAATGTATTGAAGTTTGGACTTGCCTGCAAGATGGTGTTCGCTTTCAGCTAAATCGTATTAAAGGGAGTTAAATTAGTTGAATATTGCGCGGTAACGTACTAAGACTGTTTTACTCCCTCGTTTCAGTTCAAATTCAGATTATGGCAGAAGTGAAACGGACGTCACAAAGAGAAAAGGAATGGCCAAAAATATTTTCTCAACAGCATGAAATAGTATTAACATCTATCTGGCGAGATTAACAATGCATTAAAAATTAGAATTGTCAAATGTTATGTATGGCTTGGAAACTTGGACAATGAACAAGCAATTAAAAAGTCGAATAGAGGCCCTGGAAATGTGAAATACAGAAGAATATGTTGTATTTCATTGCTATAAACGACAGGCTCATAACCATGAAGTTGCCTCTGCTGAATGGAAGGAAGCACGCAACCATTGTGAGTGTCTACGCACCAACTATGACCAACGAAGATGATGTGAAGAACAAGTTCTATGAGGACCTGCACAATGTATTAACATCTGTTCCCAAAGGAAACAAACTTATACTCCTTGGGGATTTCAATGCCAGAGTAGGCACGGACACCACCTCTTGGAGTGGCATTATTGGAAAGCATGGAGTCGGAAATTGTAACATCAATGGACTCCGCCTCCTTCAGACATGTGCCGAACATGATCTCCTGATTACGAACACAATTTTCCGTCTCCCCATGAGAAATAGGACATCGTGGATGCACCCTCACTCGAAACACTGGCACCTCATTGACTATGTCATCGTCAGGAGGAGTGACAGACAAGACGTTCAAGTGACAAAATCCATGTGTGGTGCCGAATGTTGGACAGACCATCGTCTCATTGTCTCGAAAATGAACATCCACATCAGGCCACCACGGCGTCCTCAAGGGGCGAAAATGCAAACAAAGCTAAATGTCACCCGCCTAAACAGCAAGAAAATGCAGCAGTCGTTTGAAAATATGCTGGAAGACCGCCTCAAGCCCAATGCTGAAGCTAAACAGGATACAGAAACAGAATGGAGAGCCCTAAAGGACATAATTTACAACACTGCTATGGAAATCCTGGGTTCAGCCCCCCGAAAGCATAAAGACTGGTTTGATGAAATTCCGAAGACATCAACCAATTGCTGGCCGAGAAACATCTTCTCCTCAAGGCACATTTGAATGATCCAAAGTCAACATAAAAAAAAGATGCTTTCAAGAACATTCAGAGAGTAGTGCAGCAGAAACTTCGGCACATGCGTGACTCCTGGCTGAGCAGCAAAGCTGATGAAATTCAGGGCTTTGCTGACAGACATGATATGAAAAACTTCTACGACTCACTGAAAGCGGTCTATGGTCCTTCATCACCAGGCATAGTTCCCCTCCTCAGTGCAGATGGGGGAACATTGGTCACCGATAAGAAAGAAATCCTCCAACGCTGGGCAGAGCATTTCAGCAAAATCTTAAATGCAACTTCCTTCTTCGATGATGAAACCATCAACTGCCTTCCTCAAGTTCCCACCAATGAGACTCTTGATGACCTGCCAACCATAGTGGAAATAAACAAAGCCATCCAGCAACTCTCCAGCGGCAAGGCACCTGGTCCTGACTCCATCCCAGCAGAGATATACAAGGCAGGTGGGCCGGTCCTAACAGAGCAGCTTCACCAAGTCTTCACAAACATATGGATGAACGAGACCATGCCACAAGACTTTAAGGACGCGTCAATAGTCCACCTTTACAAACGTAAAGGAAACCGCCAATCCTGTGACAATCACCGAGGCATCTCCTTGCTTTCAATTGCAGGGAAGATACTCGCCAGAATTCTTCTCAATCGCCTCACAGCCCATCTCGATCAAGGTCTTCTTCCTGAGAGTCAATGTGGCTTCAGAAAAGAACGTGGAACTGTTGACATGATTTTCGCTGCAAGGCAGCTGCAAGAGAAATGTCAGGAACAGAACTACGAAATGTTCTCCACTTTCATTGACCTTACCAAGGCTTTTGATACAGTCAGCAGAGAAGGACTGTGGAAGATTATGGCAAAATATGGCTGTCCACGAAAGTTTGTCCAAATAGTGCGGCTATTTCATGACGGCATGCAGGCAAGAGTACAGGAAAATGGTGAACTGTCTGAACCCTTTCCTGTCACCAATGGAGTGAAGCAAGGATGTGTCCTGGCACCAACACTGTTCAGCCTCATGTTTTCAGCCATGTTGATGAATGCCTTCGAGAACGACGACATTGGAATAGACATCAACTACCGTATGGATGGAAAGTTATTCAATCTCAGAAGGCTGAAAGCTAAAACCAAAATTAACAGCGGCACCGTCAGAGAGCTCCTGTTTGCTGATGATTGCGCTCTATACGCCAACTCAGAGACGGACATGCAACATAATGTTTCAGCTTTCTCACATGCCTGTGCCAACTTTGGGCTCAATATCAACTTGGAGAAGACTGTAGTTATGTACCAGCCAGCTCCAGGGAATAATCACACTGTGCCGAATATCAAAGTGAATGATCATAGACTAAGTGTTGTGGACAAATTCACCTATCTTGGCAGCACCGTGTCACAAGCTGCCACAATCGATGACGAAGTGAATGCAAGAATCTCCAAGGCCAGTGCAGCCTTTGGCAGACTGTACAAGAATGTATGGGACAGAACTGGAATAAGCCTGCAAACAAAGCTAAAAGTCTACAAAGCAGTTGTATTATCCACACTGCTATATGCTTGTGAAACCTGGACTGTTTATCAGCGACACGCTAGGAAATTAAACCACTTCCACACAGTCTGCCTAAGGAAGCTACTGAAGATTAAATGGCAAGACAAGATTCCAGACACTGAAGTCCTAGAAAGAGCATCCATGCCCAGTATCCACACTCTACTGATGAAGAATCAGATTCGCTGGGCTGGTCACTTGACTCGCATGCCAGATCACAGGCTCCCTAAACGAATTTTTTACAGCGAACTGCGTTGCGGTAAACGCTCCCAAGGTGGCCAGAGGAAACGTTTTAAAGACACTCTGAAAATTTCACTGAATGCTTTTGGAATTCATCATGACACCTGGGAGGCTGCAGCCAGAGACCGAAATTCGTGGCGTGCATCATTGCGCAAAGGTGCAGTCATATGCGAGGCAACCAGGACTGCAAGAGCTGTGAAGAAAAGGCAGGACAGAAAAGCCACTGCAGGAAATCCTCCTGCAGAGACGTCAAGCATTCTTTGCCCACATTGTCAAAGAACATTTCGAGCCAAAATAGGCCTTATCAGCCATCTTAGAACCCACGGCTCCACACCTTCAACCCCACTGGATGAAATGAATGGTCATCATCATTTTTGATGGACAAACAACATAACATTTCATGGAAACAAAAATAGTCAAATATAGAGGTTCTATGAAAACTAGGAATGAAAAGAGAGATGATAAAAGAAATAAAAAGAGGTAAATGAAATATTTCAGCCACGTTAAAAGACATAACTCTTATAAAAACCATACTGGAGGGTAAGGTTGAAGGCAAGTGAGCAATAGGTAGACAACAATACAAGTGGGAAGATAACATCAAGAAATGGATGAACATCAATCTGACAGAATGTCAAATCAAGGCAAGAGACAGACAGTGTTGGAGATCCGTTACAACCAACCTACATTGTGGAGACAGCACCTGATTGATTTATTGATTTTCTCAAAATGTTATTTGTGTTGATCAAGATACAGCTGAAGTTACTTGCTGATATATTATTTCTGGAAGGAATTATATTATGTAGTTTGAGATTAGTAATGCAATAATAGAGTAATTGTTGCTGCAGTACATTTACACAGTTCTTGTTAATCACTTCAGCTTTACATATGCAAGGTAACTGAATACATGTTGCATGACATATACATTCTTCTTCTTCTTTATTCTTCCAATATTTTATTGTTTTTAATGTAATTACATTGTGTCAGTTTACAGCAGAGCTGCAACATTTGCACCTAACGGGTAATACATCAGTGGGAGTTTGTGACTGCATTTACGTTCTTCTTCTTCTTCTGCGTTCATCCGGACTTTTTTTTTCCGGACATGGTTGCGTGTGCCTGTTTACAGCAGAGCTGCGTTCTTGCGCCGTTAGGCCGACAAATCCGACTTCTGCGGGCATTTGTTGACCGGGTTAACCTTCCCGGGCATTTATGTTCAATAATTGTCCATTGGATAATACTTTTATAATGTAATTGTTCATCTATTACATTTTTGTCTTTCTATTGCTCACTTGACTCAAGTGGTGCTACTAATTCCAGTTCACTAGACTGATTTTTGTGTGTAGATTAGCTTTCCCTATTACCAGTATCCTTTGTCATCAGACGAAACCAGTCTGACTTATGAGGTACTTGTAATTTATGTCCTCAAGTCAAAGACAAGAAGTCAACATTTTAATCCAATTGACTGGTATTGGGGTTGAAACCGCTATCTTGGCATTAGCACATCGGAAGTTTAAGAAGGAGAGCTCTTATCCATTTGTCCATGCTGACCTCCATCTATTACTTTGCATTTACAGTTTGAGTCTCCGTGCCCAAGTGGTCAAGCCGTCTGCCTCATACTCCGAAGGCTGTGGGTTTGATTCCGGGCTACGTTTTTTGGTTCAAGAGTGCACTCTTCTCAGAGACTCCTGGGGGTAATTGTTGGAGCTATGGAGTTCATACTTTGTGCGACGTTTTCGATAGGTCGCCCTGCAGAGACTGAGCGATATGGGATAAATCTAATGCAGTGAAGTCGATCCTCTCGACTTTTAAGACTTTTTGAAAGTTTATGTAAATATCTTACGTTACATTTACATGTGTTTTTAATCTGTTACCTGGAGTAAAAATACAAATATTGACCACCTATTTATTGTGTGTTTCAGAAATAACGCAAGTCTTCACAGTTATCTTTCCATGACTATAGAAAAATATTCGAAAATGGAAAGATATGATAACATAGATTTTGATCTTGTGGAACAAGAATTATCAGATGTGTTGAGTGAAGACAACAGTCACAGATTTCGTAACACAGTTGATGTCAGCTGTAGCATCAAACAAGAAGTAGAACACATTTACACACAATCAAAAATGACTGAACATGAGAATTGCAGTCAAATGTCAGAAAAACATGAGAATTGTAGTCAAATGTCAGAAAAACATGAGAATTGCAGTCAAATGTTGGAAAAACATGAGAACTGCAGTCAAATGTTGGAAAAACATGAGAATTGTAATCAAATATCAGAAAATCTATCATCTTTGAGTGAATTTAATAAGAAACCAATCTTGACTAATGAGAATTTCCAGTTTCAAAATGTGGAAACACCAGTTAAAAACATACCAATTTCACTGAAGTCTCTTGGTTTTACAGTTGAATGTGCTAGTTTTATTCCTCATAGAATTCAAACTGGAAACACACCATACTATTGTGATGGTAATTATTCAACTATCAATGCAGGGAAATATTTAAATAGGCTCCATAGAACATATACAGAAGGTAGGCCTTACAAATGTAATGATTGTGGTGAATCTTTTATTAAATTGTCTCATCTGAAGTGCCACAAGAGAACACATATTGGAGAAAAACTGTACAAATGTGATGATTGTGATGCATATTTTAATCACCCTAGAAGTATAAAATACCACATGAAAATACATACAGGGGAGAGACCATATAAATGTGATTTTTGCGGTGCTTCTTTTATTGAAAAATCACATCTAAAATGTCACAGGAGAACACACACAGGAGAGAAACCTTACAAGTGTGATGTTTGTGGTGTTTCTTTTACTGAAAGTAGTCATCTTATTTGCCATAAGAGAAAGCATACAGGAGAGAAACCTTACAAATGTGATGTTTGTGATGCATCTTTCGCAGCATCTGGTGCTCTGACGTGTCACAGGAGAATACACACAGGGGAGAAAAATTACAAATGTGGTGATTGTGGTGTTTCTTTTTCTTCATCTAGCAGTCTGAAAAACCACAGGATAACTCACACAGGAGAGAAACCTTACAAATGTGATTTCTGTGGTGGTGCTTTTAATAAATGTAGTGACCTGAAGAGGCACAAAAGAATACATACACAGGAGAAGCCATACATATGTAGTATTTGCGGTGCATCTTTTATTGATTCTGGACATCTGAAGCGTCACAATATAACACATACAGGAGAGAAAGCTTACAAATGTGATGATTGTGGTGCTTCTTTTTCTCGACCTGCACATATGAAACGCCACAAAAGAACACACACAGGAGAGAAACCTTACAGATGTGTTGTTTGTGGTGCTTCTTTTAATGAAAATACACATCTAAATCGCCACAAGAGAATTCACACAGGAGAGAAACCTTACAATTGTGATATCTGTGCTGTGTCTTTTGCTGAAAAAAGAAGTCTAATTCGCCATATGAGAACACACACAGATGAGAAACCATACAAATGTGATACAAGAGAGAGACCACACACATGTCACATTTGTGGTACATCTTTTATTGTATCTGGACATCTGAAACGTCACATGAAAACACACTCAGGAGTGAAACCTTTCAAATGTGATGATTGTGGTGCTTATTTTTCTCGTTCTGAGCATATGAATAGCCACAAAAAATTACAAAAGGGATGTAAACCTTACAAGTGTGTTCTCCGCCAGGAGGACACACATGAGTGAAACCTTACAAATGTGATATTTATGGTGCTTCTTTTACTGAAATTAACCATCTCAAGTGCAACTGGAGAAGATGCAGGAAAGAAACCTTACAAATGTGATACAAGAGAAGGACTGTTAACAAAACTAGCAATATGAAGTACTACAAGAGAACACACATAGGAGAGAAATCTTACAAATGCAATGACTGTTGTGCTTCTTTTTCTCGAGCTGAGCATATGAAACATCACAAGAGAAACATTCTCATTTCGTCATCTCAACCAGCCAGGGCAAAAAATCCATCTTGAGTAATTTTGCATGTTGCTCTTTTTCTACTGATGTGAGGACATGGCACAAATTAGGTTGTGCCAGGTCTGGAACAAGCAGAGCTCTTCTGGGAAGTCATATTGTGAATTACCAGATACATCTTCACCAGCAGAAATCACTGTGTTGGTTGTCATGTTACATGGATCATCACTGACACTTATACAACTTTTATGGAGATATTTACAAATTGCATTCACCACTTTAGGCTTCCTGAAATCAATAAATTTGTCTCAGAGCAGAAACTTGTATCTGTCAACTGCTCCTTGGTTTCACGGCTTCATCCACCACCTGCTACTAGGGTTTTGCATGATCCTGAAATGGAAAGGGTGGGGGGAGAATAAACAAGTACTCCACCTTCTTCAAGGGCAAGGGGCACCTTCCATCTCGTTTGATAGAGGATAACCCTACCCCACCATCCATATATTTTACATTAACTGAAGATAAATCTGAAGAAAATATCTCAGGAATATAATCTTTGTTTTTGACTCAAATTATCAAACTGAAGTGACACAAGAGAGAGGGATTATGATGAACTCAAGTCTCATTTATTGTCACAGTGGTCATAAAATTGTCTTCCAACTGGCTCTTTTAGGGCAACTGTAGACTACAGTTAACTCTGTCTACTTCTGCTCATGTGTCAACAGCTGCAGAATACTCTTTTCTTATGTTATTCTGTTGTGTGAAATTCTATTAGATAAGAAAAGTAATGGCTGCAGAGGGATATAAGAGTATATCAATATCCATACTTTTTTTGGTTTTTGTTTTTATTTTCCAATTTATTTTTTTTTCCTTTAAATTTGTTTGTGTTGTTTCTGAAGAAGATCACTAAGATTGCAATGTCAGATTTGTTGTTTGGTGGTTTAGCAACAAGAAGAGATGAGATGAGACTTGTTTTGGATCCCAGATGTCTCTAGGAGAAGAACTGTATATAATGTTAATGCTCTTAGCCCTTTATCACATTCAGCTGCCTCATACCCATTGCTGTACCACTTTAGATTGTTTTACAAGAAATATACATGTTTCCATATCTTGAGATGTTTTAGATGATTTGTAACAGAGCAAGGGATAATGGGAGAGAGAAAAAGTTAATGGAAGTGATGTTGCTTTTACATGAATGGTGCTCATGATCGTGTGAATAATAAATAGTAGACAACGAAGACCACGATTCTTGAAATGCAAAGCCAGGGACGGGAAAACATCACTCTTGTTTATGTTTTCAGAGAGAAGGATGCGGTGGGGGTTTATATGCTGTGCAATACATTTTATATAAGAATGTTACAACTTTCCAAAATCTTTTTAATTTATATGCCACCCTTCCTTGTTTTAAAATGTAATGGCTATGTCAATAGTTATTGGTTCGATTATAAATGCGGATAAATGATTGATGACTATGAGCTTTTGGTAGGATGCTGGAAATGGACTTGGTATGACTGACATTGACTTTGATCCATGCTGTATCAGGGGTGTATCTTTGTATTTGATGGAATGTATAGGCCTGAATAAATGTGCCGTTGTCAACGTGATTGGTGTTCTCTGCTTGAATTTTCCAGTTAAATTTGGTTCCATGGACTTCTTAGTTTTTGTCATTTGTGTTCTGAGAATCATTTGTGTTGGTGAGTTACCTGTTGTTTAACTTTCAAGATGCAGCCAATTTCATAACATCTTAGTGCAGAACTAAAAGGAAACTAGTTTTCACCAGGATTGATATGTCCCACTTTATGGCTTAACCGAGGTATAATGTGTATGATATTATTACATGTCAGTCGACACTCTATGGGTGATTTATTAAATATCACACCAGCTGCTTTTATCTTCCATGACATTTTCTGGTACCCATTTTAGGGTGGGTCGACAGGGGAGCCCAGCCCAGATCATTTGATCAATTCTTTACACCAATAAGGATTTAATTAACCAACTCCTGGAATGGAATCTGCAAAGCAATGAAACAGACAAAGAACTGTATTTATATTTGTCACAAGGTTATTGACATAAAGAAATGGCTGTGGTTGTGTCTAGTGGATCTCAGTGTGAATATTGTGCCGGACGATTGATCAACAACAATGAATCATATAAAACACTGGCCTGCGCACACTTAATTTTAATTCAAAACAAACTCAATGATACAGCACTCTTCAGGAAAATTCAACACTGAGATACATATATTCCTTACACCTCTGTGGAGAACAACACTGCCTTACACTGTCCTGTAGTGCACCGCGATACAGGAACTATGATGGTCGAAATCTCAGTTCAACTAAGAATAACCACTTCCCCCCAGCTAAGCCCCATAACTCCACTGTCTGGCTAAGTCTCCCTGACTTAGCCCCAACTCAACTGTCCCTCAATTTTCCCAGACTTCTCTCTTTATTCACTCTTCCTGGGATCTCCCAAGAGACACCATTTAACCCCTGTTTCCACTCATCACTTCACCTGCAAATACTATTCTGGGTTTCCCTTTATTCAATCCTCTCTCTAGCACGTTTTTCTCTGCCCCCTGATGACTCAGACTGACATCTCCTGGATATAACACTCCATTGTGTTTGAGACCAACCATTGTCTTGGGATTTCTTACTTCACCTTTCTAAGTCTCCCTGACTTAGCCCCAACTCAACTGTCCCTCAATTTTCCCAGACTTCTCTCTTTATTCACTCTTCCTGGGATCTCCCAAGAGACACCATTTAACCCCTGTTTCCACTCATCACTTCACCTGCAAATACTATTCTGGGTTTCCCTTTATTCAATCCTCTCTCTAGCACGTTTTTCTCTGCCCCCTGATGACTCAGACTGACATCTCCTGGATATAACACTCCATTGTGTTTGAGGCCAACCATTGTCTTGGAATTTCTTACTTCACCTTTCTGACCAAACATCCGCATATCTCTTCTCTGACCCCTGTAACCTTGATTTTCTATTAGATTCTTAGCCTGTACTTCTCCCTGCCTTGTTTTTAAAACGTGCATGTTACATTACCCCCTGCTCAAAAGAAAACATAATTTTCAAATGATGGGAGAGTAATCCTTCTCTAAATTTGTGAATGAGTACAGTAGTGATGCGTGAATAGCAGTAAGTATACATCTCTCATACTCTCTACTACATCTCTTGCTCATTTTAACTACCACACTAAATAATAGAGTAGGTAACAACCAGTAACCTAACACATTCCCCACGCATAAAATAAAATTCCACCTTGTAAACCTACAAGTACTATCATAATGAACACATGAAGTATGCACCTTGCGAATTGTGATAAGTAACAGGATATCCAATGAAACGTCAATGAAAAATGTTGAGGTGCTACATCACCCCTGTGTTCCAACACACAGTACTTTATATTCTCAACATCTCTATTTAAAACACACAAAAAATTCAATGTCCTTGTGGATCCATGCTCTTGGTAGCCTCTGGATAATAAGTCTGCCATGGTGCTGTCTTCACCCCCGTATAGACGTCGACACAACCGAGTATTCCTGCAGCGATATACTCCATTGATGAATGCGTGAGTTTTTTCTTGCTGTTGTATGTGTGATGATAACTGGCTGGTGATCTGTTTGCACAATGACTTATCTGTCCATTGAGTACATCGACCATTGCATTCATAGACCCCATAATAGCCAGGGCCTCATGTTGGACAGTTGAATATTTTGTCACTGGTGGCACTAGTTCACTGCTGACCTATAGTACTGGCTGCATGACAGGATTCTTCTCTTGTATCACTCATCCACCAGTTTCTGTCAATGATGCGTCTCCCCCACGTGTACACTGCAAGTCAAGATTAGTGAGAATTAACATGGGATGACTAGAAAATAGTTTTGTTATATTTTTGTGGTGTTGCACCCACTGTGGTGTCCACACCACCTCGTTAGGTCTGCCCTTCTGTGTCCACACAGACAACACTGATGTGATGGCTGATACAAATTTATGTTTTTACTGTATTGTAGAAGTGTGTGATATGTAATAGATTGTTCACATCTCTCATCATCTGAAACGTAAATTGTCCCTTGTCAAGTAAAATTTCATTAGGGAAACCCAACCTAATGAGCGCCGCCAATAATGCTTCAGCCACCGCTTTTATTGTACTATTTTTGACAGGTACGGGTTCTGGCCATCTCGTGTAATAATCAATCATGGTTAAGATATACCTAAAACACATATTGGATATCACTAACACGGTCAGTGATGTCACTGGCACCCTTTTGAAATGGCCTCACTTTCATTTCTGTAGCTTGCACAGGCACACCGGATCTGCCATTTAGTTTGCTATCTTTACTAAACCCTGGCCAATAAAGTTGGGACACGACTCTATGCTGTGTACACATTATTCCCATATGACCAGCAAATGAAATATCATGAGTTCTCATAATCAGTTCTCTATATGCTGAAGTTGGAACCTTGCCTGTGAATGGTCTTGTCATGTGACAAGTGGCGAGTAAGACTATTATTCTTACTTTCAAAGCCCCACCTATCATTCTTTGATTGCTTGTATTCTGAAGTTCTAACTCTTGAAAACATTTGTCAAGAGTGATGTCTTGTCTTAGACAGTCACTAAAGCTTTGTTTGAGATCAGTCTTCTCCTGATCAGTTGCACTATAATTAATCTCTGTCTGGTTGCCCACTTCAAGTGTCGCTTCTTCTTCAGCTATTGTATCTAGTCTAGTTTGTCTTCTAACTACTGCATTACTTCTTACACCATATATGTGCTACCGGTCATCAATTTCCTCGTCTGTACATGCTTTTACTATTGGTACATTTCCAATTATCAAGTCTGCAACTGGGGAGTCCAGGACACAAGCTGTCACTCTACCTGTGATATATGGTGTTGTCACTGTGATCTAAGCTAATGGGAAAAATTCAACTCTCCCATTTAATGTTGCATACTTGAAATTTTTCCCTGTGTAAGCCGATGGATGTACCGTACTCTTTATTACTCCAATGGTCGTACACCCTGAGTCTCTAAGAGTTAATGCTGGACTATCATTGACAAGCCCACGGTGCAGCTTCTGACTTCCCCCTGTGTGCATTAATGACCCTGCTGGAAATATATGCCTGCATATTAAGACGGGCTGACTGTCTTTGTTAAACAGAGGCTTGCATCCATCACAGCTCTCTTTATTGAGTGTCTCAATCACTTGGGCTGCATTTGAGTGCTCAGTATCCTCCATCGTACATTGATACTAGAAGTGACCATTTCTTCCACATTTAAAACAAATAATATCCTTCCTCCTGTTATTTGTTGGCCCACTGGATGGCTGTACATCACATTCTGCTGCTCTGTGTCTCCAGCTGCCACATTGAAAATATCCAGAGCCAAAATTCTGACATCTTTTAAAATTCCTCCGTGTAATGTCCTGATTTGCTAAAATGGTTGCTATGGAAACCAATGTCTTGAGGTCCTTGTTGCTCATACCTGTGTGCTGAGTCCAAACTTTTTTTAAAATCTTGGTCTGATAACTGGATTCTGTTCCTGTTGAGTGTAGGCCACACAGACCATTTCCTCCTCAGTTTGTATGCCAATAGAACAGTTTGTGCAGCCATGTAGGTTTGCCCTAACTGGCACATTGTTTCAATGTCCTTTGGTTTGCGTTCTTGAAAGAATGCCACCAAGTCTGTATGACATTCAGATAATACCTTGTCTCTTAACATCAGGTCCACAAGCCGATTAAAGTCTCCTCCTACTTCTGCTAGCTCTAGCCATTTATCCAAGAGATTCTTCAAAGTATTGACAAAGTCTGTAAAGTCCTGATTATTTTCTGGCACAGATTGTCTGAACTTACTTCATATCCATGTTCAGTTAGATTGAACTTCGTAAGCAGGCATTGACACTGAATAGGATAGTTATTTCTTTCTGACACTTGTAAGTTAAACATCGTATCCAAGGACTTCCCCGTAAGATATTCACTCAGTCGAATGGCATATTCTCCTTCTTGAATTTCTAAGGCCTTTGCTGCCGCCTCGTATTTGTCCAAACATGCCTGGATATTATCTCTATCTGTAAAGTATGACAGTTTTATCACTGTGAAGAGTGTGCTTGTCTTCTGCATTCATCGCTCTGTCCAATCGACCCTAGTTATAATTTCTTGAGTGCAATCTGCTTCTCCATCTCAAACTTAAACTTTTATTTGTTTTCAATTTCAATAGCAATGTCTTGTTTTAACTTTTCAAGTTGTTTCATTATACTGACTTGTGTCTCTTTTTCTTTCTGTAAATGTTTGGCTTCAGTTCTCTTCTCTTCCTGTAGACGAGTAGCTTCAGCAATCTCCTCTTCCTGTAGACGTTTGGCTTCACATTCACTCAATCTCTGTTCTCTCTCTAATTTTTGCTCTTCTGTGAGTATTTCTTCTGCAAATTCCTGCAGTTCTCTCCCACTTAGGACTAATCATTCACCAGCCTAAATATATTCCATTAATGTGGGTATTTTTGTACTTGTGGACGCATTGCTGTCCATCAGTCAACTGTAAATATAAAGACACTGCTGCTTCTCGTGTGTAGTTCACAGAGTACTCAAAAATTCACTCTGTAAGTAAATAGTATTGAGAATATCACTCAACACTCAATCACTCGTGGCCCAAATGTGATTTTGGGACACTACCCTAGTAGGGTTCTAGTCTTGCTCTCTACTTTCTTTTTCCTAGTAGTGAGGTGGGAGATATTATCTATACCCACTTGAATATGTAACCAAATACTTGTAGATAGTTCCTGGAAAGAGTGTTACACACACACACACACACACACACACACACACAAACACACACACACACACACACACACATATATATATATATATATATATATATATATATATATATATATATATATATATATATATATATATATATATATATATGCTGAACGTGTTGCATGGAGGGCAACTATCAGAAATGGAATAGAGACCAAGGAGAAAATGATTGCAGATAAAGCACACACAGAGCGTGAAAGACGTAAGATGGTGCAAAATGATGGAAATGACCATGTTTTCACATGCATCTACTGTGGGCAAACATTTGCAGCAAGAATTGGCCTTACCAGTCACACTCGCCACCGTCATGGGTCGTAGTTATTGCCATCATCCATCCTCCTAACATGTCCTATCCATCTAAGTCTACGAAGACTGAGCATGGAATACACCGTCACACAACCTGATCTTTCCAATACTTCAGTATTTGTGATTTTGTCTTGCCACTTAATACCAAGTATTCTTCGCAGACACCGCATATGAAAGCTGTTTAAACGTTTCTCTTGGCGTGAGTAAGTTGTCCAGGTTTCACTGCCATAAAGAAGAGTACTAAGGACACAGGCTTGGTAGACGAGGACTTTTGTTTTGGCAGTAAGCTTCCTGTTCTCCCAGACTCTTTTTGCTAACATGTTCATTGTTGTTGCTGCCTTGCCAATCCTGATGTTGATTTCCTGATCGAGGGATAATTTGCTATTTACCTCTGATCCAAGATATGTAAAATGGTCTACTATCTCCAGTTCGGCGTCGTCAATAAAGATTGATGGTACACCATGTGCACCTTGTGACATAATCTGTGTCTTCTTTTTGTTAATTGTTAAACCAAATTCAGAACAAGCATTGGAGAATGCAGATAGTAGATGTTGTAATTCTTCCTCAGAGTGGGTCGTAATCGCAGCATCATCCGCAAAAAGCAACTCTCTGATTAGTACCCTGCTAATTTTGGTCTTGGCCTTCAATCTCTGAGCATTATAGAGGCCACCATCTGAGCGTGAGTGAATGTATATACCGTATGTATGTATATATGAATATATATATATATATATATATATATATATATATATATATATATATATATATATATATATATATATATATATATATATATATATAATGTATGATGAATAAAATATGATGACCAACTTGACGCGAGACGCACACACTGACGACATGCAGACAGGTGATTACATAGAAATTAAATTAACATCATATTCTCATGCCTGTGTATACGGAACAGTGCGCACTAGACCATGAAAACCAGCTAAATAGGAGATGTTATGCAAGAATCACAATAATAACACATATATATCCAAAGAAACCAAACATCATATGTAAATATAATGAAAGAAAAGAAGCAATCCAAAACCAATATTAATACACACAGATCTGACGAGAGACAACAGTGGCATAGAATATTTCTCTAGGACAAAACCCAAGCCAGCCTGTTGGCTCTTTCCTAAAAGAATATAATATGCACAAAGGGAATTACTTTTGTTGTCTCACAAATTCCACGGAACATCGCAAAAATATCTTGATTACGACGAATACTGGACCACATGTGACTAAATATATAGCATACAATAACCACACTTAGGACAAATGAAGGGCAACAACCAATAAAGCAGTCGGAAATGTCGTGAATTCGTTTAAAGTGTCGTCCCTGGAGTGAGGGAAGTCAACACCCACATTATATTTTACCCCTTATCAATATCCTGGAGAATACACTAGCTTCCGTCAACCACACTCCTTCTCTCTCTCTCTCTCTCTCTCTCTCTCTCTCTCTCTCTATATATATATATATATATATATATATATATATATATATATATATATATATATATATATATATATATATATATATATATATATCTGATCATGCTCCCCTCTCATTCTTCCCCAACGCAACATACGCAACAACTCTTGCTTCTAAAAATTAATAACAATTAATTTATTAAAAGAAAAGTGTAACGTAGGTGAGACGTGTATGCGAAGAAAATGTGTTTTGTATATTCTAGTGTAAATGTAGAAATCCGACCACAAAGCTCAGAATCAGAGTCCACTCATCATGGCAAGGATTACACGACATCACTAGAATCAGCACAATGGACCTCACCAAACGCTGCGTCTCTCCCGCCAGACAGTGTCCACCTCCAGGAGCTTTGAAAACCACGAGGCCTGATCCCCACTCAACTATACAGTCTGGGACTGATACTATTGTTTTTCCTTTTAAAAAAAAACTGTTCCTAATAGTTTATAGAAACTGAGACCCCACAATTCCTGCACACTGAAAAGCGGAACACTTTCTCATGAACATTACATTCTTCCTTCTTACGAAATGTTCTACAGTTTTCACTCTTAAAACAGTCATTGTACTTAGTCTCAAATAGATCTCTTAATTTCCCAGATAAAGTCCTAATGTTCTGATGTCCTTGTTAAGTGGAACAAACACTCTCCAATGTTTTGGTTTCATGTAGTGTGAAAATCAATCCCTACTGTTCTAGTAATAAGTGGAATGAACATCCATAACCCCTGGTTTATTAACGAATGGTATGAAAACCAGAACCCATTACTATGTTGCTGTCCATAGGTAGTGTAAATATTCTCAATAATATTCTCAATATTTATCCTGTGGGATACTTATACTAGTCAGCTCCGCCGAGCAAATGTTTATCAACTTTTTCTAGCATAGGCCCAGTGAGAAAGTTGCTGGCCAATCTTCTTGCACCAAAATTATCCGGGATCGGAATTTTCAATGTTTCTGTGTTCTTCATCCCAACCAGAGGGAACCTGTAAAATATATAACACAACTGGTGAGAGCCTCCCCGTCACTGATCCCTATTAGATGAGCGTGGGCCACCGGCCTCGCTGTCA
This sequence comes from Cepaea nemoralis, assembly GCA_014155875.1. Taxonomy (NCBI): domain Eukaryota; kingdom Metazoa; phylum Mollusca; class Gastropoda; order Stylommatophora; family Helicidae; genus Cepaea; species Cepaea nemoralis. The sequence continues at coordinate 434,410 of JACEFZ010008326.1, forward strand.
TAAGTCGGGGTGCCCCACCGGCTAGATGAAAATATTATTCACTGGCGAGCAACCCTAAATAGTCAGAAACTGACTAGGGACAAAATCTATATGGCTGAAGTACAGATTAAGCCCCTGAATATCCAACGAGCAGCTCCAAGTGGCTCGTTACAAAATGAAATGAACTGTGCTGAATATTCGCCAAGGTATAGGAAAGAGAAGGTTAGCTAGGATAGATTTTTAAGTCTGAATTACAGTTTAAGGACAACTATCCTAGTACAGGTTTTTCTCCCTGACTGCTCCTTTCCTTGGTGTGTAAGTGAACCCCCACCAATGTACACAACAACACGTATGCACAATTGGAATTAAAATATAACGAGAGAACTATGAGTTACAATATTACAACATTTATTTACTAATCATAGACATCTGATGGGTTTTAATATGAGGATGATGAAATCATATAGCATATTGTGATGAGAAACATTATGTAACTTTACTTGTTACTTCATCTATCTGGAACTGTGGTCCAGATCACCACTCTCCAGTAGACTCAACAAAAGAAACAGCTTGCCGGTATTCTGACGATCCTGTCAGTCCTGACACTCCTAGTCTTCACTCGTCCTTGAGATCTACAACATAGGTGCTCCTTGTGAGAGCTGTTCTGAAGTCAAACATTTTCTCTACTGTCGTTAGTCTGGGGCGGGCTTTTCAATTGTCTCACACGCCTGTAATGATTACATTTCTGCCGTCCCATGTCCATGTCGCTAATACAGAAATTCTGTGTCATACAGCCGCTCCGTCCAAAGTTGGGTTAGCAGCTCACAGGGTCGGTAATGGTATTATAATAATGCCGGGTCATCCGGGCTTGCAAGCCGTGACCAGTAGCTGTGCCAGGTTTCCATGCATTACCGTGGACGCACGCCCACTGAGAAAGTTTAGCACCATATACCCTATACCAATTGTGGGTAATGTCTGTACCATTACACCTCTGCTTCCAACACAATCATTGGCCAATGTGCCAATGCGCAGACAACAGCATAACACTTCATATTGGTAGGGTTGCATATGACAAAATAATATATCAAACATCCAGTACACATAAACATATTGATTAAACTAGACATATTATGATACTTTAACATCATAGCATAATGCACTAGTTAAGTTTGTATGTTTACGAAATGAGACGTATATACACAAAAAGAATATGTACGAAGCATATTCCTAGCATCGTAAATTCATATGAAATTACACATACATACATCCAACATATCCATAAACATATTACTTCAAGATGGACATCTAATGATACTCAACATAATAGCATCAGGCATTATTAATGAGTACTAATATTGTATAGCTACAAAATGAGATATACAACAAGTCTAATTGAAGTGACCACACACCGACCAGCCATATTTGCTGAGCTGCCCGGTTTAATCACCACTTAGTTACTGCTGTTGTAAGAATTAAATAAATAGTCAGTTGACTATATTCTGTACAACAAATGCACACACCAAAAAGAGACTAGTCTAGTTTAGAAAGAAATGGCAAGCATCTGCTACGACACCTCAAGTATATCTAGACAAGACCTGCCTTCCATAAGTTTCTACTTCTCAGAAGAGTAATACATGAAGCACAATGATATTGAACACAGAACTTAGAAAGAACACTCAAGTAACCTACGACAATGATAGTTCTTGAAATAACCTAGATCAGATATAGACTGAAAATCGGTCCATTCATCTAAGAGACTAAGAGACTTACTAAGGGACTAGTTACTAAGAAATCCTTCCTAGAAGCCAACATAATAATCATGCATATGACTACAAACATTGAGCTGGCTGCCTACCTGTTCTGAAGTCAGACTTAATCTAACATAAAACAGGCTAGGGACCCTTATTTAAGCTGAGTCAAGCAGACAGTATTATCTCCTTGGCATTCCCGTCATAAATTCTTCTTATCTCCTCCTGACAGTAATTGCAATTATCCCTGCAACCTGGCCATCACACCTTGCTCCTCTCTGTCTGGTACAAAGTCTACAGGCCCAGTGTTAATTGCCTTATCAGATCTGTTTTCACACATTCCTGAGTCTGCCAGTCAGAGTTGACTTGGCTTGTTTACCGCCCTATGGCTATTATCTCCATCTGGCGTTAATTGCCTTTATTCAACCAATGGCCCAGTTCATTGTTGATTCAGCCAGGGTCTACCTGGACGAGAAGGTGCCAATGTGTCTGTGTGGTGTCATAGCCCGTCTGGGTCAGCAGTTTTTCAAGGTGTAGACTAATTTAAAGTATCTAGTTGTGTCCATCTCAAGTATCCCATTTTACTTGCCATCTGCAAGCTTACGTCATGGCTAGAGGCTTTTTGTGAATAATCTTACCTCACGACTAGATAGCCTTGGAGTAGCGTGATTAATTCATTCTTTCTCAATTTGGCCTCTCAAATTTGGAGACCGAGAAAAATATTCTGGGATGTTAAGGCGGCATTCCACGACACTCGCTCAGAAAAATACAGTGAACCAAACTCTGTCAGGGACAGATGAGCTCATCACATAGGTCTTCATCAGGCCAAGACAAGAAAGAAAGAAAACAGAGTGCGGAACCCCCAGGGAGCACCCCACTGGAAGATCCCACTATTGGACAATTTCCCCATCTCCCAATTATCCCCCATTACTCAATTCTCAACTAGTAGAGCTTATCAACACTTCACTACTCTATTCTCAACTAACAGAGCTAATCATCACTTCACTACTCTATTCTCAACTAACAGAGCTAATCATCACACTCTAGCTAGTTTCAACCATGCTACTGCCTAAATTAATTAGGCCTAATTATACAATAGGTTCTACCTTATACAACACCGCAGTTCTACTAAATCACATCTACATTTGCCATGACAGGCACGTGTAAAATTAAATCTAATTAATCCCGCACACGGTAGATGTTATTAAAATCCATAACTGCAGTGCCAAAGCACGTCTGCCTAAGTCAACTGTCTGAGTTACACTCGCTATAAACAAATCATGTTTTTGTCCAAGAGCCTTGAGTTATTCCAGTGACGTTCCTTTGATGTCAAAACATCAGATGGTTCCTGGGCAGATTATCCATTTCAGGAATCTTCTCTCCCTTTTGCTCAACCAATGTCACAAGTAGTTTCCCCTTTTTATGACAACCAACACAGCTAGCGTCTGTCTTTGATTCCGCTGGTCGGCAAAATAACCTTGACATATTTTCTGTCTATCCAAGAATTCTCAAGGTCAGCGGTGCCGTTTGATCTACCTGCCACTTGTTGTAAACAACTGCAGCTGTGCATACAGACAGTCTCTGTAAATTGCATCATCTTATTGCTAACGACAGTGGTTTTCATGACAGGAAACAACAGTGCGATGCAAAATCTGAAAAGTACTTAGCTGCTGTCATTTGCTGCCAACATAGTACCTTGCGGTGTATGGCAGAGGGGTCTTTTAGCCTGAGGAATTAAGGCTGCCTGGCTAGTGCAGTCGCCGCAAACTGTGCAGGTTAGAATTTTCTTTTTGCCCCCGACAGAAGGAAATCCCACACCTTACCGAGGGATCGAACCCGGGTCTCCTGAATGGGATTCCGGCGTTCTATCCACTCAGCCAGCTGCTCCTCAACTTAGCTTCATTCATTGCCAAAACAAGGGTTGATAGGATTGGATTGCATCAGATGATGGAACAAACTTCTTGTGCAAAGACACACACGTCAGACATATATGATGCTTTAATGTGACCACGACGCCAAATTTCAAAGACAAATTAATGTTTTTGTTTTTTGAGTGGCTGCTTTCTCCTTGAAATGTTGGTACGGACTGCCGAAGATGACGAATGTCCAATGGTTTCCTTCTGTTTGGTATAGAAATTTGACAGCTTCCCTTGTGGTTCCTGACTGTTTTATGTATGTTTTGACCCCAGTCCTGACTTCTGCTTGCTGTTGGATGGTTTCGCCAAGTGATTTACCTATGAAGACAGCGAATAGACGTATACTGGTCACAAACGAATAAACAGCGACACCTGATTTCACTTTGCTATGAAAATGATTCACAGCTGTTCGTTTGCTGACATCCGGCACACACGCGGTCTGAGGTACACACGTCACTATGTCAACTTCTGCTGTGTAAAATACTTGACTCAAGTCACCTCAGTCTCAGTACACTCCTGTACTCCTATCGTCTTTCGTGGTTCACAGTAAGATTCAACACTGTAGAAAATGACTTTTATGAGATCATGGGAGTGACCATCTACCATGCTCGGTATTGATTTATAAATCTTGCAAGATTGCCGCTACATGGCACTCAAGACATTCAAATATGAGCAGACCAAAGCACTCCGACAGAATAGAACTAGTAGACCCACTTTTGTGCATCTGTTATGGTGCTTCTCCGAAGTAGAACATTGCAGATTTTTAAGACAAAGAGTTATTACAGAAATTGAGGCAAATACACCAAAATACAGAAGAGTAACAAGAGAAAGGAGAATTGGTTAATACGGAGAAATTAGAGGAGTACCTTTCCCACCCTCGGATGATATTGACTTACTTAATTATAAATTTTTAGCCATGTGTTGTTTCCAGTATATCTTTAAAATAATGTTTAACTCTTTGGTCTTTCTCATCATTTTGTGGATCTGCAAGAATTTTTATCATGGTTTTATAGACACAGGCTTGCTTAATTAGACGTTTATCCGAGTACTTTACAGATAGGCCCCTTTATGTATATATTACTTTGTTTGGCTGTCATCATCAAGAGCCCTGCCAGCTGGTGTAGGCGTTCATATCTCTCCACATATCTCGGTCTTTGGTGTTATTGATCACCTCTGTTGATGATATTCCTCAATGCCACCGTCTCAATCTATCGAGCATCATTTTTTTGGTCCTCCTCTTCCTCTCTTCCCCTCGATCTTCCCAGTTGTCAGGATATTCTCTAATGCCTCTCTTCTTATCACATGACCAATGAGAGATGTTTGTCTCTTTCTTATTGTTGTATATAATGTTCTAGTTTCATTTGCCTCTATCAGGTAATTGTTGTTAGTTACTCTGTCAATCATAGAAATTCGCAGCATTCATATCAGGAACCACATCTCTGTTGCTTCCATGTACTTCCTAATTTCCACATTTACATTCCAAGTAACAGAAAGTGTATATAAAGGACTCTCCTTGAATATCAAGAAAACAGTAACAACGGTGATATCAAAGAAAATTGTGACATTACAATGTGACATAGAAATAGAAGGGAACATTCTTAACCAATTGGATAATTATAAATACCTACGGACATTTATAACATCAGATGGAAGATGTACAACAGAGATTAAGAGCAGAATATGGCAGGCAAAAGCCGCATTTCAGAAAATGAAGAGTATCTTATGCAATAAGTCACTATCAACAGAAGTTAAGTGTGCTATAAATGAACTTGCATATGGCAAGGCTCCAGGTAAGGATGGGATTCCAATAGAGGTTATCAGGAGTTGGCAAGACACTCTACAGATCCACCAGCTAATAGAGCTATGCTGGCGAGAACGGACAAGTCCCACAGGATTTCAAAGATTCAAGCATCATAACACCTACAAGAACAAGGGCGATCGGAGCGACTGCAACAACTATAGGGGTATCTCACTTCTGTGTATTGTTGGAGCCACATATTTTAACCCCGGGACTGCCACGGGGATCTGCAATCTCACCGGTGCTCTTTAACGTGTATACGAGCAAGATTGCAAACCTAGAAGCACCAGGGGTTGGAAGGATAGCAAAATTTGCAGATGATATTCTTGCATATAGGCAGGGGAGAGATAGGGAGAAAACAGTCCAGGAGCTACAGGCAACAGTAGATAAAGTGATTGACAGTTGCACTGAAATGAGTGCTGTCATCCACCAGGAAAAGGCAGCTGTTTTGTGGTGCTCTCTGGACAACAGGATTGTGAGAACTGATGTCCCAAGCCTCAGATAGATAGCAGAAGCGTCAACAGAGAGAACAAACTGAAGTATCTGGGAATCACATTTCACAGGAGCCTGTCCTTCAAGGAGTCGGTTGTGACAAGATCTCAAAAGGGACTCAATGCACTTACAACTATGGCTGCAATGGACACAGAACAGAGAATGCTTTACACTATACCACCACTTGATTCTCTCAGTGATTGATTATGGGCTAGGACTGCTCACTGTCTCAAAGTGTCAATTTGTGAAATTAGAGCTCATACAGAACGAAGCTATGCGGGTCATTCTGGGAGAATACGATCAGACAGGTGTGCATCTTGGAGAACATTAAGCGAGGAGAGGGGTGGGTCAGAGTGCCAGCGGAGCAGTCAGACTTCTGCAAAAGTTATAATCACATTGAGCCGGGAGTGGCCAGCTGGGCCACGGAAGTGGAAATCCAGCAACTAATTCAGGATAATGTTCGCCCGGGTGATGTGATTATATACACAGATGGTTCGGTGTTGAGAGGCAGGAGAAGTGCCTGGAAGTTCTTAGCAAAAGTTAATGGTCGCTGTTTGGCGCAGGAGAGCCTGGCATATGATACCACAACATCTAGCTTAAGAATGGAGGTCGAGGCGGTCAGTGCAGCTTTCCGCTGGATGGAGAATACGACACACACACACACACACACACACACACACACACACACACACACACACACACACACACACACACACACACATCGTGATTGTAACTGACTCAGAAAGCATGCTGAGTAGGGCGAGGACAGGCAAGTTTCGTGCAGAGTGGCTTGCTTCGCTTCGGAAGTCACAAGCATCGTCTGTATCTTTTCTCCGTGGCATGTTGGTGTGCTGGGGAATGAATAGGCGGACAGATTGGCTAGCTCTGCAAAACTTGGTGAAGTATTGATGCATGATAAGGAAGACGTGGTTGCGGCCTTGTGGGAGCACGTGTATACCTCGGAGGAGCAAACTGATCACCATGGTCTGGCAAGAATGCGACAGCGAGGAGTGACGAGGGGATCTGGCCGACGATCGACGCTCAGAGGAAAGGCGAGACGAACATATAGTCAGATTGCTACTGGTACTATTAGTGTTGGAACTCTTCGTTGGCTGCTGAGGATGGAGACGGAGCGTTTATGCGAATGCCCCGAATGCTGTGATGTCGGTTTCTAAATCAATCAATCAATCAATCAATCAATGTGTATTGTTGGAAAAGTATTTGCCAGAATTGTTCTGCGCAGACTTTAAGTCCTAGGAGATCAAGTCTACCCCGAATCACAGTTTGGCTTTCGACAGAGCCGGTCTACCATTGATATGATATTCTCATTGCGACAAATGCAAGAAAAATGCCGTGAACAGAATCAACCACTGTTTATTGCCTTCATCGACCTCACAAAGGCATTTGATTTGGTCAGTCGTGAGGGTCTGTTCAAGGCACTAAAGAAGATTGGCTGCCCACTGCCATGTCTTTCCTTATCATTGGGATTATAGAATGACATTTGACTCAGTCTTAACACTCACCTTTGAACAGTGTGACAAATAATCAAACGACTCCAAGGAAGGAACCGGACTCGTACTTTATTTTGTATCGAGTGGAACAAATAACAAAGGATGATTCACATGTGTTATTAAACTGCTCCCGAGATGTGGGCGCGGCGTTTAACTATTTACATTTCATGAAACTCCCTGCCTTCTTCCAATTGTTTTCCTTGAGGCGTGGACCTGTCATTTCGCTGTCCTGAGTTGTATCACGTCTAGGTTTTCGGGTTCTGCCTTAATTATCCATTTGCCAATCGATCCCTCCTCCATAAAAATCTATTCGCTGATGCTCGGAATAAGTCGCATACGGATCTCTGGAAGACACGTCCTCTTTTCTGAATCACACACAAAGCAAGATCCTTTGTTGTTGTGTGACGTTGTTTACCTTACCAATCGTATCTTCCTTTCCTATTTGTCCATTTTCCGTGCATAACTGGAAAAACCCCATTCATGAATTTGGTGGAGTGTACCATCATATGGCATAATTCCCCCTCCTAGATAAAAAAAAATGTTTTCATTTTTTTTCTATGGATATATGTATTACTTTGCAAACATATGCATTAATCTTTAACAACGAAACCTGGAAAGTTCCTAGTCTCCCCCTTTATCTACTCTCAAAAAAAATAATAATGTCATATGATGGGCACGCCCACCTGTCTAATACCCCATTAGACGTCGTGTGGCTGATCATGGGAGATCATACCAACTAATAACCATATTAGTCCCTACCTTGTCTTAATAGACAAGTGTGTCCTCACTCTAGGTCATACCATGAGTTTTGGACGAGAGTAATAATGGGTTTCCCAGTATTCCATTTTTGGTCGTTGTTGTTCCTCCTTATATTCCATGTATATTTATATGTTGGTAGGGTAGACGTAACTATCCATGTCTTGCGAGATTTTATGGAGCCATTTGATATGTTAGACTGTCCAATATTTGTGTGTATATCTTTAGACCATCAGCCAATTCCGTATATATTCATAGATCTTAATGGATCGATTGGCAACCCAACTCGCTTTCATACAATTAGTTCAGCTGAAACCTTGCTTACCCAACTATTTACCTAATCACCAAATCACAAAATAATTACTTCAATGTTTCTTAATTACAAGTGAAATACTAATTATCAATATACACATTCGAAATTAATGACTTATTTATGTAACACATTAATATAACAAAATTGAATCAATTAATTAACTAAATAATTCTAATTAATGATTTAACGAATGTTCCAATGTTCCAATGTTCCAAAACTTGGACAGAATTAATAACATTACACAACACCATCTACAAATACTTGACCGCAGTTTTCCACGTAACATAATGACGGTCGAATTATCCATCAAGTGTGCAGGACATATTAATGGCTATTGCATCCGTGTAGATGTCTCTGCCAATAAATGTAAATTAACAACACATGTATCTATTGATTATACTATATATACCTAACAGTATTAATTTAAAGTCACCGATTGTATCAACATCATTTATTAATTAGGTGCTATTTGATTGAACTTTATTAAATTTCTCAAATATTTTATAAAATAATAATAATAATAATAAACTATAACTGAATAACTTATAACATATATCAGTCTTACTGTATATTCTATAATCGACTGAGAATGTCCCATATAATTTGATTGACTGATTAAAATCTTGCAAACATATAGTTGTGAAGAATCATACCTATTAAAGATTCAAGACCTGTACAAAAAAAAATTAAATCAGGAATATAATATTGAACAAGAATAAATATTTAAATCAAATAATTTATTAAGTTCTCTAATAAAGATATAGTTAAGAACAATTATCCGACGAATAGAGAACCGAAATATTACACAACTGAGTGTAGAGATATTAGACAGTATGAACACCTCTGAAAAGTATATTTTTATATCAGTGACATCTGCCATAACTAAGTAATAAGACCTAAGACCCTAATGTGTCTGTAGTGTATTATTTGTTGATATGAACCTAACACTTTCATCCCATTTTATTTTTTTTCTTTATTTATTTATTTCATTCTATTTCTTTCTTCTATACTTATGGTGTTTCTGTACTGTATGCCTGCTAATATTTGTACTGTTCAACTTTGTTGAATTGAACACTGTCGTACTTTTCACTCGTGTATATAATGCCAATAAAGTATATTTGATTATTTTGTAGCAGCAGTAAATACCGTACACATTAATCAATGCATTTTGTTTCTTGTACATTTGTTTATTATTGACTTGTGTATAAATTTCCTTTAGTGATTGAATGACTGTATTTTTATTCACAACATCATCAATATATGCTTTTGTTTGTGAGGATGTGTTCGTGACTATGGATGTAACCTGAGATAAGGTCAATTTAAGCCACATCAAAATGTTTGTAATAAATATGGTTACACTATGCCATGTCGTCTGTTGTTTGTAACTATTGTGTTTAACTTTTGTTCTCTTCTTGTGTGCCACTTTGTTGTTATTAACAGTCGGTTGAACTTTTAATGCATGTGTAATTCCTTCTTCTTGTGATACTTGGGTTTGTGATTCTGTGTGTATCACATCAAGTTTGCGTTCTCCAGTTTGAACGTAATCTTTAACATCAGTGATGTTACCAATTATCAACCCAGCACATGGGTTTGGTAGTACTGCTGCGCATACTTTACCTTCATAATATGGGCATTTTATGCTGACCCATGCGGTTTTGTACATTTCTATTGTACCCCCAAACGTTCTGCACTCAATACTTTTACCTGTATAATCACTTTTTTATGAGTTTGTGACTAACACCTGTAATATCAGACCCTGTGTCTCTAAAACAGTTTGTTGGTAACCCATTAACCCACGCTTTGTGTATGATCAGAGTACCTTGACGAGTGCATGCTGCGTACGCTTCATGAATATGACTCTTGTGTGCTGATGTGAGGTCATCATCATTAATATGACCTTCCTTACCAGTTCTGTTATTATATGACTCTATAATGGCTGCATGTGTGTCTTCTATATCATCTGAATCGCTACTACTACTTGCCATATGACGGTACACTCCACAAAAGTCATGAATGGGATTTTCCCAGTTCTGCACAAAAATGGACAAATAGGAAAGGAAGATACCATTAGAAACGAATGTAGCGTCACAGAACAACAAAGGACTTTCTGTGTGTGTGATTCGAAAGGAAAGGACGTGTCTTCCAGAGAGCCGTGTGTGAAGCGCTGTATGCGACTGATTCCGTGCTTAGGCGAATAGAATTCAGGAGGAAAGATCGATTGGCAAATGGATACTTAAGACAGGACTCGAAAACCCTAGACGCGCTGCAACTCTGAACTGTGAAATGGCAAGTTTGCACCTCAAAGAGGACATTGGGGCAAGACTACTAAACAACACATATGCATTACTCGCCTCTTTCCACGTATTCTTCATCGGACAAGACTTGCTAGTGTGTCCGTACGCCCGACATGAGAAACATTTGATGCTTCTCTTGAATGAGTCATACTTGCTTCTTTTCTTCGCTGTGATGTCACGAAGATAATCTGTATACCCAGGGTGTCGATCGCACATTTCCAAATGTCCATGAGATAATTTGCAGTATTGACATCTGGATAGGTGTCCTTTTCTTGGTCTGTCTCCTTCTCTATTAGAGTACTGGTATGGACTATTTCTATATTTATTACTGCTAAATTTTCTGAACTTGCCATTGCCTTTTTGGAATCTAGCACTTGCTCCTATTATCAGTTCTGGCGGTGTACAATTTGCGAATATGTCTCGATGTGCATTGAAATGTGATTCTCCCCTCGTTTCCATTTCCTTAAGATCTTTGCATTTATTCTCCACTAGAAATACAGACATGGCCTCTGGTACTGCAGATAGTAGTCTATCTCTAATTATTAAGTCTCGAATTTTATTGTAATCAGACCCAATATCAGCGGCTTTAGTCCATTTATCAAAAGATGAGGTTAACTCAGAAACAAAGTCAAGGAATGTTTGGTTAGATTTAGGAGTGAGTGTTTTAAATTTTGTACGTAAGCCCGACTCATCTAGACTGAAGTGTGCCAACACACGATCTCTCATGTATTTGTAGTTAGTACGTAAGTCCTCAGGTATTAACTCAATTACCTTTAAAGGCTCCAATGCGAGATGCCTGTGGAATAGAATTTGTATGTCTTGTTCCGGTACCTTGTAATGCTTTACGAGTACTTCAAAGTTGGTAATCCAAGAACTGACTGAATCGCCTTGTTGAAAGTTGCGAAAAAGCCCTTGGTACTTATTCACTGGATCATTCTGTTTTGCACGACTTTTCTCTCGTTCAATCTCAGCTTCATGTTCCATCTGCAAAGTCTTGACTTTCAAATTACCCTCCACTTCTTTGTCCTTCCAGAGTGTTTCTGTTGCCAGCTTTTCCCTATCAAAAACGAGTTGTTTCTCTTTCAGTTGCATTTCCATAATTAGCTTGTCCTTTTCAGCAGCCATTTTTTCGCGTTCCAAAGCTATCTCTTTTTCTCTAGCTGTTATCTCGTTTTGCTTGATCGCCATCTCTCGTTCTTTTAGTTCTTTTTCCTCTCGTTTTGCTTCCTTTTCAGCCGCTAGCTTTTCCAATCGTTCCTCTTTCTCACGTACTGCTTGAAGACGTTTCTCTTCTTTTTGCTGTAATTGATAGTCGCTGAACTCTTGTTTCGCCCACGCTCTAAGTTCTGCTCCAGTCAATCCCGTATTCTCACCCATTACCATGTAATCCTGCAGTGTAGAAATCTTGACCTACCTGTATAATACTCTAGCTGTAATAAAATATTGAAGTGGAAAAAGAACTCAAGAATATCGACAAAGTTGTAATAATGTTTTTCTAGGAACAGAGTCGATAGTATATCTCGTGGTATCAACTTCGACCACAATATCAACTTAATTCAGACAAATAATGTAAAGTTGACGATCACTCAAGAATATATCACTCAAAATATACGACAATTATACCTAACGTGACATATGTAAACCACAAAAATAATTATGGAAAAATATGTTCAATATAAAATATACATATATAAGTACAGTGGAACAATACTAATACTGACAAACGACGATTGACGCAAGACGGAAATTCATATTTTCATTTATAAAAGACAAAATTATTACTTCTGAAATTTACGTGACAACACGATAAACACGTTATATACTACTTACAATTACGATACCAACAATGTGTGTTATCGCACGCAAGACCAATACAAATGACTTTTCATATTGACCTGACGCTAGTCAACACAAACGATTTCCAAAGTAATAAAGCATGCTTGGCTACTTTAGGAATACCCATTCCAACCACCCACACTGTCGGCTTATAATTGTTTTTGTTAACATTTATAATCAGCACCTTATTAATATACACCAGATGTTGGACAGTCGACAACGATAAATAATACTGGCCTTAACGCTTTCGAAAATCCATCCAGTGTCGCGTGAATGTATCTTGATTGGACTGGTTCGAATGTTCAACGTTGACGTAAGTGGTGTTTGCTGCCCACTAGTTTGACATGATCCTCCTGTGCACGTATGAGTTAGAACACTTGAAATGTGACCCAGTGTTAGTTGCTCCTGTTTACGTTTGACGATAGTGCAATGAACTTACACTAATACCCTGAACCCACGCGGTTCGTGGCCGACTTCAGAGAAGTGTTTAGTCGGCTGTGGTATGATCGATGAGTTTTGAATAACTGGGACCGACGCTGACCACGTAATTCCTATGTATGGCGGTGAACAGCGTAATAAACAAACTCCATGGTTAGATACATTTCTTTGCAAATGGCTATCTTTTCTTCATGTGTAAACGCTGGTGATAAACTTGAAGTGGCGTGAGGGAACTCTATTCGGTGAGTATCCGTGACTTGAAAAGATTATGTTGAGGGAGGCAAGGGTGTGACAAAGACAGCCGGATGTCTGCAGTCCATCTCCAGATTTTCCTCAACAAACATGTCCAACGTGAAGATAATATTTCCTATGTCCGTATAATAATGACGCAGTAAATGGTGTTAATGTTCTCTGTTAGCACTCCCGGACAATAATGCTGCCATTCCTAATTGTTGCACTGAACTAAGCAATTAGTATGTCAATTAACTGTCTGTGCTGGCATGTATGATCAGGTAATGTTAGTGCAATGTAATGTGCAGTGTTGATGTCCTTCCTACTGTAATCAGTGTCTTCAAGTTCGTTGTTTGAAGTGTAACAATGTCACTGAAATCTCTAAGTGTTGAAGTATAAAATCATCCAACACGTAATCGAAATGTTCAGTCTTGTGACGTATATCGTGTTTACACTACGTATTTATCCAGTAGTTGAAGCTGTTTCAATAATGGTTGTACCTGCCTGTTTCATCTTCCTTGTATTGTAAATATAATTTACAGTGCAGTGTCCCGATGACGGCCTACTTTCATTGTAAATATGTAAAGTCTATCGAGTGTGTACTTCATTTATTCGTTTCAGACTGTATATTCTAAATAAGTTCTTTAATTCAATGTTGTTTTCTTACTATCTTCAGTTAATCTTTAATTTCTAATGTGTGATAATGTTCTGTCTTTTGTACTTCAAGAATGATATTTTCTACTGTGTGTTCATTATGTGCACCAGTTTTCGTTTCGCATTTCGATTTCTGATGTGCAGATGTACACTAACTGGTTATGTTAACGATCTAACGATCAGCATCATGATTGTTCGTTATAAATACTTTCTAACACACAATTTATATATATAATTTCCTACCTTCTTTCTCCTTTACTTCTACAACTTGATCTTATGAACGCATCGTTTACACTTTTGTATGACGGCCGACATTTTTAATTTTTCCTATTGACGTTCTTCCTATGCGACTCCGTGCGTTTCACTGTATTCCGGCGCTCAATTCATTTTCCATTAGTGCGCATTTCTTGTTCACTAACAACTTTTGCGGGAAAATCTTGTTGACAATTGGATTCTAAAAAAAACCGGAGAGCATCCCATCTTTATGCCATGTCTTTCCTTATCATTGGGATTATAGAATGACATTTGACTCAGTCTTAACACTCACCTTTGAACAGTGTGACGAATAAGCAAACGACTCCAAGGAAGGAACCGGACTCGTACTTTATTTTGTATCGAGTGGAACAAATAACAAAGGATGATTCACATGTGTTATTAAACTGCTCCCGAGATGTGGGCGCGGCGTTTAACTATTTACATTTCATGAAACTCCCTGCCTTCTTCCAATTGTTCTCCTTGAGGCGTGGACCTGTCATTTCGCTGTCCTGAGTTGTATCACGTCTAGGTTTTCGGGTTCTGCCTTAATTATCCATTTGCCAATCGATCCCTCCTCCTGAAAAATCTATTCGCTGACGCTCGGAATAAGTCGCATACGGATCTCTGGAAGACACGTCCTCTTTTCTGAATCACACACAAAGCAAGATCCTTTGTTGTTGTGTGACGTTGTTTACCTTACCAATCGTATCTTCCTTTCCTATTTGTCCATTTTCCGTGCATAACTGGAAAAACCCCATTCATGAATTTGGTGGAGTGTACCATCATATGGCACCCACCAACTCTTCTGTCCATTGTGGAATCGTTCCACACAGGCAAGAAGAGTATAATCAAGTTTGATGGTGCAACTTCTGAAGAGTTTGAAATCAAGAGTGGAGTTAAGCAAGGTTGTGTACTAACTCCCACCCTCTTTGGAATATATTTTTCACTTCTGCTTAAATATGCCTTTCGTGAGCAGGATTGTGGTATATACACTCACTCACGCTCAGATGGCGGCCTCTACAATGCTCAGAGATTGAAGGCCAAGACCAAAATTAGGAGGGTACTGATCACAGAGTTGCTTTTTGTAGATGATGCTGCAGTTACGACCCACTCTGAGGAAGAATTACAATGTCTACTATCTGCATTCTCCAATGCTTATTCTGAATTTGGTTTAACAATTAGCAAAAAGAAGACACAGATTATGTCACAAGGTGCAAATGGGGTACCATCAATCTTTATTGACGACGCTGAACTAGAGATGGTAGAGCATTTTACATATCTAGGATCAGTGGTAAATAGCAAATTATCCCTAGATCAGGAAATCAACATCCGGATTGGTAACGCACCAACAACAATGAACAGGTTAAGAAAAAGAGTCTGGGAGAACAGGAAGCTTACTGCCAAAACAAAAGTCCTTGTCTATCAAGCCTGTGTCCTTAGTACTCTTCTTTATGGCAGTGAAACCTGGACAACTTACTCACACCAAGAGAAACGTTTAAACAGCTTTCATATGCGGTGTCTGCGAAGAATTCTTGGTATTAAGTGGCAAGACAAAATCACAAATACTGAAGTATTGGAAAGATCAGGTTGTGTGACAGGTTTATTCCATGCTCAGTCTTCGTAGACTTAGATGGATAGGGCATCTTAGGAGGATGGATGCTGGTAGAATACCAAAGGACATCTTTTTTGGTGAATTACAGATGGGTAAGAGATCTCAGGGTCGGCCTCTACTACGATGCAAAGATGTGTGTAAGCAGGACATGATTGATACAGGCATTGATAGTTCATATTGGGAGCAAGTCGCCGCTGAACGTGTTGCGTGGAGGGCAAACATCAGAAATGGAATAAAGACAAAGGAGAAAATTATTGCAGATACGTCACACATCGAGCGTGTGTGACGTAAGATGGTGCATGATGGTGGAAATTACCACGTGTTCACATGCACCCACCGTGAACGAACATTTACAGCGCGAATTGGCCTTATCAGTCACATTAGCTACCACCATGGGTGAAAGTTATTATGCCTTTTTAGAAGCACAAACTATCGTCTGTCAAGACGGCAAGGTGCCAATGGAAGTCACTATCAAGGAATGTAAGAAAGAGAGTTCTGAAATGGTATAGAACCAGTTTTGCAGTATGGCAGTGAATCTTGCAATGTAAATGGACAAATTAGGAAGAACTTAGAAGCAACAGAAATGTAGTTTTTGAGACGAATTCTACGAATTCCTTGGACTGCCAGAGTAACTAACAACGATTGTCTGAAAGAGGCTATTGAAACTAGACACTATATACAACAATAAGAAAGAGACAAACAGCTTTCTTTGGTAATGTGATGAGAAGAGTGGCATTGGAGAATATCGTGACAAAAAGAAAGAAGAAAAATCGAGGGGAAGAAAGGCAGAGGCAGACAAAGAGAAATACTGCTGGAAGGATTGAGACGGTGGCATGGAGGAATATCATCAGCAGAGTTCCAGAACACCAAAGACTGAGATCTGTGGAGAGCCATGAACGCTTACGCCAGCTGGCAGGGCACTTGATGATGATGATGGCATTCCAAGATTCAATGCTTTACAGCAAAACGGGTCCTTTAAAGCATTTCAGCACATTCTTTCTTACATTCAATAATAGTGACTTATTGCATAAGATATTTGTTTTTATGTCCTGAAATGCAGCTTTTTCTTACCATATCCTGTTCTTTATCTCTGTTGTACATCTTTCATCTAATGTTATAATTGCTCCTTTTTTACGCTCAGTAGTTTGTCATTGCTTTCTGAGCGACCGGTTCACATACCCCGTAAGTTACCGACGCGGCGAGAACCGCTATCGATTCTCGTGCAGGTTACGTTACTCACGACAATATACGGGATTACGGAGAAAAACGTTAACCTCTAGGCCAGGGAGACGAGCATAATTTTTCCTATGTATTTAAAATTATTCACTTGGTTAAGAATTCTCCCTTTTATTTCTATTTCATATTTTGATGTCACCTTTTTCTTTGATATCATTATCACCATTACTACTGTTGTTTTTTTTTTAAATATTCAAGGAGCGTCCTTTCTTTGCCCTCTCTGTTACTACAATGTCCAACAATTGTTGCAGATATTTTGCATTATCAACCACCAAAAATATTTTGCTATTCCATCCATCCATCCATCATGTGCCATGCCGGTAAGCGTGGGCGGTCATGTTTTGCCATCTCATTCGATCACCAGAGTCGTGGATCAGCTCTGTGTTTCTGTCTCGACCATGCCGCGAGGCCAAACCATCCAGGTATTTGCTTCTAGGTCTTCCTCTTGGTCTGTTCCCTTCGATCTTGCCAGTTGTCACCAAGGTCTCCAATTCATTTCTTCTCATAACATGCCCAAAAGATTTTGACTGTCTGCGTATAATATCCCTAATCAGTTTACGATCTTCATTTGTTTCTTGAAGGACCTGTTCATTGGTCTTTCTGGCTGTCCATGGTATTCTTTGCATTTTCCTCAGAAACGACATTTCTACAGCCATCATATGTTTTTCAGCTTGACTGCTCATTGTCCAAGCTTCACATCCATATAAAAGTACAGGTTCTATGTAGCACTTCAACACTCTTTTTCTCGTTTCAATTGACATCTTTTTATTGGTTATTGTATGTTTTTCATCTTGCTAAAGGCTACCTTAGACATGGCGATTCTTGTTCTAATCTCTTCAAGGCATCTCCCATCAGATGTTATTACTGTTCCGAGATAATTGTACCTATTCACTTGTTGAAGAATATTCCCATTTACTTGTATATTACATTGTGGTATTTCGTTCTTCCTAGTGACGACCATAATCTGTGTCTTTTTACAATTTAATTCTAACCCTCGTTGTTCACTGTGTGTAACAACTGCATCTACTAAATGTTGCAAGCCCTGTTCAGTGTCTGCAATCAAGACTGTATCGTCTGCATATCTAATGTTATTGATGCATCGTCCCCCAATGTTGATTCCTTCCATATCTTCAATATTTCTGAAAATACTTTCACTGTACAGGGAAAACAGATCTGGAGACATTACACATCCCTGTCTCACACCTCTCTTGATAGGCTGATATTGGCCTACTTCATTATCAACTCTTATGGCAGCTTGTTGTTTCCAATATATGTTTTTTACAAGTCTAAGGTCTTTTCCATCAATTTGTAGATCTTCAAGCATCCTTATCATGTCAACATGTCTCACTTTATCGAAACCTTTGTGTAGTCAATAAAGCAAAGGTGTAGATCTTTGTTTACTTCTAAAGATCGTTCAATTACGGTTCTCAGTAAATATACAGCATTTACTGTACCCTTTCCTTCTACAAACCCACATTGTTCTTCTCCTATTTCAGGTTGTATTTTCCTCCTAATTCTTTGCATGATAATTCTTAGCAAAATCTTCGTGATGTGACTCATTATACTAATTGTTCGATGTTGATCACATTCCAAGGCTCCTGATTTCTTTGGGATTGCAATAAATACAGAATTACATAATTCATGAGGTATATTTCCAGTATCATATATTGTATTAAGCAGACTGGTAACTTTATCTATTCCATATTCTTCTAAAGCATTAATCATTTCTGTTGTGACACTGTCTGAACCGGGGGTCTTGCCAGATTTCATATGGTTAAGAGCATTCTGAACCTCCATCTTCAAAATTGCTGGTCCTTCATTATTATTTTGAACATCGTAGTGTTCGTCTCTGTTGTCGTCATAAAGGTTTTTCACGTAATCTGACCATACATGTAAGATCTGATCTTTTTCTATTATGACTCTTCCATCTTTTGTCTTTAGGCAGCCTGCTGATGTACGTGTTCTTTGATTAGTAAGCTCCTGGATTCTTTTGTGCATTAATTTCGCATTTTTACTGTTGTGTTGTTTTTCAATTTCTTCGCAGTTTTTCTCAAGCCATGTTTCTTTTGCCTCCCTACATAAGGTTCTGACTTTTCTGTGAATTTCTTCATATTTAGCAGGATTATTTTTGTTCTGTCTTCTTGTTTCCATTAGTTGTATAATTTCTTCAGTCATCCATGTCTTACGGCCCACTTTCTTTAATTTTGGAATAGTTTTTTTCTGCTGCACAACTGATTGAATTCTTCAGCATTTCCCATTGATCATCTACATCTTGAAATAGGATCTCTAGATCAGACAATAAATCAAATTTGTTCTTTACTTCTATGTTAAAATTATCTTGTATTTCTTTGTCAGTTTTCAATTTGCACAAGTCATATTTAGGGTTTCCTGCTATATACTTGACTTTCTTTAACTTTACCCTCAATGTGCCTGTAATTAATCTGTGATCACTGTAACAGTCTGCATTTGGAACTGTTTTTACGACTGTTAACGCATTTCGAAACCTTCTGTTAATCAGGATGTAATCTATCTGGTTTTTAATCCTGCTGTCTGGACTCCTCCATGTCCATAATCTTCTAGGATGCTGTTTAAACCAGGTGTTTCCTACAACCATTTCTTGTTCTTTTGCCCATTCTACAAGTCTGTATCCTCTTTCATTTCTTTCCCCCAAACCATGGTTGCCTACACTGCATCCATCGCCTTGTTTTCCTATTTTTGCGTTGAAATCACCCATTATATTTATTTTTGATTTTTTTGCAGTTCTTCAAAGCATATTCCATGTCGTTATAAAATTCTTCTATACTTTCTTCACTGCATTCACTTGTTGGGGCATATACTTGAATGATATTTATTTTAAAAGGTCTTCCATTTAATTTTACTAATAGAACTCTGTCTGACACAGCTCGATATCCTTTGACAGAATTTGATGTTTGTTTATCTAATATAATGGCTACACCTCTTTTGTGTTCTTCTCCCCCAGAGTAAATAATCTTATAATCATCTCCTGTCCTTATCCCTGCCCCTTTCCATCTCGTTTCCGATATTCCTAATAGTAATATGTTAATCTTCTCTCGAATTCAAAACTCTCTTTAAATTATGTCTTTAAATCTTTAAATTCTCTCTAATTTAAAACTCTGAAGAATGCCTTAAACCTGAATGGGTACTCCACAGGATTTATAAAGCGCCACTGCCAACAGCCCAAACCGAAATCAGAAGTAACTACAGTCCCTAAGCTCAAAGTATTCATCCAGCTAACCTTCCGAGGAGATGACGTAATGCAAAGTCTGCGGGACCGGCTCACCACAGCAGTCGAGTGAACATTCTGTGCTGCATCTCTAGTCATCAGGTACAGAAACACACCGATCCCAGTCCCAGCAGTAAAAGAACCTGTAGCTTTGTACGCCAAATCAAATTGTATTTACCAATTTACATGCAGATGCGAGGCCATCAACATAGGCAGAACTGAGCGACAGTTACATTGCAGGGTTTCGGAACATATTCCGAATTGGTTGGACAAGATACTACACACGGAAGATGGTAGCCTAGGCAGGCCGACACACCGGAACAGTCCGGCTTCATCGTTTGAGAGACATGTGTTCGAGAGTGGTCACGTGGTTGAAAGAGACAGTGCCTTCCGTGTGTTGTTCAACACACAAAGTAGTCGATTGTTAAAGTTTGCTGAAGCTATACTAATCAACCTTCGTAAGCCGTCCTTGTGCAAGCAGAAAGACATGTTAGTCAGTTTAACATTGCTGTGCGAACATGTGTATATTTCAGTTTGAAGGATTGTAAGTTGTGTGATTTCTGCAGTATGTACCTGACGAGATGCAGCGAAATATGCCAGGCAATAAATCGTGTAATCTATTGTTTGTGTCTTCGTTATTCAAAATCTTCTCTCTCTCTCTCCATTTCTTGTTTGATGTTTTCTAATTTTCCATCTGCATTCATTGTTCTAACATTCCAAGTTCCTACTTTCAATGATATTAATCTTTTGCACCTAGTAGCCTGTTGCCGGTCTGGAGTCACCTGGTGCGCATGACTATCCCTACCGCCACTTCCGGGCGAGGCTGCTCCTATGGAGCGCCCATTTACGCCGTTTCTCTGATTATCGACGAGTCCACACAACATGATTTTCTTGGCATTTATAAAGAAGGTAGTTTGCCATTGCTTTCCTTCCTAGCAGTGACCATACTGGTCAGTGACCGTAGCTATTGTCTCCTCAAAAAAGAGATCCTCTGCCTACCGTCGTGAAGGTGAAGACCATAACCTACAAATACAACTATCTGTCGGCTGCTTCTTATCTTCATCCACCACCTGCACCCATGGCTTTTTCGTAATCCTGATCGGGGGGGGGGCTAAACGGGTACTCCACCTTGCCCAAGAGTGTCCCGTAGGCTAGCGGAGGGAAGGAGGCGCCTTACTTCTCCTTTGATAGGGGATACCCCTACCCCGCTACCCTGTTTTTGCTATTCCTGGCTCAAAAATTCTCCTTCAGACAGTTCCTTGAGACACAGAAGAATTCCTTGAGACATAGAAGAGATCCATTCTCTGTTTTGTTTTTGTTTACACTGGCTCGTTTTACTTTCCCATCTTTGGATTTCGTGCACAATTTGTAAGTAATTGGATTGTTCTTTAGAGATGCTTACCAGAATTATAATCGTGTATACATGTATACAAAATTCAAGATTGGTGACTCAGCCATGTGCACATGTGGTTTGGCGTCGCAGACAGCAGAGCACATACTCCAGGACTGCCCCAGGCAAACCTTCTGGCCTAGAGAGACAACAGTGGAAGATAAACTCTATGGACCGCTGAATGAACTAAAAAAGACTGTTAGATTCATACAAGAGACAACATTGCAGTTATAAACATAATTTAGGCGAACGAAAGAAGAAGAAGAAGAAGATAATCGTATCTGTTTGAGGAATCAGACTTTGAGTGCTATCTAATCCACGTTTGTATAGCATCATATTCATAGCTCACTTTTTTCGATATTATAGATTTTATAGACTTTACTTTATTTTATAGATTAAAATCCTTTTACAGGACATCGCTGTCAAGATCAGCATCTTTCAGCTGATTGTTGATTTCTTGGCAAGGCTCAGTAGTTTGCCATTGCTTTCTGAGCGGCCGGTTCACATACCCCGTGCCCGTAAGGTACCGACGCGATTCGAACCACTGCTGATTCTCACCGTCGTCACGTTACTTACGAGAGTATACGAGATTACGGAGAAAAGTCGCTAACCTCTAGGCCAGGAAGCTGGCATGAATAAATTAACAATGTGTTTATTAATTGATCCCGGGTTCAACTGGCTGACTAACTAAAACTAAAGTAAAACTTTTAACTATTAACTAACTACAGACTATAGAGTACAGGATAGAATTCGAGAATAAATTTTAAAAAAAGGTTTCAGCGAGTTCCACTTCACAGCTTTAAATTAATAAATTTTTTTTTTTAAAAGAAGAAGTTCTAACTCAGATATTAATGTGACTGTAAATTGTATCATTTAATAGGACAATACTGACCGAGCACTTACGGTCTAGTACTTAAATAAACTAATCGGTCTAAGTCACTGCACATTTTTTGTTTGTTTAAAGTGTAGATCTTCAACTGTTCCAACATTATAAGGGAAGAAATACAAACTAGAATCAATTCTGGAAATAAGATATACTATGCACTACAACATCTACTAAAATCAAAGGCGCTATCTCATACCACCAAAATCACAATATACGAGATTGTATGTTTGAAGAGCTGTCTAAATTTGTTTGTTTGTTTGTTTGCATATCCTTTACAGGACATCGCTGTCAATATCAGCATCTTTCAGCCGGGTGTTGATTTCTTGGCAAGATTAAGTATTTTTAAATTATGTAACCTGCAATTTAGATAGTGCCAGTCTTTATGGTCTAGAGGTTACACCCTTCTATCTCTATTTCACTGATCAGACCAGTTGTGCTGTATGGCTCTGATACCTGGAGTACAATGAAAGGAGACGAAGCCTTGTTACAAGCCTTTGAGAACAAAGTTTTAAGACTCATCTTTGGGCCCATTAGGGATACCCAAAGTGGAGAGTGGAAAAGAAGAAGTAACAAAGACATTTATGATCTGTTTAAGTCCCCGCTAATCACTGGTATCATGAAGGCTAATAGACTACAATGGCTGGGGCATATAGAAAGAATGGAAGATAATAGGGAAACAAAACTCGCTTACACTCAGGAAATAAATGACCATAGACCCCGAGGTAGACCAAGAAGACGGTGGAGAGATAATATATACACAGACCTACAAGCACTTGGAATCAACGACTGGCAAGAGAAGGTCAACCAGAGAGACGAATGGAGACGGATTATATCTGCAGCAAAGAACCTCAATGGCTCGGAACGCTGAAGAAGAAGAAGAAGAATCATTATTAAACGTCATATATATGCATCCACTGTGGTCGAACATTTACAACGTGAATTGGCCTTAACAGTTACATTCGCCGCCGCCATTGGTTGTAGTTATTAAGCTTTTTTGAAGCACAGTCATAACAATCTATCATCTGTAAAGACGGCAAGGTGCCAATGAATGAATGAAATGAATATATATATATATATATATATTTATATTTACACACACACACACACACACTACATATCACATGATATAGTCCTTATTGACATTAGCTATCACCCTAACGGCTGCAGATAATTAATAATAATATCATTGTACTTGTAATGTTGAAACCCAAATTATTAATTTGGTTTTCTGAAGTATTTTTAAATTATGTAACCTGCAATTTAGACAGTGCCAGTCTCTATGGTCTAGAGGTTACACCACTTTCTCCGTAATCTCGTATACTCTCATAAGTAACGTGACGTTCCGTGAGAATTGGAAGCAGTTCTCTCCGTGTCTGTAACTTATGGGGTATGTGAGCCGGCCGCTCAGAAAGCATTGGCAAACTACTAAGCGTAATCTTGCCAAGAAATCAACACCCGGCTGAAAGATGCTGATGTTGACAGCGATGTCCTGTAAAGGATATGCAAACAAACAAACAAACAAATTTAGACATCTCTTCAAACATACAATCCACGGCCACATTAATCAGGCATCTACATCAGTTCCTCACTTGTCTGCTAATTGTCCATGATTTGTTTCCATACATCTGAAATGGCTCAATATAGCTCTTGAATGACAAACGTAAACCGCAGAGAATATTCTTCATCTTGTGAAATGCTGTGTTTGCTTGGGTTATCTTATCCTATATTTAGCTTCCTTAATACATCTTCCATCAGAGGTCAGCATGGCTGAATTGATAAGAGCCCTTGTTCTTAAACATCCGGTGTGCTGATGCTGAGGTAGGCGGTTCAGTCCCTACACCTGTCAGTTGGACTAAAATGTTGACCTATGAAGCTGGAGTGGGTCCAATTGGTGGCGAGGGACACTGGTAATAGGTAAAGCTAATCCACACGCAAAATTCAGTCCAGTACAACTAGGAGTAGCATGTTCAAAGTTAGTGAGTGCAAAAATACCACACACAAAAGAAATCTTCCTTCTGCTGTTATTAAAGTGCCCAAATACATGTACAGACATGATGTGTGAGGCATTTTAAAGAAGGTCATTTGCCATTGTTTTCCTTCTCGGCAGTGACCATAATGGTTGGGGACTGGTGCCATTGTCTCTATCAAGAGATCGTCTGCCTGCCATGGTATAAATTAAGGCCATCACCAACAAGTATCAGTTTATCCACCAACTGCTTCCATAGTTTCACATTTCCCTTATAGAAGCGGGAAGGCTGAACAGGTACTCTACCTTACCGAAGGGTACCCTGCAGGCTAGCAGAGGGAAGGAGGCACCTTGCTTTTTCTCTGATAGGAGTACCCAGCCTTGCCACAATGGTTTGTATTTAATGTTCTGCCTGGCCCTGTCCTGCTTCATCATCAAGTACTGTGCCGACTGGCATAGGCGTTAATGACTCTCCGCAGATCTCGGTCTTTGGTTTTCTGGATCAACTCTGCCGTTGATATTCCTCCATGCCACCGTCGCAATCCATCCAGCATCATTTCTCGTGGTCTGCCTCTGCCTCTCTTCCCCTTGATATTTTCAGTTGTCACAATGTTCTCCAGTGCCTCTCTTCTCATCACATGACCTAAAAAAGCTGTTTGTCTCTTTCTTATTGTTGTATATAATGTTCTAGTTTCGTTAGCCTCTTTAAGGCATTCGTTGTTAGTTACTTTGGCAGTCCAAGGAATTCGCAACATTCGTCTAAGGAACCACATCTCTGTTGCTTCTAATCTCTTCTTAATTTGTTCATTTATATTTCAAGATTGACAACCATACAGCAAAACAGGTTCTATATAGCTCTTCAGCACTCTCTTTCTTACATTCAATGATAGTGACTTATTGCATAAGATATTCTTCATTTTCTGAAATGCAGCCTTTGTTCGCCCTATTCTGCTCTTGATCTCTGTTGTGTATCTTCCATCTGATGTTATAAATGTCCCTAGATATTTAAAACTATCCACTGTGTGAAGAATTTTCCCTTCTATCTCTATTCACATTTAGGTGTCACTTGTATCTTTGATATCACCATTGTCCGCTTACAGATTCAAAATTTTATCTTTCAGTTCCAGGAAAGATCTGATTGGCACTCTCCACTATCCTAAACAGTGTGCTTTATATTACCTTACATTTTAGCAGAGTATATTTAAGAAATCTAGCAATCCAGTGACTTTGATTGTTGTGCAGTTACCTTGATGTCAATAAGTTTGCTCATTTTTATATTTGTTTTGGATTCTCTTGAAGAGGTTATTATGGAGGAACTTATAAGTTAGAGACACTATATGTTTACATTATCTGCATACTGAAATTCAATTAATGATCATGTAATGTATACAAGTTTTGTTATAAAACCCTAAATCATGTTTCCACATTATTATCGGAACTTTTTATAGCAGATTCACTTACGAGGTGGCTTCACGTGAAAACCTTATCAGCGTGATAGAAATTACAATAACCATGCCATTGTCTTGTAACCTGTCAATATTATTGTTACGAATGTCAAGAGTGACATCACAGTGTAGATGAACATGGTGATGTCGTAAAGACAGTGTAAAGATGGCCACCTCACTTTTGACACGCACCAAAGATGAGCAGCGTTCTGTTATCTGTTGTTGATTGTTTTATCAGTGAAGGGGTGAAATCTGTAGAAATTCATTGCTGAAAGAAGGTCTGGTATGGCTGTGCATGGCTGTCAGTCCAGCAAGTGTATGCGTGGAGTAGGAAGTTTCAAATTGCATGACTTCTGTGACAGACTGTTCATGACCGGGTCAGATTCACCATGTAGTGACCCCGGAGTTGATTTTCTACTGGAATCTTAACAATTTATCAGCACTGGGGGACTTGCATTGAATGCAGATGTGACTACATAACAAAATTATACATTCTTTACTTTTTCAGAATATATTCACCACACCAAAAAAAACATTTAAGGTTTTAATATGAAGCCCCCTTGGAAGTGATGTCATTGTGCTTACATAAATAACTCACTGATTCTTTCAGACCACCGTGTGCACAGTTCTGTTAAAGGGATTCTCACTGAGAACTAAGTCTGTGATAAGATGGAGAGTCAAATACCAGCACATGTCAGGATAATCAGGCACATTATCATAGTTGATAGGGGACTATGCTAATAAATCAGGTCACTTGTTAACAGAAGAATAGACCGGCCACCTACTCCACTGTGCATTGAGGCCTACAAAATATGATGGCTCTGTCACATGACAGACCTATAGCTAGTAGTCTCCTGCATCCGGACATGTATGAGCACTTGGAATCAACGACTGGCAAAAGAAGGTCAACCAGAGAGACGAATGGAGACGGATTATATCTGCAGCAAAGAACCTCAATGGCTCGGAACGCTGAAGAAGAAGAAGAAGAATCATTATTAAACGTCATATATATGCATCCACTGTGGTCGAACATTTACAACGTGAATTGGCCTTAACAGTTACATTCGCCGCCGCCATTGGTTGTAGTTATTAAGCTTTTTTGAAGCACAGTCATAACAATCTATCATCTGTAAAGACGGCAAGGTGCCAATGAATGAATGAAATGAATATATATATATATATATATATATATATTTACACACACACACACACACTACATATCACATGATATAGTCCTTATTTACATTAGCTATCACCCTAACGGCTGCAGATAATTAATAATAATATCATTGTACTTGTAATGTTGAAACCCAAATTATTAATTTGGTTTTCTGAAGTATTTTTAAATTATGTAACCTGCAATTTAGACAGTGCCAGTCTCTATGGTCTAGAGGTTACACCACTTTCTCCGTAATCTCGTATACTCTCATAAGTAACGTGACGTTCCGTGAGAATTGGAAGCAGTTCTCTCCGTGTCTGTAACTTATGGGGTATGTGAGCCGGCCGCTCAGAAAGCATTGGCAAACTACTAAGCGTAATCTTGCCAAGAAATCAACACCCGGATGAAAGATGCTGATGTTGACAGCGATGTCCTGTAAAGGATATGCAAACAAACAAACAAACAAATTTAGACATCTCTTCAAACATACAATCCACGGCCACATTAATCAGGCATCTACATCAGTTCCTCACTTGTCTGCTAATTGTCCATGATTTGTTTCCATACATCTGAAATGGCTCAATATAGCTCTTGAATGACAAACGTAAACCGCAGAGAATATTCTTCATCTTGTGAAATGCTGTGTTTGCTTGGGTTATCTTATCCTATATTTAGCTTCCTTAATACATCTTCCATCAGAGGTCAGCATGGCTGAATTGGTAAGAGCCCTTGTTCTTAAACATCCGGTGTGCTGATGCTGAGGTAGGCGGTTCAGTCCCTACACCTGTCAGTTGGACTAAAATGTTGACCTATGAAGCTGGAGTGGGTCCAATTGGTGGCGAGGGACACTGGTAATAGGTAAAGCTAATCCACACGCAAAATTCAGTCCAGTACAACTAGGAGTAGCATGTTCAAAGTTAGTGAGTGCAAAAATACCACACACAAAAGAAATCTTCCTTCTGCTGTTATTAAAGTGCCCAAATACATGTACAGACATGATGTGTGAGGCATTTTAAAGAAGGTCATTTGCCATTGTTTTCCTTCTCGGCAGTGACCATAATGGTTGGGGACTGGTGCCATTGTCTCTATCAAGAGATCGTCTGCCTGCCATGGTATAAATTAAGGCCATCACCAACAAGTATCAGTTTATCCACCAACTGCTTCCATAGTTTCACATTTCCCTTATAGAAGCGGGAAGGCTGAACAGGTACTCTACCTTACCGAAGGGTACCCTGCAGGCTAGCAGAGGGAAGGAGGCACCTTGCTTTTTCTCTGATAGGAGTACCCAGCCTTGCCACAATGGTTTGTATTTAATGTTCTGCCTGGCCCTGTCCTGCTTCATCATCAAGTACTGTGCCGACTGGCAGTAGGCGTTAATGACTCTCCAGCAGATCTCGGTCTTTGGTTTTCTGGATCAACTCTGCCGTTGATATTCCTCCATGCCACCGTCGCAATCCATCCAGCATCATTTCTCGTGGTCTGCCTCTGCCTCTCTTCCCCTCGATCTTTCCAGTTGTCACGATGTTCTCCAGTGCCTCTCTTCTCATCACATGACCTAAAAAAGCTGTTTGTCTCTTTCTTATTGTTGTATATAATGTTCTAGTTTCGTTAGCCTCTTTAAGGCATTCGTTGTTAGTTACTTTGGCAGTCCAAGGAATTCGCAACATTCGTCTAAGGAACCACATCTCTGTTGCTTCTAATCTCTTCCTAATTTGTTCATTTATATTCCAAGATTCACAGCCATACAGCAAAACAGGTTCTATATAGCTCTTCAGCACTCTCTTTCTTACATTCAATGATAGTGACTTATTGCATAAGATATTCTTCATTTTCTGAAATGCAGCCTTTGTTCGCCCTATTCTGCTCTTGATCTCTGTTGTGTATCTTCCATCTGATGTTATAAATGTCCCTAGATATTTAAAACTATCCACTGTGTGAAGAATTTTCCCTTCTATCTCTATTTCACATTTAGGTGTCACTTGTATCTTTGATATCACCATTGTCCGCTTACAGATTCAAAATTTTATCTTTCAGTTCCAGGAAAGATCTGATTGGCACTCTCCACTATCCTAAACAGTGTGCTTTATATTACCTTACATTTTAGCAGAGTATATTTAAGAAATCTAGCAATCCAGTGACTTTGATTGTTGTGCAGTTACCTTGATGTCAATAAGTTTGCTCATTTTTATATTTGTTTTGGATTCTCTTGAAGAGGTTATTATGGAGGAACTTATAAGTTAGAGACACTATATGTTTACATTATCTGCATACTGAAATTCAATTAATGATCATGTAATGTATACAAGTTTTGTTATAAAACCGTAAATCATGTTTCCACATTATTATCGGAACTTTTTATAGCAGATTCACTTACGAGGTGGCTTCACGTGAAAACCTTATCAGCGTGATAGAAATTACAATAACCATGCCATTGTCTTGTAACCTGTCAATATTATTGTTACGAATGTCAAGAGTGACATCACAGTGTAGATGAACATGGTGATGTCGTAAAGACAGTGTAAAGATGGCCACCTCACTTTTGACACGCACCAAAGATGAGCAGCGTTCTGTTATCTGTTGTTGATTGTTTTATCAGTGAAGGGGTGAAATCTGTAGAAATTCATTGCTGAAAGAAGGTCTGGTATGGCTGTACATGGCTGTCAGTCCAGCAAGTGTATGAGTGGAGTAGGAAGTTTCAAATTGCATGACTTCTGTGACAGACTGTTCATGACCGGGTCAGATTCACCATGTAGTGACCCCGGAGTTGATTTTCTACTGGAATCTTAACAATTTATCAGCACTGGGGGACTTGCATTGAATGCAGATGTGACTACATAACAAAATTATACATTCTTTACTTTTTCAGAATATATTCACCACACCAAAAAAAAAAACATTTAAGGTTTTAATATGAAGCCCCCTTGGAAGTGATGTCATTGTGCTTACATAAATAACTCACTGATTCTTTCAGACCACCGTGTGCACAGTTCTGTTAAAGGGATTCTCACTGAGAACTAAGTCTGTGATAAGATGGAGAGTCAAATACCAGCACATGTCAGGATAATCAGGCACATTATCATAGTTGATAGGGGACTATGCTAAT
Organism: Cepaea nemoralis; assembly: GCA_014155875.1. Classification (NCBI taxonomy): domain Eukaryota; kingdom Metazoa; phylum Mollusca; class Gastropoda; order Stylommatophora; family Helicidae; genus Cepaea; species Cepaea nemoralis. The sequence continues at coordinate 464,672 of JACEFZ010008326.1, forward strand.
AAATCAGGTCACTTGTTAACAGAAGAATAGACCGGCCACCTACTCCACTGTGCATTGAGGCCTACAAAATATGATGGCTCTGTCACATGACAGACCTATAGCTAGTAGTCTCCTGCTTCCGGACATGTATGAGTTGTTGTATATCTCAAAACAGAACAGCCAGAAGTTTCTCTAGAATACCCAGATGCTTACAGATTTACTAAAGATATTTATGGTAGCTGGCCCTTCACTGAACTAACTGGGTTGCCTTATGCAGTAATGGGTGGCTACTGGTTTTCTAATGACTGCTGTTTCTATTCACAGTGAACTGTATTTTTCGTGGCATAATATACCTGTGTGGGCTGTTGGTTTGTTGAGACTCCTGTCTGTTCCACTTTTCACTTGAGGCAGTGAGGAGCATTTTGTGTGATATTCACTGGCACAGGAACGGAGCATAATGGGGTAACCCTTTGCAGTGAATTTGGAATCATGACTAACTAACTAACTAAAGATATACTCACTGAAGTCCAAGTTTTTACAAGATGGATAGTCAGATAACACCATGTGACAAATTAGAACAGCCTCAAGCTTTTCTGGAATACCCCAGTGTTGACAGCAACGCTAAATAGAAACTTCCTGAAGCTGGCGTCAAAGTCTTTAACAAGATGGAGTCTCAGATACAATCAGGTGTTAAGACAGAACAGTCTGAAGTTCATCTGGAACATGCAGGTGCTCACATCAATGCTGAAGACACTATCACTGAGGTCAAAGCCTTTGATAAAAAAGATAGTAAGATACAAGCAGATGTCGAGACAGAACAACCTACTGTCAATCTAGAATACCCAGGTAAGGATAATGGTAAGTTAAATATGACATAAGTTGGGAGTTTTTAACCCTTGTTTTTAAAAACAAAAATCAGTAGAAGTCTGGCACGTTATCCCAGGATCAATGACAGTATACCAAATTGTTGTACCTAAAACATAACCCATGCACCCAAACATCACCTATGTACCCAAAACATTACCCATGTACCCAAACATCACCTACATATCCAAGTATCACCCATGTACCTAAACATCACCTACATACCCAAATATCACCCATGTACCCAAACATCATCTACGTACCTAGGTATCACCCATGTACCTAAACATCACCTACATACCCAAATATCACCCATGTACCCAAACATCATCTATGTACCCAAATATCACCCATGTACCCAAATATCACCTAGATAACCAAGGATCACCCATGTACCCAAACATCACCTACATACTCAAATACCACCCATGCACCCAAACGTCACACATGTACTGCTAGTTAGTTAGTCGACCGATCGTCCTCATTGCACATCGAACCATTCAGTCCATAAGTGCTTGGATCCCCTCCTCAGCAAATCCCGCAGCGTTTAGCGGCTAACGACACCAGTTCTATGTTACTTTATTACTCTTCTTTGGCTTCCTGAGTAGTGTTCTTGTTTGGCCACACCTCTTTTAACTTGCTGTTCTTACAGCCTGACCATGGTTGTAGATTCCCAGTCATTGCTTGGTTCTCATAAACGACTTACTTCTCGTAGAGCATTCAGAATGTCTACCTGGTCCATGGCTCATCTGCCTTCCACAGTAGCCCTACCTGCAAGCCTGTCAGCCTGCTCATTCCCTTGTACACCTGCATGCCTTGGCATGAAGATGAAACTAATCTTTGCCAGTCGAGACCGCTACAGAGACAGCAGCCACTCTCTTTGGACCCTCCCCATCTCTATCCTGAGCATACTCATTGAGTCACTAAGGACACATGTCCAATTGAATGTCTGTGTCTTGAGCCATGTTATTGCTTTACTTACTGCCATGACTTCCATAGTCAGGCTGCTTGTGGTCAAAGCAAAATCGCCAGACTCTTCCTTCACAATTTTCCCTTCGGCCTGAGCCGTAAAGGCCTGTGAACTTTTCACTCCTCGGATGACCGACCCATCCATGTAAATGACAGCATCATCCTCTAAAGAATTCTCGAAGATCAGAGCCTGTACTTCTGCCTCCACTGCAGCTGGATTTTCTTTTCTGCATTTCCTGTCTAGTTGGATGCACACTGAAAAGGATGTACAGAACTCTTTTGGCACTTGTACCCACTCCTCGCCAGGTTCTAAGTCCTCAAGTGAACACACCTGCTGAAGAATGTCTTCGGCTTGACCCATCCATGACTTTCCTCTATTTAACCTGCTACCCTTTACCTTCTTAATCTCACTATGCAGTGGATGTTGTGTGTTTGCGTGCGTTGACTCTGAGATAGGCACGTGCTTGGCAAAATTGTATTCTGTCCCTCATGGTTGGAAAATCAAGAAGGTAGCGGATCACCCTACATGCTGTATCTCTTGTACATCCAAGAATAATGCACATAGCTTTGTTCTGTATCCTTTCCATCCTTTCTATCTGCTTATGGCTGAGAGTAAGGATTGCTATTGCATATTCCAAACCAGAAAAGACCAGACCCTAGTAAAGAAGACATAGATGGCTCTGCTCACAGTTTGCCGCCACCATCACCCACATCGCAGCTAAACCCCGCTTGGCCTTTGTTATCACCTGGTCTACATGCTCAGTATAAGCTAGGCTTCAATCAAATCGTATTCCCAGGTAATTCATTGCCTGCATTCTTTCCATTGTCTTTGAACCCAGATTTGCAGGTGGCGTTGGGGTGTTGACAATATGATTATTCAAAGAGAACCATGTCACTGTAGCCTTTGTTGGGTTGCCCCAGTTTCAACACACCAAGTTCTTATGCGAGTGAGTTCAGTTTGTAGTTCCACAGCAAACAACATAAGTACTGTAAAGTAAAGGATCCTTGTACATAGCTAGAAGCATTCTGGGTATATGTTTCTAGCCCCGTATTTGTATAGTCCAGTCAGCACTTGATGGGTCATGTACTCAATGTCATGTAAATACCCATCAACATCATGCCGCAGGTCATTTGTACAACGCCACTTTCATTGCAACCCACTTAAAAGATCCTCACTTCTTTGCCTGTTCCCCTTTGACACACTTTGTCATCCTCAGGTTGTCTATAATGTTCCTGTGTCCTTCTTTGTGCTGATCAACTCATGCTCTTCATGCTGGTCAACCCTTGCTCTTCAGTGCTGGTCAACCCTTGCTCTTCATGCTGTCAACTCTTGCTCTTCATGCTGTCAACTCTTGCTCTTCATGCTGGTCAACCCTTGCTCTTCATGCTGTAAACTCTTGCTCTTCATGCTGGTCAACTCCTGCTCTTCATGCTGTCAACTCTTGCTCTTCATGCTGGTCAACTCTTGCTCTTCATTCTGGTCAACTCTTGCTCTTCATGCTGGTCAACTCTTGCTCTTCATGCTGGTCAACTCTTGCTCTTCATGCTGGTCAACTCTTGCTCTTCATGCTGGTCAACTCTTGCTCTTCATGCTGGTCAACTCCTGCTCTTCATGCTGTCAACTCTTGCTCTTCATGCTGTCAACTCTTGCTCTTCATGCTGGTCAACCCTTGCTCTTCATGCTGTCAATTCTTGCTCTTCATGCTGTCAACTCTTGCTCTTCATGCGGGTCAACCCTTGCTCTTCATGCTGTAAACTCTTGCTCTTCATGCTGGTCAACTCCTGCTCTTCATGCTGTCAACTCTTGCTCTTCATGCTGGTCAACTCTTGCTCTTCATGCTGGTCAACTCTTGCTCTTCATGCTGGTAAACTCTTGCTCTTCATGCTGGTCAACTCTTGCTCTTCATGCTGGTCAACTCTTGCTCTTCATGCTGGTCAAATCCTGCTCTTCATGCTGTCAACTCTTGCTCTTCATGCTGGTCAACTCTTGCTCTTCATGCTGGTCAACTCTTGCTCTTCATGCTGGTCAACTTTTGCTCTTCATGCTGTCAACTCTTGCTCTTCATGCTGGTCAACTCTTGCTCTTCATGCTGTCAACTCTTGCTCTTCATGCTGGTCAACTCTTGCTCTTCATGCTATCAACTCTTGCTCTTCATGCTGGTCAACTCTTGCTCTTCATGCTGTCAACTCTTGCTCATCATGATGTCAACTCTTGCTCTTCATGCTGGTCAACCCTTGCTCTTCATGCTGTCAACTCTTGCTCATCATTTTGGTCAACCCTTGCTCTTCATGCTGTCAACTCTTGCTCATCATGATGTCAACTCTTGCTCTTCATGCTGGTCAACCCTTGCTCTTCATGCTGTCAACTCTTGCTCATCATGATGTCAACTCTTGCTCTTCATGCTGGTCAACTCTTGCTCTTCATGCTGGTCAACTCCTGCTCTTCATGCTGTCAACTCTTGCTCGTCTTGCTGTCAACTCTTGCTCATCATGATGTCAACTCTTGCTCTTCATGCTAATCAACTCCTGCTCTTCATGCTGTCAACTCTTGCTCTTCATGCTGTCAACTCTTGCTCATCATGATGTCAACTCTTGCTCTTCATGCTGGTCAACCCTTGCTCTTCATGCTGTCAACTCTTGCTCTTCATGCTGGTCAACTCTTGCTCTTCATGCTGGTCAACTCTTGCTCTTCATGCTGGTCAACTCTTGCTCTTCATGCTGGTCAACTCTTGCTCTTCATGCTTGTCAACTCTTGCTCTTCATGCTGGTCAACTCTTGCTCTTCATGCTGGTCAACTCTTGCTCTTCATGCTGGTCAACTCTTGCTCTTCATGCTGGTCAACTTTTGCTCTTCATGCTGTCAACTCTTGCTCTTCATGCTGGTCAACTCCTGCTCTTCATGCTGTCAACTCTTGCTCTTCATGCTGGTCAACTCTTGCTCTTCATGCTGGTCAACTCTTGCTCTTCATGCTGGTCAACTCTTGCTCTTCATGCTGGTCAACTCTTGCTCTTCATGCTGATCAACGTTTGCTCTTCATGCTGGTCAACTCTTGCTCTTCATGCTGGTCAACTCTTGCTCTTCATGCTGGTCAACTCTTGCTCTTCATGCTGTCAACTCTTGCTCATCATGATGTCAACTCTTGCTCTTCATGCTGGTCAACTCTTGCTCTTCATGCTGTCAACTCTTGCTCTTCATGCTGGTCAACTCTTGCTCTTCATGCTGTCAACTCTTGCTCATCATGATGTCAACTCTTGCTCATCATGATGTCAACTCTTGCTCTTCATGCTGGTCAACCCTCGCTCTTTCTTCCAGAAACCATGACTTCTGTCACTGTTCTTTCCAAACAATTGTTACACTGAACTGATTCAGTGCCAAGGGATGATTGATCATCTGAAGCCACTTCTTGTGCCTGCCACAGGCTTATATACAGCAGTTTTCTCTATGCAACTCCCTTTTATTTGATGTAATACAATATGCCTGCTATCATATTAACAACTTTTAAAACATAATTTTTCGCCTTCCATTTTTATTTGGTCCAAACCTACTTTTTGTTAGGAACTGAATCTGTTAATATGGCCAAAGTACTTCAGTTTCTGGGTTATAGTGCTCTTATGGAGTCAATGGTCTTCTTTGTTCAGATTTAATAGAACTGTCAACCTTATTGACCCTTGATTACATTAATTTTCTGTTAGATTATGCTAACATTGTTACAGCCACTGTCTCTCACTGATGATACACTTCATGTTGATCATTTACACTACACTTACACTTCTTCATTTTAATATATCATTTACACCACACTTACATTTCTTCATTATAATATATCATTTACATCATACTTACACTTCTTCATTTTAATATATCATTTACACCACACTTAACACTTTCTTCATTTTAATATATCATTTACACCACGCTTACACCTCTTCATTTCAATATATCATTTACACAACACTTACACTTCTCTGTTTTAGTATATCACTGCTATGTCCATAAAACTATTAGTAACATATTTCCTGTGGCGTTTTTCAGAAATACACCACCATTGTCAAAGTGATCATTCCATTACCACACAAGAACATTCACAAATGGATATGTACCATGCCACAGACTTCAAGCTGGTCAAACAAGAATTATCAGATGCAATGTTCGAGGACACGAGTTGCAGATTCAGTAAAATAGTGGACATAGCAGGTTGCAACATCTTTCAGGGCATTGTAAGAAACAGTAACAAAGAACAAAGAATCCCTGACAGTGTTCATAAAGTGTCATTTCATCAGAAACATTGTTGTCAGGTGTCAGAAAATGATACTTCATTGATTGAAATCAACAAGAAATCATCTTTGACTAATGAGAATCTGCCATTTCGTAGAATGGAAATAGTAGTTGAGCATACACAAATCTCTTTGAGGTCTCATGATGTTACTGGTGTCTTTGTCAGTAGTATTCCAGAAAGAATACAAATACCATACATAACAGATCATTGGGGTCCAATTGTCAGTGCAGACAAGAAAACACAAGTAGAGGGCAGTTACCAAGCTTGTGGTGCCTATACTGAAGCTGATCATCTGAAGCACCAAATAAGAACAGCTGTTGGAAGCAAACTTTACAATCATAATGAAAGTGATGCATCTTTTAATCATGCTGGCAGTGTGCAGTACAAGAAGAGATCACATGCAGGAGAGATACCTTGTAAATGTGATTTTTGTGGTGTATGTTTCACTCAAGCTGACAATTTAACATACGAGATGAGACCACGTTCAGGAAAGAACATTTTCAAATGTTATGGTTGTGGTGCATCTGTCTTTCAAGATGGTAGTGTAAAGAGCCATGCAAAAATGTATACAAGTGATAAACCGTACAAATGTGATGTATGTGGTGCTTCTTTTGCTAAAGCTGATAATTTAAAGTGCCATATAAGAATTCACACAGGAGAGAAACTTTACAAATGTGATGTCTGCGGTATGTCTTTTGCTCTAATTAGCGGTCTGAGGCAACACAACAGAACGCATACAGGAGAGAAACCTTATAAATGTGATGTTTGTGGTGCTTCATTTGCTAAAGCTTATAATTTGAATTGTCATGTAAGAACACACACAGGAGAGAAACCTTACAAATGTGATGCCTGTGGTACTTCTTTTGCTGAAGCTGGTAATTTGAAGTGCCACAAAAGAACACATACAGGAGAGAAACCTTATAAATGTGATGTTTGTGGTGCCTATTTTGCGGTAATTAACAGCCTGAAACAACACAAGAGAACACATACAGGAGAGAAACCTTACAAATGTGATGTTTGTAGTACTTCTTTTATTACAGCTTCCCATCTGAAGTGCCACAAGAGAACACACACTGGAGAGAAACCTTACAAATGTGATGTGTGTGGTATTTCTTTTGCTGAATCTTCACATTTGAAGTGTCACAGTAGAAAACATACAGGAGAGATACCTTACAAATGTGATGTTTGTGGGGCTACTTTTGCTGTAACTAGTAATCTGAAGGAACACAAGAAAACACATACTGGAGAGAAACCTTATCATTGTGATGTTTGTGGTGCTTCTTTTACTAAACTTGGCAATATGATGTACCACAAGAGAGCACATGCAGGAGAAAAACCTTACAAATGTGATGTTTGTGGTGCTTCTTTTACTGTAACTAGTATTCTGAAGGAACACAAGAAAACACATACGGGAGGGAGACCTTACCATTGTGATGTTTGTAGTGCTTCTTTTACAGAAGCTGGCAATCTAAGGTATCACAAAAGAACACATACAGGAGAAAAACCTTACAAATGTGATGTTTGTGATATTTCTTTTGCTCAAGTTGGCAATCTGAAGCGTCACAAGAGATCACATACAAGAGAGAAACCTTGCAAATGTGATGTTTGTTGTGCATAATTTTGTTCAAATTGGCCATCTAAAGTGTCACCAGAGAACACACACAGGAGAGAAACCATACAAATGTGATGTTTGTGATCGTGCATTTGCTCAAGCTGGCAGTTTGAAGGAACACAAGAGAACACATACAGGAGAGAAACCTTACAAATGTGATGAATGTGGTGTGTATTTTAGTCAGTCTGGCCATCTGACGTGCCATAAGAGAACACATACAGGCGAGAAACCTTACAAATGTGATCTTTGTGGTTCTTCTTTTACTGAAGCTCGTAGTCTGAAGTACCACAAAAGAAAACATACATGAGTGAAACATTATAAGTGAAATGTTTGTGATGCTTCTTGTGCTCAGACTAGCAGTCTAAATAGTTACAAGATAACACACACAGTTGAATAGCTCTACAAATGTGATATTTGCCGTACATATTTTATTGAAATTTGTTATCAGAAATGTCACAAGAGAAAAAATACAGGTGAGAATCCTGACAGATATGTTGTTCATGGTGCTTCTTTTACTGAAGCTGTCTGAATCATTTCAAGAAAACTTATTTAGAAAATTAGTTGCATTATGTCACAATCAACCCCTGCATTTATTGACTGTGATTTTCTAGGCAATTTTACATTCAGTAATTTATTTCTGTTTTCTAAATGACAGGCTCTTGCATTAAGTTAGTTGCATGTTCTTTACCGCTGCAGTCAACCCCAGCATTGTTTTGTATGTGATTTACTAGGCAAGTTTATGTTCAGTATTTTGGTCACTTGAAACATCATGAAAGTTTGGAGAGAACAATAATGGAGGGGTATATACCTGGGAAAAGAGAAAAAGGAAGGCTAAAGAGAAGATGGGTGCAGGATGTGGTGGATTATCTCCATATGGGTGTATCAGACGCGGGACATCTTGCTTATCATCGAGCGGTTTTCCGGAAGGTTGTTATGGGAACGAGGTTCTGCAAAGGACATGCTACTGAATGAATGAATTTACATTTGCTTTCTGAATGACAGACGCTTATACCATTGTTTGAAAATTAACCGAGACATTCTGCTTCCAAAATGCTGCTGTGTTTCGAACATGGTATGCAGGATTGCAAATTGTATTCACAACACCTTCACCACAGCAAGGGAGACACACATACCTTTGTGAACCAGCTCAAAGTCATCTTCTCCCAAATTACCTGCAGCTGACTTTAAACTTGGTATGTCAGGATCGTGAAACTTGGTTAACTACCATAAATACACAGATGCTGATTTTGAGAAGACACCATAAAAATATAGTATGTTGTATTTATGTTACTCCAAGTGAAAAACTGAAGTACCACAAGAGAACATATCAGACACATGAAAAATATAGTGTGTTGTATATGTGTTGCCGGCTCCGTGGCGAAGGGATTGCAGGCGGAGTTCGTAACCCCACATACCCGCATTAAAAACACAACTGTGGGCATTTTGGCAGCATACTGCTTTGCTTTGGTTTTTTTACCAAATTGTATGAGTGCTGGTCGTTCAGAAAGCAATGGCAAACTACTGAATGTAAAATTGGCAAGATATCACAACAGCAAAAGATGCTGGTGTTAACTATGATGTCCTGTAAAGGATATGCAAACTTGTATGAAGTACCTCAAGAGAACATATCAGACACATGAAAAATATAGTGTGTTGTGTATATTTTACTCCAAGTGAAAAGTAAAGTACCACAAGAGAACATATCAGACACATGAAAAATATAGTTTGTTGCATATATGTTACTCCAAGTGAAAAATTAAGTACCGCAAGAAAACATATCAGACATGAAAAATATAGTATGTTGTGTATATTTTACTCCAAGTTAGCTAGTTAGTTAGTTAGTCGAGGTTCCAACTTCACGGCAACGGGTTGTCCCCATTATGCTCCATTCCTGTGCCTGTGAATATCACACAAATTGCTCCCCACTGTCCAATGTGAAAAGTGGAATAGACTTGAGTCTCGGCAATCCAACAGCCCGCACAGGTACACTATGCATAATGCCGCCGCCAGAATGCCAACACAAATGATGTCATCCACGAAAACCACAGTTCATTGTCGATGGACTCGGTAGTCACCAGAAAGATCTTTATTGACCCAGGTTTTCTCGCATGACTCTGTCTTTTTCCGCAGGACAACCCGCCGAAAATGTCGCATAAAGCACGAACTCTGCAGCTTCAGCGCCGACTCCCAGGAGTCTCCTGAAAAATGCACTCATGAACCGAAAAGGGAAATCAGTCAATTCAGCAACAGCCTGTAGCCATTGTTCCGAACATGCAGGTCACTGTACAGGACAGATGTAACAGCATTCCACGCAAATTTCACAGCTCACAGCGTCGCCCACGCACTCACTCAGTAGCAGGGCGGTGGAACCATGTACTACCAGTCCAACATGAGGAAAATGTGATTGCAAACCATAGCTACAAGCATAAACACGCCATAGGCCTTAATGGTTCAATGCCTAACCGCCATGTTGGCGACCGGAAGTCTTACTCCAAGTGAAAAACTGAAGTACCACAAGAGAACATATCAGACACATGAAAAATAGTGTTACTCCAAGTGAAAAACTTAAGTGCCACAAGAGAGCGTATCAGTCACATGAAACGAGAATATATAAATTGAATAATTGCCATGGGATGATTAATTGTCTCAAGCGATTTCCCATAACTGCCAAAGGCTTATCCCTATGCAACACCCTTTAATTTGATATGCGAGTATAATACTACATGCCGGTTACCAATTTAACAACTTTCAAGTCATAACTGTGACATACACACACACCCCTTCTTCATATTTCCCGCCATCCATTTTTGTTTTGTCTAAACCTACTGTTTGTTTGGCACTTTTTTGTTGGTTTAATGTTGCATATCCCTTACAGGACGTTGCAGTTAATATCAACATTTTTCAGCTGCTGTTGATGTACTAGGCAAGATTACGCTCAGTAGTTTGCCATTGCTTTCTGGGCGACCAGTTCACATACCCCCGTAAGTTACCAGCGTGGCTGGGACCGCTGCCGGTTCGGGCGCAGATGCTTTACTCATGAGACTATACGGGGTTATGGCGAAAGCCGTAAACCTGAAGCCTGGAAGACCCTGAAACTGTTAATATATAAGACTACCACCTCCCGCATGAGAATTGGGGTGGAAACAATAACGGCAGCCTTCCTGTGGTTGGAGGAGACCGCTGCAACATACATTGTATTCATTACGGGCTCGCGGAGTATGTTTAGTGAGATGTAGAAAGGAATGTTTCGTGTAGAATGGCTAGCCTCACTTCGGAGGTCACAGATTGTGAGAAGTGTATAGATTATCTACCTTGGTCATGCGGGAGTGTGGATGGGGGTACGAACAGGAAATTCGCTTCTCTGTAGTAGATTGCCTATGGACAAGGGAGGGGTGTCGGGCGCATGTGGGACCAAGTGGAGAAAGCAGGAGAATAGATTGAGAACCCGTAATAACAGACTGAGAACCCGTACATGGAGAGAATGATATGTCGGGGGTTCTGGACGAATCTAAAAACTGAGAGGGAAGACCAAGGAAACTTTAAATCAGTTGCAGTGGGAACCTTAAGCAATATGACTCATCACTGGCTGTTGAACGAGGGGTGGAAAGCGTGTGGGAATGTCCTATGTGCAGTGATATCGGTTCTTAGTTCAACTCAACTCTGTTTAAAAAAAGAATATTGACATTTCGAAGAAGAAAACTATGGAGCCACTCTTCAGGCATATAAGGCGTGTTAAAGTTGTGGTTAAATCAGTTCACAATTTGTTCCTGTGGCAATGTGGAACTACAAACCGAACTCAATCGCGTAAGTACTTGGTGTGATGAAGCTGGGGCAATGGTCAACCCAACAAAGGCAACAGTGACTTGGTTCTCGTTGAATAATCATATTGTCAACACTCCAACACCAACTGTAATGCTGTGTTCAGGGGCGGTGGAAAAAACGCAGACAATGAATTACCTGGGGATACGGTTTGATCGAAGCCTTGCTTATAATGTGCACATAGACCAGGTGATAACAAAGGCCAAGCGGGGTTTGGCAGCGATGCGGGTGATGGCGGCAGCAAACTGTGAGCAGCGCCATCTATGTCTTCTGTACGAGGGGCTGGTCATGTCTGTTTTGGAGTATGCAATGGCAATCCTGACTCTGAGCCATAAGCAGATAGAAAGGATGGAAAGGATACAGAATGAAGCTATGCGCATTATTCTTGGATGTACAAGAGATACAGCATGCAGGGCGATGCGCTACCTTCTTGATTTTCCAACCATTGAAGAGAGAATACAAGTTTGCAGGGCACGCGCCTACCTCAGAATTAACGCAAACACACAACATCCACTGCATAGTGAAATTAGCAAGGTGAAGGGCAGCAGGTTAAAAAGAGGACGGTCGTGGATGGGTCAAGCCGAAGACATTCTTCAACAGGTGTGTTCACTTGAGGACTTAGAACCTGGCGAGGAGTGGGTGCAAGTGCCAACAGACTTCGGCACATCCTTTTCAGTTTGCATCCAACTAGATAGAAAATGCAGACGGCTGCTGTTGAGGCTGAAGTACAAGCGTTGATTTTCGAGAATTCGCTAGACGGTGACGCGGTCATCTACACAGATGGGTCGGTCGGTCGTCCGACATGTGAGAATCTCATGGGCCTTTACAGCTCGGGCCAGAGGGAGAATTGTGAAGGAGGACTCTGGTGCTTTCACTGAAACCACAAGTAGCCTGACCATGGAAGTCATGGCAGTAAGTAAAGCAATAACATGGCTCGAGACACAGACATTCACTAGGGCTTGTTTCCTTAGCGACTCAATGAACATGATCAATGAGGATAGAGGAGGGGTCGATCCGAAGAGAATGGTTGCTGCCTCTGAAGCGGTCTCGACTGGCAAAGATTAGTTTCATCTTCGTGCCAGGGCATGCGGGAGTACAAGGAAATGAGCGGGCTGACAAGCTCGCAGGTGAAGCTACTGTGGAGGGCGGACGCGCCATGGACCAGGCCGACATTCTGAATGCTCTACGAGAAGTAAGACTTTTGCGAGGACCAAGTGATGACTGTGAATCTACAACAATGGCCAGACTACGAGAGCAGCAAATTAAAAGAGGGATGGCCAAACAAGAACACTACGCAGGAAGCCAAAGAAGATTGATAAACCAACACAGAACTGGCGTCGTTAGCCGCTACACGTTGCGGGATTTGCTGAGGAGGGGATCCGAGCACTTATGGACTGAATGGTTCGATGTGAAATGAGGATGATCTGTCGACTAACTAACTAACTAACAATTTGTTCCAGGAATGTGTCACCTGATCCTTACTAAACTTTCTGGCCTGGTACACTGTCGTTTATTTTCTGCAGCATATATTTGATATAATTTTGACGTCCTCAAATGTGTGTGTGTTTTTATTAATATTATTATTATTATTATTATTATTATTAGTTTACTGGTTGTTCGAGCGAACTATTCGACAAATGCATCTCCGATCTTCCTGTCTTTGTGATTTTTCTGCTTCACAAATCGTTCAAGGAATGCCTATTCCTTCTTCTTGTAAGTTCTCAGAAGCTGATCTTTCCATTCGTACAACATACCATGTGAGATGGGTTGCCCGTTTTAACTCTGTTTGCGTAGTTTTCAGAACTTGCCCATTGTCCTGTCCGTCCCCCCACCCCCATCTCATTCATGAACTGTTCCCATTTTTCCTTCTTGGTATCAGCAGCGCATATCCTGAAAGTCAAGATCTGTATTGTGTTTACGTCTTCCTCTGCTTTCAGATCATCACAGAATCATTCTAACAATAACCACCGTAGTCACCGACGCTTCTTTACCACCCTCCCGTTTTCTCTCCATGCTAGTTCCACCTCTGGGTCCATCATGGAGGCTGTATCATTTCCTGTGTTGTTCCTCCTCGCGCTTTCTGTCTGTCTTGGGTACCGATAAGCAACTATGCCCAATCACGGAAGTCACGTCAGTAAATAAAGGCAGTAACATGACTCAAGACACGGACCTTCACTCGGCCATGTGTCTTTAGTCACCCAATGAGTATGCTCAGGAAGATAGAGATGGGGTGATCTCCGGAGCGGTCACGGCTGGCAAAGATTAGTTTCATTTTGTACCAGGGCATGCGGGTATACAAAGAAATGAGTGGGTTGTCAGGCTTGCCGGTAAGGCTACTGTGGAGGGCGGACGAGCCATGGGTTAAGCTGATACACTGAATGCTCTATGAGAAGTAAGTCGGTTGCGAGAATCAAGTGATGATTGAATCTACAACCATGGTCAGACTTCGAAACCAGCAAGTAAAAAGAGGTCTGACCAAACAAGAACATTATAAAGGAAGCCAAAGAAGATTAATAAACCAACACAGAACTGGTGTCGTCAGCCGTTACACTTTACTTGCTCTATCCTAGTGTCCACATTCAGCAAGGTCAAGGTTAGAAGAAGACATAATGCTTTAAATTTCGTGATCAGCTGATACCTTGCTCAGTGTCCGCTTCTGCCCGCACGATCGCCTGATACCTCGGACAATGTCCCCTTCTACCCGCATGACGCGTGTAAGACCGGAGGCAGTATCCGCATCTCCTGGCCTCATTGCCTTCCTGGCTGAGTTATCATTATTAAACACAGTCTAAATCCAGTAAAGCTTCTTCAAGGGCGCGTCCATGTCTCTTTGGCCAAGATTTACCCCATTTCTGGGTGCGAACATTAGAGGATCCACATGCAAGGATCCTGCCATTAGCAATTGTGTAATTATTTATACTGAACAATAAAAATATGTCAACTGCAACGAGAAAAATGAGTGTTGAAGTGCTACATGAAACCTGCACTTTTGTATGGATGTGAAGCGTAGACAATGAGCAAACAAGCTGAAAAACATCAAATAGCTGAGGAAATGAGATTTATGATGACAATACAAAGAAAATCGTGGAATGGTAGAAAAACCAATAAACAAATTCTACAAGAAACAAATGAACAAACGTAAATTGGTTAGAGAAATTAGACGTAGACATTCACTATAGTGTGTTTTTTTTTTTGGTTGCCTCAATATAAAATTCAATATCTCAGTAACGGGCTGAGGTAAAATGATGAGATTTAGTATATAACGTTATCATTATGTCCACCCAACAAAAAATTTTTGTTCTGGAGATTGTACAGCAGATTTCAAAGTTAGTTTATATACGGTATATTAATTATGACTTAAAGATTACGTCCATGATTTTAACAGTTTTACAGCTTCCCCAAGATTCGACCCAAATTATTCAAAATTTTCACGTGACTTTCGTTTTCAAACAAACAGCGCGAAGATTCAGAGGCGTCTCCAAATGTGGGTTCTTTCATGAAACGTGATTATATAAATAAACTAGCTGACAAGGCCCGGTTTCTGGTGGAAATCAATCAATCAATCAATCTATCTATCTATCTATCTGTCTATCTGTCTGTCTGTCTGTCTGCCTGCCTGTCTGTCTGTCTGTCTGAATGTCCTGCCGGTCAGGCTGACCCATCCACCGACCCGACCGACCCACCGATATCTATCTATCTATCTATCTATCTATCTATCTATCTATCTATCTATCTATCTATCTATCTATCTATCTATCTATCTATCTATCTATCTATCTATCTATCTATCTATCTATCTATATCTATCTAATCTATCTATCTATCTATCTATCTATCTATCTATCTATCTATCTGCCTGCCTGCCAGCCCGACCACCCACCCACCGACAGACCGACCGACCTACCGATATCTATCTATCTATCTATCTATCTATCTATCTATCTATCTATCTATATTATCTATCTATCTATCTTATCTATCTATCCTATCGATCCTGTCCTGTCTTGCCTGCCGGCCCACCAACACCCACCGACCCGCTCGGACCGACGTGTCACCGATATCTATCTATCTATCTATCTATCTATCCATATACTATCTATCTATCTATATCTATCTATCTATCTAATCATAATCTATCTGTCCTGTCTGTCTGATGCCTGCCTGCCAGCCCACCACAACCCACATACCGACCGGACCACCGGGACCGACCAGATAGCTAGGCTATCTATCTACGATCTATCTATCTATCTATCTCTATCTATCTATCTATCTATCTTATCCTGTCGTGTCTTGTATGTCTCTCTGCCTGCCTGCCTGCCGGCCCACCCACCCACATACCGACCCGACCGACCGGACAGATATCTATCTATCTATCTATCTATCTGTCTATCCATCTATCTATCTATCTATCTATCTATCTATCTATTTATCTATCTATCTATATCTATCTATCTATCTATCTATCTATTTATCTATCTATCTAATCTATCTGTCTGTCTGTCTGCCTGCCTGCCTGCCGGCCCACCCACCCACCGACCAACCAACCGACGTACCGATATCTATCTATCTATCTATCTATCTATCTATCTATCTATCTATCTATCTATCTATCTATCTATCTATCTATCTATCTATCTATCTATCTATCTATCTATCTATCTATCTAATCTATCTGACTGTCTGTCTGCCTGCCTGCCTGCCGGCCCACTCACCCACCAACCGACCGACCGACCGACCTATCCGATATCTATCTATCTATCTATCTATCTATCTATCTATCTATCTATCTATCTATCTATCTATCTATCTATCTGTTTGTCTATCTATCTATCTATCTATCTATCTAAACTATCTGTCTGTCCTATCTATCTAATCTATCTGTCTGTCCTATCTATCTAATCTATCTGTCTGTCTGTCTGCCTGCCTGCCGGCCCACCCACCCACTAACCGACCGACCTACCGATATCTATCTATCTATCTATCTATCTGCCTACCTGCCGGCCCGACCACCCACCCACCGACAGACCGACCGACCTACCGATATCAATCTATCTAATCTATCTGTCTGTCCTATCTATCTAATCTATCTGTCTGTCTGTCTGCCTGCCTGCCGGCCCACCCACCCACTAACCGACCGACCTACCGATATCTATCTATCTATCTATCTATCTATCTATCTATCTATCTATCTATCTATCTAATCTATCTATCTGTCTGCCTGCTTGCCTGCCTGCCGACCCACCCACCCACCCACCGACCGACCGACCGACCGATCCACCCACTCAGCCAGCCAGCCATCCACCCACCTATCTTTCTGCCTACCTACCTACCTACCTACCTACCTACCTACCTACCTACCTTTCTGTCTGTCTGTCCGGGCCGCGTCATTCATTTTATTCGGAGACTGCCGAGGGTCGTCGCTGGAGCTACGGAGTTCGTGCTTTGTGCGACGCTTTCCGCGCTGCGGAAAGAAACTGAGCCATATGGGATAAAAACCCGGTGCAATGCAGCCGATTCTGTCGACTGTAAGCTACTTCTTTGATTGCACCCACTCCCATACGAATCCAGATACGCCTTTGTTTGTCATCTGAATTTGCAGGTCCTCATTACCGTAAACATAACTTTTTTAACAAGAAATCACTAGTTGTTAAGCAAAACATCAAAGGAATGATGCCGCTTTTAATGATTTAAGTTGTTTTTGGACCTATCAAAGACATATTCCTTGGGTGGGGGTAAATATAAGACGGCTGGAAAAATTTCATAACGATGCAACAGATAGTTTTCAAAATAATTGATCTTGAATGACGGCATAAATTTCCGGACAGACTATAGCAAGAAAGTGTCATAGAATGGAGTTGGAAGCAGTAACAGCGGCATTCCGTTTGTTAGAGGAGACTACTGCAACACACATTTTATTCATTACGGATTCAAAGAGTGTGCTTAGTAAGGTGGAGAAAGGGATATTTCGTGCGGAATGGCTATCGTCGCTTCAGAGGTCACAGATTGTGAGAATTGTATGGATATTTTGCCCTGGCCTTGCGGGTGTGCGGGGGGAATGAACAGGCTGATAGGATAGCAGGGAATGCACCTCTTGGTGGTCGATTATTTATGGACAAGGTAGAAGTGGTCATGCGCTTGTAGTAGGACCAGGTGGAGAAGGCGGGTTAACAGATTGAGAACCTGTATGTGGAAAGAATGAGATTGCGGGGTATCGGCAGGGGTTCTGAAAGAATCTCAAAACTGAGAGGGAAGACCAGGAGAACTTTAAATTAGCTAGCGGTGGGAACGATTCATTAGTAGTATAACTCTTCGCTGGCTGTTACTAAACGAGGGGACGGAGCACGTATGACGTGTGGGAATGTCCTGAGTGCAGCAACTAGCAAGATTGGGGGGGGGGGGGTAAAGTACAAGGAGAAGGCAGAGAAGTAAATATCTGGATGGCTTGAGCACGTGGCATGGTCGAGACAAGAACACAGAGCTGATCAACGACTCTGGTGATCGTGTGAAATGGCGAAGTATGACTGGCCACGCTTATCGGCAAGGCACATGATGATGATGATAACCGTTGGCCAAGGAGAGTTCCTCAACATCTTTGTCCCAACTTCCGCCGCTGAAATCATGGACTCTTGTTTATGTTGTAAGTTATAATAAGTACATCACTCAACATTCTCGTACAGATCGACGTTTGGTAAAATTGGGGACTTAAACAAACCTACATTTTCTAAAAGCTATTTTTGGAGTTGAACATCGAATATATTATACATTTCTTGTTAAAAACCGTTAAAATTGCCTTCAGTCCAACATAATTTAATTAATAAATAAAATAAAATTAGTAATTAAAATTAATAATTTAAAATTATTAATTTTAATTACTAATTTTATTTTTATTTCTTAAAATTTTAAATTCTTATTATTGGAGCCTCTAAATAAACATTGAACTGAAGCCTAATACTTACTAAGTATTAGTGTATTACTACTTGTAATAATCCGCCCGTCCGTGAAAAAAGAAACATTCCCGTCCCTAAAGATCAAAGTGTAAATTTTAATTTATTAATCTGCGCTTGATCTGGCTAGTGTGCAGAGATGGTCAATCAAACTAAAGTTAATTACAAATCCTTTACAGAACATAGCAGTCATCCCCAACATTGTGTGGCTGTTCGTGATTCCGGTGCAAATTTACGTTCAGTAGTTTGCCATTGCTATCTGAACTAATGCACCCATCATACCTACACCATTTCATAAAAAACCAATGTAAGGTAGTCTGCTGCCAATCACCCTTAGCTGTGTTTTGAACGAGGGTATGCTGGATTATGAACTGCATCCATAATCCCTTTGCCTCGGAGCAACTGCAATCACCAAATCACTGTTCACTAATACTGGCAGTGGGCCTTGGTGGACCACAATGGTCTGAAATGAACATAGTGGGACTAAAGAACCCATACCAAAAAAATTTCATTACTTAAAATGTTATTTTTCTAATAAATGTCTGAAAATGATCATCATAGAGTTCCTCTGTCAATTCAGTTCATCTAATAATGATTGATAATGAATGAGCAAGTCCTTCAAGACTTATGAAGATCATAAACTGATTAGAGACATTAGACGTAGACAGTCACAATTTTTTGATCATGTTATGAGAAGAAATGATTTGGAGAACTTGGTGACAACTGGTAAAATCGAGGGGAACAGACCAAGGGGAAGACCTAGAAGCAAGTACCTGGATGGCTTGGCTTTGTGGCATGGTCGAGACAGAAACACGGAGCTGATCCACGACTCTGGTGATCAAGTGAGATGGCAGAACATGACCGCCCACGCTTACCGGCATGGCACATGATGGATGGATGGAATAATAATTCAGTGCCAAACAAAAAAATGTTTGAACCCGACATGGCACACAGTCAAATGAACAAGTATTATCATGTACATTTCCATTCACTGAACATTAAAATTGCTGAAGATATAACAAAACAAAAACCAATAATCCAATGACTCTAATATGGCGATATATCGTCCCTCTGTCCAAATTGTCTGTCACTGAATTTTGTCCCACTTGTGTTGCCCCATCCCTTGATTTTCACAATTGGGTTGGTTTTCGTACAAGTGCCGGTCGTTCTGAAAGAAATGGTAAACTACTGAACGTGAACTTGCAAAGATATAACAAATAGCCCCCCATAAATGCTGGGCGTGACTGCGACATCCTGTAAAGGATATGCAGTTAACTTCTTTTTTATTTATAAGAGGAAGCTGGCTCTGTGGCAAAGAGGTTACACATGCAGTTTGTAATCCCACAAACTGTGTTCGAAACTCGACTGCAGGCAATTTGAAAGCAGATCACCTTGTGTTGGTTTGCATACAATGATGTGAGTGTCATCATTCAGAAATCAATGGCAAACTACTGAACATAAAATGCTGGAGTTGATTGCAACATCCTGTAAAGGATATGCAACTAATAAACATAGAAGGAATGATTTATGTTTATGTCTGTTGTATTGAATTTCGCTCTCATCCCCAAAATGCAATCAGCTACCATTAAAGGCAGTTAATCTCAATGAAGTTAGTTGCATATTCTTTACACAACGTAGTAGTCAACCCCGGTATTTTTTGGCTGTTTGTTGGCAAGTTTATGTTCATTAGTTTGCTATTGCTTTCTGAATGACCAGCACTCATACCTGTATAAAACCATCACAAGGCTGTCTGCTTCCAAGTCACCCACAGCTGTGTTTTGAACATGGTATGCAGGATTACAAATTGCATCCGTAACTCCTTTGCCACAGAGCCAGTGTCTCACTGAACTGAAGTGTAAATTAGTAGCAGGCCTTTATCAGTCCTGTAGGACTATAGAGTTGTGCCGCTGGGGAGGCATTTGACAGCGCCGCTGGTGACTATACAGCCCAATGTGAGAGAGACAATTTCTGTCACAGTGTCCGCATCTGTAAGACGAGGCAGGTCCTGCAGTAAGTAACTGCATTTTGAGCCTGTGCCGCCTATCCTCAGTTTGTTGGATCAGATTGCACTCAAAGAGCACCAGTCCATTTCATACATCTCTTCTCCAGGAACATCTGTCTGTTGCAACTCTTTCCCACGTGTCTAGATCCACGCCAAGGGTTTTCATATCTTGTTTACACTCATCCTTATATCGCATTTGAGGTTTTCCGTTTGGCCTCTTCCTTGTGGCTAGTTCTTCGTATAGGAGATCTTTGGGAATATGTTCATCTTCCATTCGAGATACATGGCCCAGCCACTGGAGGCATCTCTGCTTGAGCAGGCAGTGTAAATTATAAACTCAGAAACTGAAAACAAAGTGTACCCTATAGGCTTTACTAATCATTGTCTGTCTACAAACTTAAGTGTAAATACTATTTTATGTGCACTATGATTCATGTAATATCTCAGCTTAAAGAAAAGTGACCCATATATATTACTGATGCTTTTGTGTTTTTAAAACATTCATTTGCTTTGAACTTGAATTTAATCCACAGTGGAATTTCCCTATTATCAGATACCCTGTCGTCAGGCAACCCCACTCCAGTTTCTGAGATACTTATAATTTATGTCCCAAAGTCAAGGAAGACAAGTCAGTGTTTAAGATGAACCGACTGGTTGGGAAGAGAACCAGTGTTTAAGATGAACTGACTGGTGTAGGAAGAGAACCAGTGTTTGAGAACTAGTGTTTAAGTTGAACTGACTGGTGTAGGAAGAGAACCAGTGTTTAAGATGAACTGACTGGTGTAGGAAGAGAACCAGTGTTTAAGATGAACTAACTGGTGTAGGAAGAGAACCAGTGTTTAAGATGAACTGACTGGTATAGGAAGAGAACCAGTGTTTAAGATGAACTGACTGGTGTAGGAAGAGAACCAGTGTTTGAGAACCAGTGTTTAACCCTTTACCGGGCAGGCATTTGTCTGTTTTGTAGCCCTGAACAGGCAAGAAGAATTTTGAGGATGCGGTAAAATTTTGGGTTACGGTTGTAAAAATATCACATATAAGTTGTTAGTCAACAGATTTTAGTCAAATTAACAGCAAAAGGAAGGGAAAAGCATGCAGAATATTTTACTCACGTGAATAATGCCGCTAATCCACACATGATCACAAATATTTACAAATTACAACATATTGTTTATGATTGTCAGTTATCTATACGGCAATTTACAAACATATTTTCCGAATCATAATCACTTTCTTTAAAGTACGACTCACGAGTGCTAACGCAAAGTAACGCTGATCACTCATATCTAGCTCCAATTAAAAGTCAATTTCTTGCCTTTCAATGTCACTTAAATTGAACCCAGCGAAATCTCCACTAGCACTCGAAGAATTGTCGAAATCCATTTTGAAATACAAAGCATAAAACCCACAAAAACTGTTTTAAAAAACCCATTCAAATTCAAGGTACATGCTTGCAAATGGCGGCCACGCTGTCAAGCTATCGACGAAACCGAAAGTAGACAATCGGAAGTCTCGGAAAGCTGAGATATCGCGTTTTTACAATGCATAATAGCCACAGGCGCTTTCAAACGTTTTGCCCGTTCAGGGTAGAAACGTTCCCGGACGCATTGCCCGCTAAAGGGTTAAGTTGAACTGACTGGTGTAGGAAGAGAACCAGTGTTTAAGTTGAACTAACTGGTGTAGGAATAGAACCAGTGTTTAAGTTGAACTGACTGGTGTAGGAAGAGAACCAGTGTTTAAGTTGATCTGACTGGTGTAGGAAGAGAACCAGTGTTTGAGAACCAGTGTTTAAGTTGAACTGACTGGTGTAGGAAGAGAACCAGTGTTTAAGTTGAACTGACTGGTGTAGGAAGAGAACCAGTGTTTAAGTTGAACTGGCTGGTGTAGGAAGAGAACCAGTGTTTAAGTTGAACTGACTGGTGTAGGAAGAGAACCAGTGTTTGAGAACCAGTGTTTAAGTTGAACTGACTGGTGTAGGAAGAGAACCAGTGTTTGAGAACCAGTGTTTAAGTTGAACTGACTGGTGTAGGAAGAGAACCAGTGTTTAAGTTGAACTCACTGGTGTAGGAAGAGAACCAGTGTTTAAGTTGAACTGACTGGTGTAGGAAGAGAACCAGTGTTTGAGAACCAGTGTTTAAGTTGAACTCACTGGTGTAGGAAGAGAACCAGTGTTTGAGAACCAGTGTTTAAGTTGAACTCACTGGTGTAGGAAGAGAACCAGTGTTTGAGAACCAGTGTTTAAGTTGAACTCACTGGTGTAGGAAGAGAACCAGTGTTTGAGAACCAGTGTTTAAGTTGAACTCACTGGTGTAGGAAGAGAACCAGTGTTTAAGTTGAACTGACTGGTGTAGGAAGAGAACCAGTGTTTAAGTTGAACTGACTGGTGTAGGAAGAGAACCAGTGTTTAAGTTGAACTGACTGGTGAAGGAAGAGAACCAGTGTTTGAGAACCAGTGTTTAAGTTGAACTGACTGGTGTAGGAAGAGAACCAGTGTTTGAGAACCAGTGTTTAAGTTGAACTGCACTGGTGTAGGAAGAGAACCAGTGTTTAAGTTGAACTGACTGGTGTAGGAAGAGAACCAGTGTTTAAGTTGAACTGACTGGTGTAGGAAGAGAACCAGTGTTTGAGAACCAGTGTTTAAGTTGAACTGACTGGTGTAGGAAGAGAACCAGTGTTTGAGAACCAGTGTTTAAGTTGAACTGACTGGTGTAGGAAGAGAACCAGTGTTTGAGAACCAGTGTTTAAGTTGAACTGACTGGTGTAGGAAGAGAACCAGTGTTTGAGAACCAGTGTTTAAGTTGAACTCACTGGTGTAGGAAGAGAACCAGTGTTTGAGAACCATGTTTAAGTTGAACTGACTGGTGTAGGAAGAGAACCAGTGTTTGAGAACCAGTGTTTAAGTTGAACTCACTGGTGTAGGAAGAGAACCAGTGTTTGAGAACCAGTGTTTAAGTTGAACTGACTGGTGTAGGAAGAGAACCAGTGTTTAAGTTGAACTGACTGGTGAAGGAAGAGAACCAGTGTTTGAGAACCAGTGTTTAAGTTGAACTGACTGGTGTAGGAAGAGAACCAGTGTTTGAGAACCAGTGTTTAAGTTGAACTCACTGGTGTAGGAAGAGAACCAGTGTTTGAGAACCAGAGTTTAAGTTGAACTGACTGGTGTAGGAAGAGAACCAGTGTTTGAGAACCAGTGTTTAAGTTGAACTGACTGGTGTAGGAAGAGAACCAGTGTTTGAGAACCAGTGTTTAAGTTGAACTGACTGGTGAAGGAGAGAACCAGTGTTTGAGAACAGTGTTTAAGTTGAACTGACTGGTGTAGGAAGAGAACCAGTGTTTAAGTTGATACTGACTGGTGTAGGAAGAGAACCAGTGTTTGAGAACCAGTGTTTAAGTTGAACTGACTGGTGTAGGAAGAGAACCAGGTTAAGTTGAACTGCTGGGTAGGAGAAACAGTGTTTAAGTTGAACTGACTGGTGTAGGAAGAGAACCAGTGTTTGAGAACCAGTGTTTAAGTTGAACTGACTGGTGTAGGAAGAGAACCAGTGTTTAAGTTGAACTGACTGGTGTAGGAAGAGACCAGTGTTTAAGTTGAACTCATGGTGTAGGAAGAGAACCAGTGTTTAAGTTGAACTGACTGGTGGAAGGAAGAGAACCAGTGTTTAGTTGAACTGACTGGTGTAGGAAGAGAACCAGTGTTTGAGAACCAGTGTTTAAGTGAACTGACTGGTGTAGGAAGAGAACCAGTGTTTGAGAACAGGTTTAAGTGAACTGACTGGTGTAGGAAGAGAACCAGTGTTAAGTTGAACTGACTGGTGAGGAAGAGAACCAGTGTTTGAGAACCAGTGTTTAAGTTGAACTGACTGGTGTAGGAAGAGAACCAGTGTTTAGATGTTGTAACTCACTGGTGTAGGAAGAGAACCAGTGTTTAAGTTGAACTGACTGTGTAGGAAGAGAACCAGTGTTTGAGAACCAGTGTTTAAGTTGAACTGACTGGTGTAGGAAGAGAACCAGTGTTTGAGTTGAACTGACTGGTGTAGAAGACAACCAGGTTTGAGTTAACTGACTGGGTGGAGAGACCAGTGTTTGAGTTGAACTGACTGGTGAAGGAAGAGAACCAGTGTTTGAGTTGAACTGACTGGTAGGAAGAGAACCAGTGTTAAGTGATCTGACTGTGTAGGAAGAGAACCAGTGTTGAGAACCAGTGTTTAAGTTGAACTGACTGGTGTAGGAAGAGAAACCAGTGTTTAAGTTGAACTGACTGGTGTAGGAAGAGAACCAGTGTTAAGTTGAACTGACTGGTGTAGGAAGAGAACCAGTGTTTAAGTTGACTGACTGGTGTAGAAGAGAACCAGTGTTTAAGTTGAACTGACTGGTGTAGGAAGAGAACCAGTGTTGAGAACCAGTGTTTAAGTGAACTGACTGGTGTAGGAAGAGAACCAGTGTTTGAGAACCAGTGTTTAAGTTGAACTCACTGGTGTAGGAAGAGAACCAGTGTTAAGTTGAACTGACTGTGTAGGAAGAGAACAGGTTGAGAACCAGTGTTTAAGTTGAACTCACTGGTGTAGAAGAGAAACCAGTGTTTGAGAACCAGTGTTTAGTTGAACTGACTGGTGTAGGAGAGAACCAGTGTTTGAGAACCAGTGTTTAAGTGAACTCACTGGTGTAGGAAGAGAACCAGTGTTTTGAGAACCAGTTTAAGTTGACTGACTGGTGTAGGAAGAGAACCAGTGTTTAGTTGAACTGACTGGTGAAGGAAGAGAAACCAGTGTTTGAGAACCAGTGTTTAAGTTAACTGACTGTGTAGGAAGAGAACCAGTGTTTTGAGAACCAGTGTTTAAGTTGAAACTCACTGTGTAGGAAGAGAACCAGTGTTTGAGAACCAAGTTTAAGTGAACTGACTGGTGTAGGAAGAGAACCAGTGTTTGAGACCAGTGTTTAAGTTGAACTCACTGGTGTAGGAAGAGACCCAGTGTTTGGAACAGTGTTTAAGTTGAACTGACTGGTGAAGGAAGAGAACCAGTGTTTGAGAACCAGTGTTTAAGTTGAACTGACTGGTGTAGGAAGAGAACCAGGTTTAAGTTGATCTGATGTGTAGGAAGAGAACCAGTGTTTGAGAACCAGTGTTTAAGTTGAACTGACTGGTGTAGGAAGAGAACCAGTGTGTAAGTTGAACGACTGGTGTAGGAAGAGAACAGTGTTTAAGTTGAACTCACTGGTGTAGGAAGAGAACCAGTGTTTGAGACCAGTGTTTAAGTTGAACTCACTGTGTAGGAAGAGAACCAGTGTTTAAGTTGAACTGACTGGTGAAGGAAGAGAACAGTGTTTGAGAACCACGTGTTTAAGTTGAACTGACTGGTGTAGGAAGAGAACCAGTGTTTGAGAAACAGGTTTAAGTTGAACTCACTGGTGTAGGAAGAGAACCAGTGTTTGAGAACCAGAGTTTAAGTTGAACTGACTGGTGTAGGAAGAGAACCAGTGTTGAGAACCAGTGTGTAAGTTGAAACTCACTGGTGTAGGAAGAGAACCAGTGTTTGAGAACCAGTGTTTAAGTGAACTGACTGGTGAAGGAAGAGAACCAGTGTTTGAGAACCAGTGTTTAAGTTGAACTGACTGGTGTAGGAAGAGAACCAGTGTTTAAGTTGATCTGACTGGTGTAGGAAGAGAACCAGTGTTTGAGAACCAGTGTTTAAGTTGAACTGACTGGTGTAGGAAGAGAACCAGTGTTTAAGTTGAACTGACTGGTGTAGGAAGAGAACCAGTGTTTAAGTGAAGACGGGTGTGAAGAGAACCAGTGTTTAAGTTGAACTGACTGGTGTAGGAAGAGAACCAGTGTTTGAGAACCAGTGTTTAAGTTGAACTGACTGGTGTAGGAAGAGAACCAGTGTTTGAGAACCAGTGTTTAAGTTGAACTGCACTGGTGTAGGAAGAGAACCAGTGTTTGAGAACAGTGTTAAGTTGAACTCACTGGTGTAGAAGAGAACAGGTTTAAGTTGAACTGACTGGTGTAGGAAGAGAACCAGTGTTTGAGAACCAGTGTTTAAGTTGAACTCACTGGTGTAGGAAGAGAACCAGTGTTTGAGAACCAGTGTTTAAGTTGAACTGACTGGTGTAGGAAGAGAACCAGTGTTTGAGAACCAGTGTTTAAGTTGAACTCACTGGTGTAGGAAGAGAACCAGTGTTTGAGAACCAGTGTTTAAGTTGAACTGACTGGTGTAGGAAGAGAACCAGTGTTTAAGTTGAACTGACTGGTGAAGGAAGAGAACCAGTGTTTGAGAACCAGTGTTTAAGTTGAACTGACTGGTGTAGGAAGAGAACCAGTGTTTGAGAACCAGTGTTTAAGTTGAACTCACTGGTGTAGGAAGAGAACCAGTGTTTGAGAACCAGAGTTTAAGTTGAACTGACTGGTGTAGGAAGAGAACCAGTGTTTGAGAACCATGTTTAAGTTGAACTGACTGGTGTAGGAAGAGAACCAGTGTTTGAGAACCAGTGTTTAAGTTGAACTGACTGGTGAAGGAAGAGAACCAGTGTTTGAGAACCAGTGTTTAAGTTGAACTGACTGGTGTAGGAAGAGAACCAGTGTTTAAGTTGATCTGACTGGTGTAGGAAGAGAACCAGTGTTTGAGAACCAGTGTTTAAGTTGAACTGACTGGTGTAGGAAGAGAACCAGTGTGTAAGTTGACTGACTGGTGTAGGAAGAGAACCAGGTTTGTTGAATGGACTGGTGTAGGAAGAGAAACCAGTGTTAGTTGAACTGACTGGTGTAGGAAGAGAACCAGTGTTTGAGAACCAGTGTTTTAAGTTGAACTGACTGGTGTAGGAAGAGAACCAGTGTTTGAGAACCAGTGTTTAAGTTGAACTGACTGGTGTAGGAAGAGAACCAGTGTTTGAGAACCAGTGTTTAAGTTGAACTCACTGGTGTAGTGAAGAGAACCAGTGTTAAGTTGAACTGACTGGTGTAGAAGAGAAACAGTGTTTGAGAACCAGTGTTTAAGTTGAACTCACTGGTGTAGGAAGAGAACCAGTGTTTGAGAACCATGTTTAAGTGAACTGACTGGTGTAGGAAGAGAACCAGTGTTGAGAACCAGTGTTTAAGTTGAACTCACTGGTGAGGAAGAGAACCAGTGTTTTAAGTGAACTGACTGGTGAAGGAAGAGAACCAGTGTTTGAGAACCAGTGTTTAGTTGACTGACTGGTGTAGGAAGAGACCAGTGTTTGAGAACCAGTGTTTAAGTTGAACTCACTGGTGTAGGAAGAGAACCAGTGTTTGAGAACCAGTGTTTAAGTTGAACTGACTGGTGTAGGAAGAGAACCAGTGTTTGAGAACCAGTGTTTAAGTTGAACTGACTGGTGTAGGAAGAGAACCAGTGTTTGAGTTGAACTGACTGGTGTAGGAAGACAACCAGTGTTTGAGTTGAACTGACTGGTGTAGGAAGAGAACCAGTGTTTGAGTTGAACTGACTGGTGAAGGAAGAGAACCAGTGTTTGAGTTGAACTGACTGGTGTAGGAAGAGAACCAGTGTTTAAGTTGATCTGACTGGTGTAGGAAGAGAACCAGTGTTTGAGAACCAGTGTTTAAGTTGAACTGACTGGTGTAGGAAGAGAACCAGTGTTTAAGTTGAACTGACTGGTGTAGGAAGAGAACCAGTGTTTAAGTTGAACTGACTGGTGTAGGAAGAGAACCAGTGTTTAAGTTGAACTGACTGGTGTAGGAAGAGAACCAGTGTTTAAGTTGAACTGACTGGTGTAGGAAGAGAACCAGTGTTTGAGAACCAGTGTTTAAGTTGAACTGACTGGTGTAGGAAGAGAACCAGTGTTTGAGAACCAGTGTTAAGTTGAACTCACTGGTGTATGAGAGAACCAGTGTTAAGTTGAACTGACTGGTGTAGGAAGAGACCAGTGTTTGAGAACCAGTGTTTAAGTTGAACTCACTGGTGTAGGAAGAGAACCAGTGTTTGAGAACCAGTGTTTAAGTTGAACTGACTGGTGTAGGAAGAGAACCAGTGTTTGAGAACCAGTGTTTAAGTTGAACTCACTGGTGTAGGAAGAGAACCAGTGTTTGAGAACCAGTGTTTAAGTTGAACTGACTGGTGTAGGAAGAGAACCAGTGTTTAAGTTGAACTGACTGGTGAAGGAAGAGAACCAGTGTTTGAGAACCAGTGTTTAAGTTAAACTGACTGGTGTAGGAAGAGAACCAGTGTTTGAGAACCAGTGTTTAAGTTGAACTCACTGGTGTAGGAAGAGAACCAGTGTTTGAGAACCAGAGTTTAAGTTGAACTGACTGGTGTAGGAAGAGAACCAGTGTTTGAGAACCAGTGTTTAAGTTGAACTCACTGGTGTAGGAAGAGACCCAGTGTTTGAGAACCAGTGTTTAAGTTGAACTGACTGGTGAAGGAAGAGAACCAGTGTTTGAGAACCAGTGTTTTAAGTTGAACTGACTGGTGTAGGAAGAGAACCAGTGTTTAAGTTGATCTGACTGTGTAGGAAGAGAACCAGTGTTTGAGAACCAGTGTTTAAGTTGAACTGACTGGTGTAGGAAGAGAACCAGTGTGTAAGTTGAACTGACTGGTGTAGGAAGAGAACCAGTGTTTAAGTTGAACTGACTGGTGTAGGAAGAGAACCAGTGTTTAAGTTGAACTGACTGGTGTAGGAAGAGAACCAGTGTTTGAGAACCAGTGTTTAAGTTGAACTGACTGGTGTAGGAAGAGAACCAGTGTTTAAGTTGAACTGACTGGTGTAGGAAGAGAACCAGTGTTTGAGAACCAGTGTTTAAGTTGAACTCACTGGTGTAGGAAGAGAACCAGTGTTTAAGTTGAACTGACTGGTGTAGGAAGAGAACCAGTGTTTGAGAACCAGTGTTTAAGTTGAACTCACTGGTGTAGGAAGAGAACCAGTGTTTGAGAACCAGTGTTTAAGTTGAACTGACTGGTGTAGGAAGAGAACCAGTGTTTGAGAACCAGTGTTTAAGTTGAACTCACTGGTGTAGGAAAAGAACCAGTGTTAAGTTGAACTGACTGGTGAAGGAAGAGAACCAGTGTTTGAGAACCAGTGTTAAGTTGAAACTGACTGGTGTAGGAAGAGAACCAGTGTTTGGAACCAGTGTTTAAGTTGAACTCACTGGTGTAGGAAGAGAACCAGTGTTTGAGAACCAGTGTTTAAGTTGAACTGACTGGTGTAGGAAGAGAACCAGTGTTTGAGAACCAGTGTTTAAGTTGAACTGAACTGGTGTAGGGAAGAGAACCAGTGTTTGAGTTGAACTGAACT
Organism: Cepaea nemoralis; assembly: GCA_014155875.1. NCBI lineage: Eukaryota > Metazoa > Mollusca > Gastropoda > Stylommatophora > Helicidae > Cepaea > Cepaea nemoralis. Next base: position 494,398 of record JACEFZ010008326.1, read on the forward strand.
GGTGTAGGAGAGAACCAGTGTTTGAGTTGAACTGACTGGTGTAGGAAGAGACCAGTGTTTGAGTTGAACTGACCTGGTGAAGGAAGAGACGCAGTGTGTGAGTTGAACTGACTGGTGTAGGAAGAGAACCAGTGTTTGAGTTGAACTGACTGGTGAAGGAAGAGAACCAGTGTTTGAGTTGAACTGACTGGTGAAGGAAGAGAACCAGTGTTTGAGTTGAACTGACTGGTGAAGGAAGAGAACCAGTGTTTGAGTTGAACTGACTGGTGTAGGAAGAGAACCAGTGTTTGAGAACCAGTGTTTTAAGTTGACTGACTGTGTAGGAAGAGAACCAGTGTTTGAGAACCAGTGTTTAAGATGAACTGACTGGTGAAGGAAGAGAACTAGAGTTTAAGATGAACTGACTGGTGTAGGAAGAGAACCAGTGTTTGAGAACTAGTGTTTAAGTTGAACTGACTGGTGTAGGAAGAGAACCAGAGTTTAAGTTGAACTCACTGGTGTAGGAAGAGAACCAGTGTTTGAGAACCAGTGTTTAAGTTGAACTGACTGGTGTAGTAAGAGAACCAGTGTTTGAGAACCAGTGTTTACGTTGAACTCACTGGTGTAGGAAGAGAACCAGTGTTTGAGAACCAGTGTTTAAGTTGAACTGACTGGTGTAGGAAGAGAACCAGTGTTTAAGTTGAACTGACTGGTGAAGGAAGAGAACCAGTGTTTGAGAACCAGTGTTTAAGTTGAACTGACTGGTGTAGGAAGAGAACCAGTGTTTGAGAACCAGTGTTTAAGTTGAACTCACTGGTGTAGGAAGAGAACCAGTGTTTGAGAACCAGTGTTTAAGTTGAACTGACTGGTGTAGGAAGAGAACCAGTGTTTGAGAACCAGTGTTTAAGTTGAACTCACTGGTGTAGGAAGAGAACCAGTGTTTGAGAACCAGTGTTTAAGTTGAACTCACTGGTGAAGGAAGAGAACCAGTGTTTGAGAACCAGTGTTTAAGTTGAACTGACTGGTGTAGGAAGAGAACCAGTGTTTAAGTTGATCTGACTGGTGTAGGAAGAGAACCAGTGTTTGAGAACCAGTGTTTAAGTTGAACTGACTGGTGTAGGAAGAGAACCAGTGTTTAAGTTGAACTGACTGGTGTAGGAAGAGAACCAGTGTTTAAGTTGAACTGGCTGGTGTAGGAAGAGAACCAGTGTTTAAGTTGAACTGACTGGTGTAGGAAGAGAACCAGTCTTTGAGAACCAGTGTTTGAGTTGAACTGACTGGTGTAGGAAGAGAACCAGTGTTTGAGTTGAACTGACTGGTGAAGGAAGAGAACCAGTGTTTGAGTTGAACTGACTGGTGAAGGAAGAGAACCAGTGTTTGAGTTGAACTGACTGGTGAAGGAAGAGAACCAGTGTTTGAGTTGAACTGACTGGTGTAGGAAGAGAACCAGTGGTTTGAGAACCAGTGTTTAAGTTGAACTGACTGGTGTAGGAAGAGAACCAGTGTTTGAGAACCAGTGTTTAAGATGAACTGACTGGTGAAGGAAGAGAACTAGAGTTTAAGATGAACTGACTGGTGTAGGAAGAGAACCAGTGTTTGAGAACTAGTGTTTAAGTTGAACTGACTGGTGTAGGAAGAGAACCAGAGTTTAAGTTGAACTCACTGGTGTAGGAAGAGAACCAGTGTTTGAGAACCAGTGTTTAAGTTGAACTGACTGGTGTAGGAAGAGAACCAGTGTTTGAGAACCAGTGTTTACGTTGAACTCACTGGTGTAGGAAGAGAACCAGTGTTTGAGAACCAGTGTTTAAGTTGAACTGACTGGTGTAGGAAGAGAACCAGTGTTTAAGTTGAACTGACTGGTGAAGGAAGAGACCAGTGTTTGAGAACCAGTGTTAAGTGAACTGACTGGTGTAGGAAGAGAACCAGTGTTTGAGACCAGTGTTTAAGTTGAACTCACTGGTGTAGGAAGAGAACCAGTGTTGAGAACCAGTGTTTAAGTTGAACTGACTGGTGTAGGAAGAGAACCAGTGTTTGAGAACCAGTGTTTAAGTTGAACTCACTGGTGTAGGAAGAGAACCAGTGTTTGAGAACCAGTGTTTAAGTTGAACTGACTGGTGAAGGAAGAGAACCAGTGTTTGAGAACCAGTGTTTAAGTTGAACTGACTGGTGTAGGAAGAGAACCAGTGTTTAAGTTGATCTGACTGGTGAAGAACGAGAACCAGTGTTTGAGAACCAGTGGTTTAGTTGAACTGACTGGTGTAGGAAGAGAACAGTGTTTAAGTTGAACTGACTGGTGTAGGAAGAGAACCAATGTTTAAGTGAACTGCTGGTGTAGGAAGAGAACCAGTGTTTAAGTTGAACGACTGGTGTAGGAAGAGGAACCAGTGTTGAGAACCAGTGTTTAAGTGAACTGACTGGTGTAGGAAGAGAACCCGTGTTTGAGAACCAGTGTTTAAGTTGAACTGACTGGTGTAGGAAGAGAACCAGTGTTTAAGTTGAACTCACTGGTGTAGGAAGAGAACCAGTGTTTAAGTTGAACTGACTGGTGAAGGAAGAGAACCAGTGTTTGAGAACCAGTGTTAAGTTGAACTCACTGGTGTAGAAGAGAACAGTGTTTGAGAACCAGTGTTTAAGTTGAACTGACTGGTGTAGGAAGAGACCAGTGTTTGAGAACCAGTGTTTAAGTGAACTCACTGGTGTAGGAAGAGAACCAGTGTTTGAGAAACAGTGTTTAAGTTGAACTGACTGGTGAAGGAAGAGAACCAGTGTTTGAGAACCAGTGTTTAAGTTGAACTGACTGGTGTAGGAAGAGAACCAGTGTTTGAGAACCAGTGTTTAAGTTGAACTCACTGGTGTAGGAAGAGAACATGGTTTGAGAACCAGTGTTTAAGTTGAAACTCACTGGTGTAGGAAGAGAACCAGTGTTTGAGAACCAGTGTTTAAGTTGAACTGACTGGTGTAGGAAGAGAACCAGTGTTTGAGTTGAACTGACTGGTGTAGGAAGAGAACCAGTGTTTGAGTTGAACTGACTGGTGTAGGAAGAGAACAGTGTTTGAGTTGAACTGACTGGTGAAGGAAGAGAACCAGTGTTGAGTTGAACTGACTGGTGTAGGAAGAGAACCAGTGTTTGAGTTGAACTGACTGGTGATAGGAAGAGAACCAGTGTTTGAGTTGAACTGACTGTGAGGAAGAGAACCAGTGTTTGAGTTGAACTGACTGGTGTAGAAGAGAACCAGAGTTTAAGATGAACTAACTGGTGTAGGAAGAGAACCAGTGTTTGAGAACCAGTGTTTAAGTTGAACTGACTGGTGTAGGAAGAGAACCAGTGTTTGAGAACAGTGTTTAAGTTGAACTGACTGGTGTAGGAAGAGAACCAGTGTTTGAGTTGAACTGACTGGTTGTAGGAAGAGAACCAGTGTTTGAGTTGAACTGACTGGTGTAGGAAGAGAACCAGTGTTTGAGTTGAACTGACTGGTGAAGGAAGAGAACCAGTGTTTGAGTTGAACTGACTGGTGTAGGAAGAGAACCAGTGTTTGAGTTGAACTGACTGGTGAAGGAAGAGAACCAGTGTTTGAGTTGAACTGACTGGTGAAGGAAGAGAACCAGTGTTGAGTTGAACTGACTGGTGAAGAAGAGAACCAGTGTTTGAGTTGAACTGACTGGTGTAGGAAGAGAACCAGGTTTGAGAACCAGTGTTTAAGTGAACTGACTGGTGTAGGAAGAGAACCAGTGTTTGAGAACCAGTGTTTAAGATGAACTGACTGGTGAAGGAATAGAACTAGAGTTTAAGATGAACTGACTGGTGTAGGAAGAGAACAGTGTTGAGAACTAGTGTTAAGTTGAACTGACTGGTGTAGGAAGAGAACCAGAGTTTAGTTGAACTCACTGGTGTAGCGAAGAGAACCAGTGTTGAGAACCAGTGTTTAAGTTGAACTGACTGGTGTAGTAAGAGAACCAGTGTTTTGAGAACCAGTGTTTACGTTGAACTCACTGGTGTAGGAAGAGAACAGTGTTTGAGAACCAGTGTTTAAGTTGAACTGACTGGTGTAGGAGAGAACCAGTGTTAAGTTGAACTGACTGTGAAGGAAGAGAACCAGTGTTTGAGAACCAGTGTTTAAGTTGAACTGACTGGTGTAGGAAGAGAACCAGTGTTTGAGAACCAGTGTTTAAGTTGAACTCACTGGTGTAGGAAGAGAAACCAGTGTTTGAGAACCAGTGTTTAAGTTGAACTGACTGGTGTAGGAAGAGAACCAGTGTTTGAGAACCAGTGTTTAAGTTGAACTCACTGGTGTAGGAAGAGAACCAGTGTTTGAGAACCAGTGTTTAAGTTGAACTCACTGGTGAAGGAAGAGAACCAGTGTTTGAGAACCAGTGTTTAAGTTGAACTGACTGGTGTAGGAAGAGAACCAGTGTTTAAGTTGATCTGACTGGTGTAGGAAGAGAACCAGTGTTGAGAACCAGTGTTTAAGTTGAACTGACTGGTGTAGGAAGAGAACCAGTGTTTAAGTTGAACTGACTGGTGTAGGAAGAGAACCAGTGTTTAAGTTGAACTGGCTGGTGTAGGAAGAGAACCAGTGTTTAAGTTGAACTGACTGGTGTAGGAAGAGAACCAGTGTTTGAGAACCAGTGTTTGAGTTGAACTGACTGGTGTAGGAAGAGAACCAGTGTTTGAGTTGAACTGACTGGTGAAGGAAGAGAACCAGTGTTTGCGTTGAACTGACTGGTGAAGGAAGAGAACCAGTGTTTGAGTTGAACTGACTGGTGAAGGAAGAGAACCAGTGTTTGAGTTGAACTGACTGGTGTAGGAAGAGAACCAGTGTTTGAGAACCAGTGTTTAAGTTGAACTGACTGGTGTAGGAAGAGAACCAGTGTTTGAGAACCAGTGTTTAAGATGAACTGACTGGTGAAGGAAGAGAACTAGAGTTTAAGATGAACTGACTGGTGTAGGAAGAGAACCAGTGTTTGAGAACTAGTGTTTAAGTTGAACTGACTGGTGTAGGAAGAGAACCAGAGTTTAAGTTGAACTCACTGGTGTAGGAAGAGAACCAGTGTTTGAGAACCAGTGTTTAAGTTGAACTGACTGGTGTAGGAAGAGAACCAGTGTTTGAGAACCAGTGTTTACGTTGAACTCCACTGGTGTAGGAAGAGAACCAGTGTTTGAGAACCAGTGTTTAAGTTGAACTGACTGGTGTAGGAAGAGAACCAGTGTTTAAGTTGAACTGACTGGTGAAGGAAGAGAACCAGTGTTTGAGAACCAGTGTTTAAGTTGAACTGACTGGTGTATGAAGAGAACCAGTGTTTGAGAACCAGTGTTTAAGTTGAACTCACTGGTGTAGGAAGAGAACCAGTGTTTGAGAACCAGTGTTTAAGTTGAACTGACTGGTGTAGGAAGAGAACCAGTGTTTGAGAACCAGTGTTTAAGTTGAACTCACTGGTGTAGGAAGAGAACCAGTGTTTGAGAACCAGTGGTTTAAGTTGAACTGACTGGTGAAGGAAGAGAACCAGTGTTTGAGAACCAGTGTTTAAGTTGAACTGACTGGTGTAGGAAGAGAACCAGTGTTTAAGTTGATCTGACTGGTGAAGGAAGAGAACCAGTGTTTGAGAACCAGTGTTTAAGTTGAACTGACTGGTGTAGGAAGAGAACCAGTGTTTAAGTTGAACTGACTGGTGTAGGAAGAGAACCAATGTTTAAGTTGAACTGGCTGGTGTAGGAAGAGAACCAGTGTTTAAGTTGAACTGACTGGTGTAGGAAGAGAACCAGTGTTTGAGAACCAGTGTTTAAGTTGAACTGACTGGTGTAGGAAGAGAACCAGTGTTTGAGAACCAGTGTTTAAGTTGAACTGACTGGTGTAGGAAGAGAACCAGTGTTTAAGTTGAACTCACTGGTGTAGGAAGAGAACCAGTGTTTAAGTTGAACTGACTGGTGTAGGAAGAGAACCAGTGTTTGAGAACCAGTGTTTAAGTTGAACTCACTGGTGTAGGAAGAGAACCAGTGTTTGAGAACCAGTGTTTAAGTTGAACTGACTGGTGTAGGAAGAGAACCAGTGTTTGAGAACCAGTGTTTAAGTTGAACTCACTGGTGTAGGAAGAGAACCAGTGTTTGAGAACCAGTGTTTAAGTTGAACTGACTGGTGAAGGAAGAGAACCAGTGTTTGAGAACCAGTGTTTAAGTTGAACTGACTGGTGTAGGAAGAGAACCAGTGTTTGAGAACCAGTGTTTAAGTTGAACTCACTGGTGTAGGAAGAGAACCATTGTTTGAGAACCAGTGTTTAAGTTGAACTCACTGGTGTAGGAAGAGAACCAGTGTTTGAGAACCAGTGTTTAAGTTGAACTGACTGGTGTAGGAAGAGAACCAGTGTTTGAGTTGAACTGACTGGTGTTAGGAAGAGAACCAGTGTTGAGTTGAACTGACTGGTGTAGGAAGAGAACCAGTGTTTGAGTTGAACTGACTGGTGAAGGAAGAGAACCAGTGTTTGAGTTGAACTGACTGGTGTAGGAAGAGAACCAGTGTTTGAGTTGAACTGACTGGTGAAGGAAGAGAACCAGTGTTTGAGTTGAACTGACTGGTGAAGGAAGAGAACCAGTGTTTGAGTTGAACTGACTGGTGTAGGAAGAGAACCAGAGTTTAAGATGAACTAACTGGTGTAGGAAGAGAACCAGTGTTTGAGAACTAGTGTTTAAGTTGAACTGACTGGTGTAGGAAGAGAACCAGAGTTTAAGATGAACTGACTGGTGTAGGAAGAGAACCAGAGTTTAAGATGAACTGACTGGTGTAGGAAGAGAACCAGAGTTTAAGATGAACTGACTGGTGTAGGAAGAGAACCCTCTACCTCACCATCTGTGCACTAGAAGTTTAACAGCAAGTGCTCTTAACCTTTCAGCCACCCAATTCCCATTTAGTGATGCTAAAATCCATCAATCAATCAGCTGCCGTCTCCACAATGAAGGTTGGCTGGAATAGATCTCCAACACTGTCTCTCGCCCTGACTACATTTTGCTTGTCTATCTCTTGATGTTATCTTCCCACTTGTATCATTGTCTACCGTTTGCTCGTTTGTCTTCATCCTTACCCTCTAATATATTTCACTTGCTTCTTTTCAGCTTTTTTCATTCCCAGTTTTTCTAGAACCTCTGTATTTGATTGTTATTGTTTCTATGAAATCTTTTGTGTATCCACATCTCCAAGGCCTCTATTCAACTTTCTGATTGATTGTTCATTGTCCAGGCTTCCGCGCCATACAGTAGTGTTGAATATACATAACATTTGACAATTCTCAACTTTAATGCGTTGTTAATCTCTAAAGATGTTAATACTGATTTCATGCTGTTGAAAGCATTTTTGGTCATGTCTATTCTCTTTATGATTTCCATTTCACTTCTGCCATCATCTGTTATTACATTTCCAAGATAGGAGAAACTTGTTATTTGTTCTAGTATCTCCCCATGTACTGTGATGTTCATTGATGAATTCTCCTTTCCACTGCTAATTATCACAGTTTTCTTGTTTAGGATGTTAATATCTACGCCACATTCTGCACTATACCTGTTTACTTGTTCCACTAGTTTTTGTAACTCTGGCTCACTTTCTGCTAGTAACACTGTATTGCCAGCATACCTATGATTGTTTATGATTCTTCCATTGATGTTTAAATGATCCATAGGTATTGAAATATGAAGAATGGGATGGCTAAACTATACATTTATTTCTAATTTATTCAGTATCCATCTGACCAGATGAGTCAGCCTCTGAACTGTTTTGGTGAGAAACAACCCTGCCAATGCAGGGAATTGATCCTGCACTAATATTGGTAAGTTGTTGATAAGTAGAGGAGTGGCTGGCCAAGTGGCTAAGAACATCGGGTTCTCTCTCTCCTTCGGGAGACCCGCATTCGAATCCTCGGTAAGGTGTGGATGTTTTTTTATTTTGCACTAGCCAGGCGGCCTTAATTCCTCAGGCTCAAGACCCCCCCTGCCATACACTGCAAGGTACTACAGGCAGTAGATGACAGTTTGACAGACAGACAGTTGATAAGTAGTCTGTCGCTGTAATGTTGCCATGCCTTTTATATTTGGTCTCTCTCTCTCTCTCTCTCTCTCTCTCTCTCTCTCTCTCTCTCTCTCTCTCTCTCTCTCTCTCTCTCTCTCTCTCTCTCTCTCTCTCTCTCTCTCTCTCTCTCTCTCTCTCTCTCTCTCTCTCTCTCTCTCTCTCTCTCTCTCTCTCTTATACTATCTCCCATTTTGTGGCCATTTCCTCCTGTTTAAATTCATGATAATTTAGAGTTCTAATTTTACCAATTGCTGTTACTCTCCCACTAATCAATCCTGTCTGTTTCTATCTTAAAATGTACCTTTCTTCATAATTTCCGACATACCATATTTCAGTATTTATATTATTCTGTAAATTATTGTTTAGAGATGTTTGATCATAGTTGAATAGCATATGATGTTCTTTACCAGATGATATGTCTTCATTGGGAACTCCATTTTTATTGTCCACTTTTGCAAGATTGTTTTCAGACTTCTGGCTGCAGACACTGCTATACTGTTTAAAAGTTTGTTGTTGTTTGTTGTTTGTGTTTGCTGGCTGTGAACTCCAGCGTGAAGTCCTGTATGTCGGACGAAGACATCCTGTTTTCCAGCATCAGTGTGATGTCATACAGGACCTGAGGTTTGCCTGAGTATGTTTAAAAGTATTAACTATATGTTATATTAACTATATGTTATACAACAAATAATCATTTTATGTTCTATGACTCCAGGGATCAGTTATGGAGTTACACAGCCTGTCACCAAGTGATACTGTAAAATTGGAACCAGATTCTGAAGTGAGTAGATTTTATTTTGTGCGCTGGTAGATAGCGACATGTTCAGAGACATTAGATAGTGTCATGTTTAGAGTTTGCAGATTGTGTCATGTTCAAAGATTGTAGATAGTGACATGTTCAGAGACTGTAGATAGTGTCATTTTCAGAGACTATTGATAGTGTCATGTTCAGAGACTGTAGATAGTGTCATGTTTAGAGTTTGCAGATTGTGTCATGTTTAGAGTCTGTAGATTGTGTCATGTTTAGAGTCTTTAGACTGTGTCATGTTCAGAGACTGTAGATAGTTTAATGTTCAGAGACTGTAGATAGTTTAATGTTCAGAGACTGTAGATAGTGTAATGTTCAGAGACTGTAGATAGCGTCTTGTTCAGAGACTGTAGATAGTTTAATGTTCGGAGACTGTAGATAGTGACATGTTCAGAGACTGTAGATAGCATCATGTTCAGAGACTGTAGATAGTGTCATGTTCAGAGACTGTAGATAGTTTCATGTTCAGAGACTGTAGATAGTTTCATGTTCAGAGACTGTAGATAGTGACATATTCAGAGTTTTAGATAGTGTCATGTTCATAAACTGTAGATAGTTTAATGTTCAGAGACTGTAGATAGTTTAATGTTCAGAGACTGTAGATAGTTTCATGTTCAGAGACTGTAGATAGTGTCATTGTCAGAGACTGTAGACGGTGTCATGTTCAGAGACTATTGATAGTGACATGTTCAGAGACTGTAGATAGTGACATGTTCAGAGACTGTAGATAGTGTCATGTTCAGATACTGTAGATAGTTTAATGTTCAGAGACTGTAGATAGTTTAATGTTCAGAGACTATTGATAGTGACATGTTCAGAGACTGTAGATAGTTTAATGTTCAGAGACTATTGATAGTGACATGTTCAGAGACTGTAGATAGTGACATGTTCAGAGACTGTAGATAGTGACATGTTCAGAGACTGTAGATAGTGACATGTTCAGAGACTGTAAATAGTTTAATGTTCAGAGACTATTGATAGTGACATGTTCAGAGACTGTAGATAGTGACATGTTCATAGACTGTAGATAGTTTCATGTTCAGAGACTGTAGATAGTGTCATGTTCAGAGACTGTAGATAGCGACATGTTCAGAGACTGTAGATAGTTTAATGTTCATAGACTGTAGATAGTGTCATGTTCAGAGACTGTAGATAGTGACATGTTCAGAGACTGTAGATAGTTTAATGTTCATAGACTGTAGATAGTTTCATGTTCAGAGACTGTAGATAGTGTCATGTTCAGAGACTGTAGATAGTGACATGTTCAGAGACTGTAGATAGTTTAATGTTCATAGACTGTAGATAGTTTCATGTTCAGAGACTGTAGATAGCGTCATGTTCAGAGACTGTAGATAGCGACATGTTCAGAGACTGTAGATAGTTTAATGTTCAGAGACTGTGGATAGTTTAATGTTCAGAGACTGTAGATAGTTTCTTCTTCTTCTTCGTTCATCCGGAGTTTTTTTTTTCCGGATGTGATTGCGTTGTGCCTGTTTACAGCAGAGCTGCGTTCTTGCGCCGTTAGGCCGACACATCCAACTTCTGTGGGCATTTGTTGACCGGGTTAACCTTCCCGGGGGTAGATAGTTTAATGTTCAGAGACTGTAGATAGTTTAATGTTCAGAGACTATAGATAGTTTAATGTTCAGAGACTGTAGATAGTTTAATGTTCAGAGACTGTAGATAGTGACATGTTCAGAGACTGTAGATAGTGACATGTTCAGAGACTGTAGATAGTGACATGTTCAGAGACTGTAGATAGTGTCATGTTCAGAGAGACTGTAGATAGTTTAATGTTCAGAGACTGTGGATAGTTTAATGTTCAGAGACTGTAGATAGTTTAATGTTCAGAGACTGTAGATAGTTTAATGTTCAGAGACTGTAGATAGTTTAATGTTCAGAAACTATTGATAGTGACATGTTCAGAGGCTGTAGATAGTGACATGTTCAGAGGCTGTAGATAGTGACATGTTCAGAGGCTGTAGATAGTGACATGTTCAGAGGCTGTAGATAGTGACATGTTCAGAGGCTGTAGATAGTGACATGTTCAGAGGCTGTAGATAGTGACATGTTCAGAAACTGTAGATAGTTTAATGTTCGGAGACTGTAGATAGTTTAATGTTCAGAGACTATTGATAGTGACATGTTCAGAGACTGTAGATAGTGACATGTTCAGAGACTGTAGATAGTGACATGTTCGGAGACTGTAGATAGTTTAATGTTCAGAGACTATTGATAGTGACATGTTCAGAGACTGTAGATAGTGACATGTTCAGAGACTGTAGATAGTGACATGTTCAGAGACTGTAGATAGTGTCATGTTCAGAGACAGTAGATAGTGTCATGTTTAGAGTTTGCAGATTGTGTCATGTTTAGAGTCTGTAGATTGTGTCATGTTTAGAGTCTTTAGACTGTGTCATGTTCAGAGACTGTAGATAGTTTAATGTTCAGAGACTGTAGATAGTTTAATGTTCAGAGACTGTAGATAGTTTAATGTTCAGAGACTGTAGATAGTTTAATGTTCAGAGACTGTAGATAGTTTAATGTTCAGAGACTGTAGATAGTTTAATGTTCAGAGACTAGATAGTTTAATGTTCAGAGACTGTAGATAGTTTAATGTTCAGAGACTAGATAGCGTCATGTTCAGAGACTAGTTTCATGTTCAGAGACTAGATAGTGTTATGTTAAGAGACTGTAGTGTCATGTTCAGAGACTAGATAGTGTTACGTTAAGAGACTGTAGTGTCATGTTCAGAAACTAGATCGCGTCATGTTCAGAGACTGTAGACAGATACATCTGGATTTGACATCTTGCCTTATTGGTCAAGGACATAAAACTTAAAACACAAGAGTTACTATTCTTTGTATCCCAAATGTTGTAACACTCGTAACACACAAGCGGCTATACTTGATAGCCCACTTCAATTCATTAAGGGACTGTTGAGTACAATATACAAATATTCATGCTTTATCGTCATCCTCTAGTAGTGGCTTACCAGCTAGTGTAGGCGTTCACATCTCTCCACATATCTCTGTATTTGGTGTTCTGGATCAGCCCTGCTGATGATATTCCTCTATTCCACCGTCTCAATCCATCCAGCACATTTCTCTTAGTCTGCCTCTGCCTCTCTTCCCCTCGATCTTTCCAGTTGTCATGATGTTCTTCACTGCCTCTCTTCTCATCACATGACCAAAGAAAGCTGTTTGTCCCTTTCTTATTGTTGTAAATAATGTTCTAGTTTAATTAGCCTCTTTCAAGCAATCATCCTTGTGCCAGACGTATTAGTTACCCATTCCTCTGGATAACACAAGATTAGGTCGAGAGAGGGATCATGTCGTTTGGGCACCACATGTTTCTCTGAAGCTCTGCCCAGGCATTGTGATGGAATATTGGCCACATTCCAACTCACATACTTTGGTCTTTCAAGTCTGCAAGGTGCCAACAACATTAGTTACTCTGGCTGTCCAAGTCATGCTTTATTAGGTGTAGACAAATCCAGATGCCTTGTCACCGTGGCACCTGAAAATTTCTGCCTGGTGTCTAAATTTTTAGTAATTTTCTTAGCTGTGTTTGCAATACTAAATGTGCCTGCTCCTGAATTGTTTTTAGTTTTCTACTACCTCTGTGCTTTATCACAACTATTGCAAGTCTTTATATGAAATACACATATTCAGTTTATTTATGTGTGCACCTTTGAAAGTATTTATATGAAATACATGTATTAAATTTATTTATGTTTGCACCTTTGAAAGTCTTTATTTATATGAAACACATGCATTCAGTTTGTTTATGTTTGCATGACTCCAGTGTAACTCTCCTATCTGTTCAGACTGACTGTGTTCACAGTTGTGAAGAGACTCCCACTGAGGCTGACAGCTTTGATGAGATGGACAATGAAATATCATCAATGGTCAAGATAGAACAACCTGAAGAATATCCAGACTACCCAGGTAAAGCTCAAGTAAAGCCAGATACAGTAGACCCGACCACTGTAACAAATGTTTCGTAAATGCCTTTATAATGTTACAACAGTTTTCATTTCTCCCCCTACCCCTCCCCTCCCACCCATTTTTCACAGCTGTGGAGTGGCCTGGCTGTTAGTTTGTTAGCTTGTCATGTCAGTGGTCTAGTAGTTAGTGTGCTAGCTTGCCATGTCAGTGGTCTAATAGTTAGTGTGCTAGCTTGTCATGTCAGTGGTCTAGTGGTTAATGTGCTAGCCTGTCATGTCAGTGGTCTAGTGGTTAGTGTGCTAGCCTGTCATGTCAGTGGTCTAGTAGTTAGTGTGCTAGCCTGTCATGTCAGTGGTCTAATAGTTAGTGTGCTAGCGTGTCATGTCAGTGGTCTAGTAGTTAGTGTGCTAGCTTGTATGTCAGTGGTCTAGTAGTTAGTGTGCTAGCCTGTCATGTCAGTGGTCTAGTAATTAGTGTGCTAGCCTGTCATGTCAGTGGTCTAGTAGTTAGTGTGCTAGCTTGTCATGTCAGTGGTCTAGTAGTTAGTGTGCTAGCTTGTCATGTCAGTGGTTTAGTAGTTAGTGTGCTAGCTTGTCATGTCAGTGGTCTAGTAGTTAGTGTGCTAGCTTGTCATGTCAGTGGTCTAGTAGTTAGTGTGCTAGCTTGTCATGTCAGTGGTCTAGTAGTTAGTGTGCTAGCTTGTCATGTCAGTGGTCTAGTAGTTAGTGTGCTAGCTTGTCATGTCAGTGGTCTAGTAGTTAGTGTGCTAGCCTGTCATGTCAGTGGTCTAGTAGTTAGTGTGCTAGCCTGTCATGTCAGTGGTCTAGTAGTTAGTGTGCTAGCCTGTCATGTCAGTGGTCTAATAGTTAGTGTGCTAGCTTGTCATGTCAGTGGTCTAGTAGTTAGTGTGCTAGCTTGTCATGTCAGTGGTCTAGTAGTTAGTGTGCTAGCCTGTCATGTCAGTGGTCTAGTGGTTAGTGTGCTAGCCTGCCATGTCAGTGGTCTAGTGGTTAGTGTGCTAGCTTGGCATGTCAGTGGTCTAGTGGTTAGTGTGCTAGTCTGTCATGTCAGTGGCCTGGTGGTTAGTGTGCTAGCCTGTCATGTCAGTGACCTGGTGGTTAGTGTGCTAGCCTGTCATGTCAGTGACCTGGTGGTTAGTGTGCTAGCCTGTCATGTCAGTGGTTAGTGTGCTAGCCTGTCATGTCAGTGGTCTAGTAGTTAGTGTGCTAGCTTGTCATGTCAGTGGTCTAGTGGTTAGTGTGCTAGCTTGTCATGTCAGTGGTCTAGTGGTTAGTGTGCTAGCCTGTCATGTTAGTGGTCTAGTAGTTAGTGTGCTAGCCTGTCATGTCAGTGGCCTGGTGGTTAGTGTGCTAGCCTGTCATGTCAGTGGTCTAGAGGCTAGCCTGTCATGTCAGTGGTCTAGAGGCTAGTCTGCTAGCCTTTCATGTCAGTGGTTAGTGTGCTAGCCTGTCATGTCAGTGGCCTGGTGGTTAGTGTGCTAGCCTGTCATGTCAGTGGCCTGGTGCTTAGTGTGCTAGTCTGTCATGTCAGTGACCTGGTGGTTAGTGTGCTAGCCTGTCATGTCAGTGGTTAGTGTGCTAGCCTGTCATGTCAGTGGCCTGGTGGTTAGTGTGCTAGCCTGTCATGTCAGTGGTTAATGTGCTAGCCTGTCATGTCAGTGGCCTGATGGTTAGTGTGCTAGTCTGTCATGTCAGTGACCTGGTGGTTAGTGTGCTAGCCTGTCATGTCAGTGGCCTGGTGGTTAGTGTGCTAGCCTGTCATGTCAGTGACCTGGTGGTTAGTGTGCTAGCCTGTCATGTCAGTGGTTAGTGTGCTAGCCTGTCATGTCAGTGGCCTGGTGGTTAGTGTGCTAGCCTGTCATGTCAGTGGCCTGGTGCTTAGTGTGCTAGTCTGTCATGTCAGTGGTTAGTGTGCTAGCCTGTCATGTCAGTGGTTAGTGTGCTAGCCTGTCATGTCAGTGGCCTGGTGGTTAGTGTGCTAGCCTGTCATGTCAGTGACCTGGTGGTTAGTGTGCTAGCCTGTCATGTCAGTGACCTGGTGGTTAGTGTGCTAGTCTGTCATGTCAGTGACCTGGTGGTTAGTGTGCTAGCCTGTCATGTCAGTGGTTAGTGTGCTAGTCTGTCATGTCAGTGACCTGGTGGTTAGTGTGCTAGCCTGTCATGTCAGTGGTTAGTGTGCTAGTCTGTCATGTCAGTGGCCTGGTGGTTAGTGTGCTAGCCTGTCATGTCAGTGACCTGGTGGTTAGTGTGCTAGCCTGTCATGTCAGTGGTCTGGTGGTTAGTGTGCTAGCCTGTCATGTCAGTGGTCTGGTGGTTAGTGTGCTAGGCTGTCATGTCAGTGGTTAGTGTGCTAGCCTGTCATGTCAGTGGCCTGGTGGTTAGTGTGCTAGCCTGTCATGTCAGTGGCCTGGTGGTTAGTGTGCTAGCCTGTCATGTTAGTGGTTAGTGTGCTAGCCTGTCATGTTAGTGGTTAGTCTGCTAACTTGTCATGTCAGTGGTCTAGTGGTTAATGTGCTAGCCTGTCATGTCAGTGGTCTAGTAGTTAGTGTGCTAGCTTGTCATGTTAGTGGTCTGGTGGTTAGTGTGCTAGCCTGTCAT
This sequence comes from Cepaea nemoralis, assembly GCA_014155875.1. Classification (NCBI taxonomy): domain Eukaryota; kingdom Metazoa; phylum Mollusca; class Gastropoda; order Stylommatophora; family Helicidae; genus Cepaea; species Cepaea nemoralis. The sequence continues at coordinate 509,798 of JACEFZ010008326.1, forward strand.
GTTAGTGGTCTAGTAGTTAGTGTGCTAGCTTGTCATGTTAGTGGTCTGGTGGTTAGTGTGCTAGCCTGTCATGTTAGTGGTCTAGTAGTTAGTGTGCTAGCTTGTCATGTCAGTGGTCTGGTGGTTAGTGTGCTAGCCTGTCATGTTAGTGGTCTGGTGGTTAGTGTGCTAGCCTGTCATGTCAGTGGTCTGGTGGTTAGTGTACTAGCCTGTCATGTCAGTGGTCTGGTGGTTAGTGTGCTAGCCTGTCATGTCAGTGGTCTGGTGGTTAGTGTGCTAGCCTGTCATGTTAGTGGTCTGGTGGTTAGTGTGCTAGCCTGTCATGTTAGTGGTCTGGTGGTTAGTGTGCTAGCCTGTCATGTCAGTGGCCTGGTGGTTAGTGTGACAGCCTGTCATGTCAGTGGTCTAGTGGTTAGTGTGCTAGTCTGTCATGTTAGTGGTCTAGTAGTTAGTGTGCTAGCCTGTCATGTCAGTGGTCTGGTGGTTAGTGTGCTAGCCTGTCATGTTAGTGGTCTAGTAGTTATTGTGCTAGCTTGTCATGTTAGTGGTCTAGTGGTTAGTGTGCTAGCCTGTCATGTTAGTGGTCTGGTGGTTAGTGTGCTAGCCTGTCATGTTAGTGGTCTGGTGGTTAGTGTGCTAGCCTGTCATGTCAGTGGCCTGGTGGTTAGTGTGCTAGTCTGTCATGTCAGTGGTTAGTCTGCTAGCCTGTCATGTCAGTGGTTAGTGTGCTAGCCTGTCATGTCAGTGGTCTAGTGGTTAGTGTGCTAGCTTGTCATGTCAGTGGCCTAGTGGTTAGTGTGCTAGCCTGTCATGTCAGTGGTCTAGTAGTTAGTGTGCTAGCCTGTCATGTCAGTGGTTAGTCTGCTAGCCTGTCATGCTAGTGGTTAATGTGCTAGCCTGTCATGTCAGTGGTCTTGTGGTTAGTGTGCTAGCCTGTCATGTCAGTGGTTAGTGTGCTAGCCTGTCATGTCAGTGGTCTAGTGGTTAGTGTGCTAGCCTGTCATGTCAGTGGTCTAGTGGTTAGTGTGCTAGCCTGTCATGTCAGTGGTCTAGTGGTTAGTGTGCTATCCTGTCATGTCAGTGGTTAGTGTGCTAGCCTGTCATGTCAGTGGTCTAGTGGTTAGTGTGCTAGCTTGTCTTGTCTGCAGGAGCTCTGGTTCTCTCTTTAGCAGACAGCTGTGGGATAAACCAAGTCTCATTAACATTGGCACCAGACAATTTTCTAGGTGAGGAGGAAATTAACTGGCCACCCACCCCATATATCATGACCCACAGTATTGGGTTGCTGGACATTGTAAACACAAATGGCTATGGGACTACCTATCCCTTTTACCCTTTTTCCAAAATCATTATTCAAGCTCGCAGGTAAGGCTACTGTGGAGGGCGGACATGCCATGGACTAGGCTGACATTCTGAATGCTCTACGAGAAGTAAGACTTTTGCGAGAACCAAGTGTTGACTGTGAATCTACAACCATGGTCAGACTGCGAGAACAGCATATTAAAAGAGGTGTGGCCAAACCAAACACAACGCAGGAAGCCTAAAGAAGATTGATAAACCAACACAGAACTGGTGTCGTTAGCCACTACACGCTGTGGGATTTGCTGAGGAGGGGATCCGAGCACTTATGGACTGAATGGGTCGATGTGCAGTGAGGATGATCTGTCGACTAACTAACTAACTAACCTCTTTGAGTGTCCAGCTATTATAGATAAGAGGAAAATGTTATATACCCTCTTTGTTATGTCTCCACTTTGAAGTGGTAAAGTGGCTTTATGGTCCATTGACTTCAAGAGCTGTGGTCAGCTATTTGTAGAAACTTCTGTGTAGGATGAGTCAAGGTGAAGTGATCACGGGTGGTGTGTGGCAAGTGTGTGTGGGTAGGTGCGGGATGTGTGGGTTGATGGGGAGATGTGGGTGAGGGGTGTGTGGGTGGGTGGTGGAGGACATGTGAGTGTGTGTGTGTGGGTTATGGGATGGGTGGGAGATGTGTATAGGTGGGGAGATGTGTGTAGGTGGGAGATGTGTATGGATGGAGGATGGGTGGGTTGGTGCATATATGTGTGCCTGGGTTGTGTGGGTGGGTGGGGGATGTGTGGGTGAGGGATGTGTGCCAGGGGATGTGTTTGTGGGTGGGTGGGGGATGTATCTCATAACATGGTAATATGCATTGTTTATGTTTACAACATTCATTTGACAATGTTTTTTATTTTGCTATGTGAATGTATCATGCACTATTGATAAATGAAAGATGAGTGATTGGAACGGCCGAATTTAAGACGGGCCTGCGTGCCCAATTTGTTACCCTTTGAAAATAAAGTGTGTTCGTTCCCTCCTAGCAGGGTCCACTTTTAACCCAAACCAAAACATGCCTTAATGTGTTTCATCTGCTATTGTATCATCAACCAGCAACCATTCATTGATGTCTTTACAAACTCTCCCTACTCCATTGTGTGTTCAAACTGCTGGTGCTCTTCATTAAACTTACACTTTTATGGTCTTCTTCTTTTTTCAATCACTTGAAATGCATCTATATTTGCAATGTCTTTTGAATAAATTTCACTGTCTTTTTTTTTTAGTTCACTCATTGGTCCATAGAGTTTATCTTCCACTGTTTTTTCTCTAGGCCAGAAGGTTTGCCTAGATATGTCATGTTTTGGGTAGTCTTGGAGTATGTGATCTGCTTTTTGTGGCGCCAAATTGTATGTTCACATGACTGATTCACCAATATGCTTTTATGTGTTATATTACATTTGCACTATCAGCTTTTCAATTATGCTTGCAGCAGGTGATCATCTGTTACGTTACACGTGCTGTAACTCTTCATCTAGTTGCTTGCAGGTACACATCATTCTGTAATGTTATCCATGAAATTTCTTTGTGTGCTCACTCGCTTTGAACTCAAGCATCCCCGGGATGGTTAACCCGGCCAACAAATGCCCGCATAAGTCGGATGTGTCGGCCTAACAGCGCAAGAATGCAGCTTTGCTGTAAACAGGCACAACGCAATCACATCCGAAAAAAAAAAACTCTGGATGAACGAAGAAGAAGAAAAAGAAGAAGAAGAACTCAAGCATAGTCCATACACACTACTTCTAGTAGTGCTGGAGTGAATTTTGCGTGTAGATTAGCTTTACCTATTAACTGTGTCCCTCGCCATCAGGCAAACCCACCCTGACTTCAGAGGTATCCATGAAATTGTTAACCACATATTTGCTGTGATGTATTATTATCCATGAATAGTTTTGGGGCACTCACTCGCTTTGAACTCAAGCGTAGTCCATACACACTACTTCTAGTAGCACTGGACTGAATTTTGCATGTGGATTAGCTTTCTCTATTACCAGTGTCCCTCGCCATCAGGCGAACCCACTCCGACTTCAGAAGTACTTGTAATTTATGTCTCCAAGTCAAGGACAAGAAATCATCATTTTAGTCCAACTGACCAGTGTAGGGGTTGAACCCATAACCTGTGTATCAGCACACCGGATGTTTAAGAACGTGCATTCTTATTCATTCAACCATGCTGACCTCTATCCATGAATTTGTTAATCACATATTTACTGTGATGTATTTCAGACATGCACCCAAGTTCAGAAAGCTCTCCTTCCATCGCCACACAAGAGAGTTCACTAATGGAAATGTGTAGTTACACAGATGTGGAGCATGTGAAACAAGAACTACCACATGTAGTGCGTGAGGAGAGGCATCATAGATACAGTAAAGTAATAGACATGGCAGATTGTAGCATTGATCAAGAAATGGAAGGACTCAATAGTAGAGAATCAACGGTTACTGAAAATGGTTACAGTACAACAGTAAAACATGAAAATTGTAGTCAGATGTTTGAGAATTTGTCTTCAGAGATTGAAATCAATGACAGATCATCTTTGGCTGGTGAGAATTTCCTGCTACAAAATGTGGAAACAGAAGTAAAACATAGACATATATCTGAGATATCAATAGATAGTACGGATGATTATGTTAGGTGTATTCCTCAAAGATCTCATACAGGAGACTTAGCGTACATGTCTGATATTTATGATCCAACTGTTGATGTAAGCATTTATCAAAATGGACATGAGAGAACACATGCAGGAGAGAAACCTTTCACATGTAATTATTGTGGTGTTTCATTTACTAAAACTTGCAGTTTGAACCGCCACAAGAGAGCACATACAGGAGAGAAACCATATAAATGTGATGATTGTGGTGCTGCGTTTGCTCGGGCTGACAATCTGAGGTGTCATAAGAAAACACACAAAGTAGAAAAACATTGCAAGCGTGATGTTTATGCTTCATCCTTTGCTTTGGCTGGTATTTTTAAACACCACAAGAGAAAACATAAAGAAGGGAAATCCTACAATTGTGATGATTGTGGTGCATTTTTTTCTCGAGCTGAGAATCTTAAATACCACAAGAGGAGACATACAGGAGAGAAACCTTACAAATGTGATGATTGTGGCATTACTTTTTCTCGTGCTGACAATTTAAAATACCACAAGAGGAGACATACGGGAGAGAAACCTTACAAATGTGATGATTGTGGCGCTTCTTTTTCTCGAGCTGACAATCTAAGGTACCACAGCAGAACACACACAGGAGAGAAACCTTACAAGTGTTATATTTGTGGTGGTTCTTTTAGTGAAGCTGGCCATCTGAAGCGTCACGAGAGAACACATACAGGAGAGAAACCTTACAAGTGCAATATGTGTGGTTCTTCTTTTACTGAGTCAGGAAGTCTGAAGTGTCATATGAGACTACATACTGGAGATAAACCTTACAAATGTGATGTTTGTGATGCGTCTTTTACAAAAAATAGTAATCTGAACTACCACAAGAAAACACATACAGGAGAGAAACCTTTTAAATGTGATGTATGCGGTGCATCTTTTATTGAATCTCGACATCTGAAGTATCACAGCAGATCACATGCAGAAGATAAACCTCACAAGTGTGATGATTGTGGTGCTTCTTTTACTGATACTAGTAGTGTGAAGTACCACATGAGAATACATACAGGAGAGAAACCTTACAAGTGTGATATTTGTGGTGCTTCTTTCACAAAAGCATGCAATCTGAACTGCCACAAGAGAATGCATACAGGTGAGAAACCTTATAAATGTAGGGAATGTGGTGTCTCTTTTATTCAGTCTCGCTATCTGAAGTACCACAAAATGACACATACGGGAGAGAGACCTTACAAGTGTGATTTTTGTGATATGTCATTTACCCGACCTGGCAGTCTGAAGTGCCACACAAGGAGACATACAGGAGAGAGACCTTACAAATGTGATGATTGTGGTGCTTCTTTTATTCAAGCTGCCAATCTGAAATGCCACAAGAGAACACATACAGGAGAAAAGCCATACAAGTGTGATGTTTGTGATGCATGTTATTCTCAAAGTGATAAATTGAAGTGCCACAAGAGAAAACATCAGGCAGGTATAAAATTGGTGGGTGTAATATATCCTTGGATACATTAATCTGTGGTGCACAAATAAACAATAGATGCAGTGCATCTATTTTACTACCTATGGTGTGTTCGTAATTATTTTTGTTATGCCAAGCTCTATTCTTGTGTCATCTTGTTTACTGTTGTTCTAGTTTACAGCAATTATGCCTATGCATTCTGAATTGTTTATATGTTTCTGTGTTTTTATATTGTTATCTGAGACCATCTGCAGTCTTCACAATTTAAAGATTTTTCAATTGTTAATAATTTAGTTCAAATGTGTATCTTTGTTCTAGCTGTTTCTTGCGGCTTCATTCATAAGTCTTTTACATTCACAGGGTATTGTATTCCAGTATATCTTTTATTAGTTCTTCCTAGTAATTGTTTGTGAAGTTTTTTTGTTCAGCATGGTTTATAGTTCTTTTGTTCAGTATGGTTTACAGTTGCTTTGTTCAGTATGGTGTATAGTCCTTTTGTTCAGCATATGTTATAGTTATTTTGTTCAGCATGGTTTATAGTTATGGTTTTCAGCATGGTCTGTTATTCAGTATGTGTTATAGTACTCCAGATGAAACAGCTGATCCACAGGAAATAATGAACTTCTATTTGCAGACGATCAGTGCCTGTTTTACAGCGATGAGGGCAGACTACAACATCATATTAATAATCTGAGTTCAACCTGCAGCAGATACAATATGAGTATAAACACAGCCAAAGCCGAAGTAATGCAAGTTAGCAGATTGCCGGGCCCATTAAGTATACAGATAAATAGCACAACTCTGAAACAAATTAAAGAATTCAAATATCTTGGAAGTATGGTCACAGAAGATGGCAGATTGGACAGAGAAATCAAAATCAGATGTCAAAAAGCTAGTTTACTTACATATCAACTATCACCCTTACTGAAACATCCAAATATACCCATGTCCGCAAAACGACAGATAATAAACAGCATATTCACACCAACCCTATGATACCAATCTCAAACCTGGACTTTTATCTAAATCACACCTTTGGAAAATCAACACCTGCAAGATGAGATGCCTGAGGAGAGCAGCCAACCTAACAATCCGAGACCGAGTAAGAAATTCTGTTACCAGACAGACTGTGGGATCAACAACTTGTGCCACATTTATTGAAAGACAGAAGATCAAGTGGTTTGGCCATGTCGTTAGAATGCAACACCAACAACTACCAACACTGGCCTTACATCAAAGATCATCTGCGATAAGACAAGAGGACGTCCAAGAAGACAATGGATTGACGACATCAAAGACATTGTACAATCACATGGAATGACACTATTCAGTGCCGCCCACCAGGCGCTGGAACGCAAATTATTCCTCCCCACGACGCTTGACGGCAGAAGTGGATGATGATGATGATGTTATAGTACTTTTTTTCAGCATGGTTTATAGTTCTGTTGTTCAGCATGGTTTATTGTTCCTTTAGGCCTCTTGAATGGATCACCAGAAAATGAGAAGTAGACAGTAAGTTTTACTAGAACACAATCACAATTAACAAAATGAACGTTATGGTCAAAGCCTTCCTTAGCACACAAACACACTTTGATACCATTACATGAAAATATATAGATATATATAGATATATATAATACAATGTATGTAAGTACGTATGTCCTTTCTGCGTTCGCGAATGATCCATTCGATTGAGATGAAATTTTCTACACATCTTCTCATTTCCGCCCAGCCAACTGTCATAGTTTGTTAGTTTACAAACAGTTATTTACATAATAAAATTTAAGTATTTGATTACATTATAATTAATATATAGCAAGGGGACTTAAGGAAAGTTATATCAAGGGACATAACTTTTAGTAGGATTGCAATATGTGTAATTTAAATAATTGTTGCTTTTTTCTCAAAGAATAAAATGTTTATCTATAGTTATCTACAGGCATATGCGTTATAATAGATAATGATAAAATCTTTAAGGCACTTTCAAAGTTTTCATAAAAATAATTCATCTATTTTAAACACGTGAAAATTTTCTAACTCATCTTTTTATGTTTAAAGAAGTTATCTACAGTCATGTAGGTGATTAAAACCAGTTTTCATTAAAAATAATGGATTTATTTTAGATACGTTAGAATTTTATTTCTGTACTATTTTGGGAAAGAAACTTTTGAATTACGCCACAGTCAAGCAATGATGTACAAATCAGATCGAAACAGAAAAAGAGGCCGACTACGTAAATGTTGGATGGAGGCAGGTAGACCGACAGACAGATAGATAGATAGGGAGGGACAGGTGGGCAGGCAGATAGATAGATCCCCGCCAGGGGCTGGGCGAAGCCGGCCGGGTCAGCTGGATATCGAAGGATTTGTTTTTCCGTTCGCTTGGCCGATCTATAAATATCTATAGATAGATAGATAGAGAGGGAGGGATAGACGCACGGGTAGGCAGGCAGAGAGATAAATAGATAGGGAGGGAGGGATAGATGGGCAGATAGATAGATTGACAGATAGGGAGGGAGGGATAGATGGATGGAGAGATGGACGGATGGGTAGGCAGGCAGACAAATAGATAGATAGATCCCCGCCAGGAGCTGGGCGAAGCTGGGCCGGGTTAGCTAGTATCAATATAAAAGTTACTCATCTGTACAACTGTTGTGAACTGGATATGCATTTCATAAAATCTGTGTGTTTGAAGCTGTTTGGGGATTTCTTTCTTTAGTTTTATCTAACTTGTGTAACATAGGTTGCACAATTTTCTGTGTTGAGTTGATGGATTTGCTGTGTTTTAATGTTTTATAAACATTACCAAATCTGGCCTTTCTATAATTTCATCATGGCTGGTGACTGTCAGGCCATGGTAAATATTCTTAACTGAATGACAGCTTCACATGTCTGTGGTGACTCTTCCCATTTCTGCATAGTTCAGTTCAGCATCATCGTCATCATGTGCCATGCTGGTAAGTATGGGCAGTCATATCTCGCCATCTACCTCATCACCAGAGTCATGGATCAGCTAAGTGTACTTTTCTTGACCAGGCCATCCAGGTATTTACTTCTCTGCCTTCCTCTTGTTCTTTGCCCCTCAATCTTAGTTAGTTAGTCGCGGTTCCAACTTCACAGCAACGGGTCATCCCCATTATGCTCCTTTCCTGTGCCAGTGAATATCGCATAAAACGCTCCCACTGCCCAATGTGAAAAGTATAAAAGACAGGAGTCTTGACAAACAACAGCCCGCACAGATACACTGCCAGAATGTCAACACAATAGTCCCCCATGAAACATCCAGTTCTCTGATGGTGAACAGTTCTCTGATGGCTTATGGGAATGTCCCGAATGCTGTGATGTCGGTTCCTAAATCAATCAATCAATCTGATGGAATCGGCAGTCATTTTCCCATCTTGATGTTTCCTAGATGTTCACCCACACAGTCCACGAAAATACAGTTCATAATCGATGGCAGTGGCAGTCAACCAGAAGCCCAGCAGCCACGCATTTCTGCATACGGCAAAAAAAGGTCAATTCTGGGACATAGCCACCTGCCATCACTCCGAACATGCAGTCGCGTTCCAAAACACCTCAGGCAGATTCAAAAGCATTTCACATGAAACTCACAGCTCACAGTGTCGCGCCACGCACTCACTCAGTAGCAGGGCGACGGAACCATCAAGCCTCCTTAGTCGCCTCTTACGACATGCGTGGTAGGCTACATTGTTGCTATTCTTTGCTTCCCTTATGGGCCCCGGCAACACATGGGAGATTAACCTCAATCTTGCCAATTGTCACCAAGTTCTCCAATTTATTTCTTCTCATAATGTGACCAAAAATGTTGACTGTCTACGTCTAATTTCTGTAATCAGTTTACGATTTTCCTTCAGCATGGATGATCACAATTCCAATCTTGGTATGTCCGTGGGTGTTCTGATTTTCTCACTTATAAATCATCAAGGTTCAGCATCAAACTATCATCTTCTGTTCCTTCTTCTTCTTCTTCTTCTTCTTCTTCTTCTTCCTCCTCCTCCTCCTCCTCCTCCTCCTCTTTAATCCCACATTGAGTTAGAGACCCTCAACTAAACCATGCCAAACCTGACAAACTATGCCAGTTCAGTGTTGATTAATGCACCTCTGTATAGTTAGCGTGCTGATCTTTTCTGGGCACATCCACCTTCAACACAAATTTTTGCATTTGTTCTAGTCAGTTCTTCCCAGTTGACCCTTGAACTGATAGCAATAATTAATTTGTAATAAATTATACACATGACAGCAACAGAGGTAGGACGTCTGGTTTATGGCAGAGAGATTTCAAACTACTTAGTACTAGTCACGGTTCCAACTTCACAGCAACGGGTCGTCCCCATTATGCTCCGTTCCTGTGCCAGTTAATATCACATAAAACGCTCCCCACTGCCCAATGTGAAAAGTGGAAAAGACAGGAGTCTCGACAAACAACAGCCCGCACAGATACACTGTTCAGAATGCCGCCGCCAGAATGTCAACACAATAGTCCCCCATGAAACATCCAGTTTATCTCTGATGGAATCGGCAGTCATTTTCCCATCTGGATGTTTCCTATATGTTCACCCACACAGTCCACCAAAATACAGTTCATCGTCGGTGGCAGTCAACCAGCAGCCACGCATTTCTGCATAAAGCAAAAACCGGTCAACTCTGGGACATAACCAGCTGCCATCGCTCCGAACATGCAGTCACGTTCCAAAGAACCTCGGGCAGATTCAGAAGCACTTCACACGAAACTCACAGTGTCGCGCCATGCACTCACTCAGTAGCAGGGCGACGGAACCATAGCCTCCTTAGTCGCCTCTTACGACATGCGTGGTAGGCTACAGTGTTGCTATTCTTTGCTTCCCTTATGGGCCCCTGCAATACACGGGAGTTTCAAAATACTGTTTCCCAGGAAGGTGAACCCAGTCAACAAATGCCTGAAGAAGTCTGAAGTGTAGGCCGAAATGCTTAAATATCACAGCTTTGCTGTAAACAGGCACAAGACAAATACGTCGAAAACAAATTATGGGGGTGATGTTCTGCACAACACAAGCCACTGGATGGTGATGAATACATTGTTTAATTTCATGTCGCACAACCAGTTTTCTATATAGCTCCACCAATTTTGTTTCTGTTTCTTTGGCGTTTGCACGCTTTGAACTCAAAGCTACTGCACTGGTCTGATTTTTGCCTGTCGATTAGTTTTCCCTATTACCAGTGTCCCTCGCCATCAGGCGAACCCACTCTTGACTTCAGAGGTACTTGTAATTAACATCCCAAAGTCAAGGACGACAGGTCAACATTTTAGTCCAGCAGTCCAGTGTAGGAGCTGAACCACTTACCTCGGCATCAGCACACCCGATGTTTAAGAACATGCGTGTTTATCCATTTGGTTATGCGGACCTGTATCCCAGGCATGGGGAAAAGTGAAGGCTGCTGTGTTGGGCATAAACCCCTCCCCTTCCCTACAGGTGGCAACCACCTTTGCTGGTTGTACAGAACCTCATGCCAGGCTTCTGCTGTGCATCCCTTTACTACGCCAGGAACTACGAGGAGGCTTCAAATGAAAACCTTAAAAGTGATAGAAATTACAGTAATCATACCGTTGTCTTGTAATCTGTTAATATTGTTGTTAAGGATGTCAATAGTTTTAAGCACGTGACTTCACAGTACAGACGAACACTGTGCCGTCATAAGGACAGTTTAAAGATGACCACCCCACTTTTGACATGCACCAAAGAGGAGCAGCTTTCTGTCTTTTTTTTCTTTGGATAAGTGAAGGGGTGAAACTTATAGCAATTCATCGACGAATGAAGGTCCAGTATGGTGATGCATGTCAATCCAGCAAGTGTATGAGTGGAGTTGGAAGTTTCAAAACTTTTCAGTCAGATGAAGAGGTACAGCAGGTGGTGCATGGGTGGTTACCATGCGACCAAGATAATTTTTTTCTACAGGAATCCAAGCACTTTATTGGCGATGGAGGACTTGCATTGAACGCAGTGGTGATTACATTGAAAAATGATACATTTATTCTTTTTCAAAATATCTCATCTCATCTTGCACCTTGCGGTGTTGAAGTGAAGTATAAACAGCGGGAGAGTATTCACACCAAAAATAAACATGTAAGGTTTTCATTTGAAGGTCGTCGTAATTACCATCAAAGGTTTGAACCACAATGGGAAAGAGTCCTGGAGTTTGTGGACCCTCTAGATGCAGTGACCAGGAAACATAAAATGATACAAGCGCTGACACTCATTAATCAATGCACTTATGCCTGTGCGTGCTGTTGGTTTGTCAGGACTGCTGTCTGTTCTACTTTTAACATGGGGCAGTGAGGAGTTTTGCTATGAATATCGTTGCTGAATCTACATTGAGTGTACGTCTACTAAATGATTATGAGAAAAAAATGTTGCCATGTGTGTAAATTCCCAGGATTGGAGAAAAGACACTGACTGGACCAAGCATGCAGCGCTAAATGTTCTGAGTCTGGTGGACTGCTTGAAATATCTCATACATTAGCACAGCAGAAATCTGTCCTCTCACAAATTCCTTTGGTGTGATGTGTACCTCAATCACACTGCTGCTCGTAGTTACAAGGTATTTATTCTATGTGAGGTAACTCTGTGGATATAGAGAAGAGTATGTCATATTTCACGGAAACAAAAGCAACCAAATAAGAGATTCTAGAAAAACTGAGAATGAAAAGAGAGTTGGTGAAAGAAATGACAAAAGGGCAAGTGAAATATTTCGACCATGTTAAAAGACATAACACTTTTATAAAAATCATACTGGAGGATAAGGCTGAAGGCAAGCGAGCAAGAGGTAGACGACGATACAATCGTGGAAGTTAACATCAATAGGTAGACAAACAGCAGTCTGACAGAATATACATTCAGGACGAGAGACAGTGTTGGAGATCCATTACAGGCAACCTTCATTATGGAGAAGGCACCTGATTGATTGATTGAGTCAATTCTGTGAGGCTCAGTCGTGCATGTCTAGCACACGTGCCTGGTGGCCGTGTGTTCAAATCTCCTTTAAGCCAGGGATTTAAGACAAAAATAACTAAAGCTTGCTTCTGGGCCTGGCCTGGAAAAAAAAAGTCGACCAGGGATGTTCTGGGAAATAAAGGCGTGAGATTAACCACCATAAGCTTCTGCATTTGCAGCTTAACCTCGACGATCTTGGTTTTAAGTCAGCTGTAGGAGATGTGGAAACAGTGTGCGTTTCGCTGATGTTCACAACGATATGAGCATAGGCCATTCAGAAAAGAATACCAAACTATTGAGTGCAGAATTGTCTAGAAAATCACAAACAGCCAATAAATCCTGGGGTTGATTGCAAAATCTAGTACAAGGACATGCAACTAACTTCGATCACATACTCAGACCGCCTCAAGGCACGAGCTACGGTCTTTTACTTATCACACTATTCTGCATATCTTTCTAGAGTGGGGGATCTGCTTCTCTTTGCAGATTCTAAGGTCTATCGACCCTGAATATAAGTGGAAACAAGCGTTACGAGTTGCTCTATGAGCTGTCTGGCTCACTCAGCTATTGACATGCTCATATATAGAAGTCATCAAAGAAAGTCCCAGACAGTTCTCATACTGCACCCAATTAGTCACTGGAGTTGTAAAAGTTAGGATTAATACATGGAAGTAAGATTTAAGCTAGCCACTTTAGTAACTTTTTCTAAATTGCTTTTTTATTACATAAGCTGCATAGTTGGATAGCTCTTGAAAAAACAAATCAAACGGTACCTTATTCAAGTCTGTAGGTCAATTTTAAGCCGAGATATTAATGTGTGTGTATAAGTTTATTATTTAAAAGGGACATATAGAAGGAAAACGATTTTGACCTTTCACTTTTTGTGACCCTACCTACACACTCACACAACTATCGGTTTACACTGTCGCCAAGGGAGATTTAACATGCGGCCAGTCTGAATCAAGGAAAAATAACTCTGCCGGTTTATATATATATACTCACGCACACAGATATATACATCATTACGTCATCAGTGTGACGTCAGACCGCGCGTGAACTGCACGCGAGTCTTCTCAGCCAGCGTAGATATATGCATTTTGACAAAAGAAGTCCCATTGGAAAGATGCAAAATTATCAATGATCCGGTCCACGCAGAGTGATGAAAATGTACAGATACATACTAAAATTGATGTTGAATGCAAACATGCATTCATTAGCATGCAAATCGCAATGAATATTCATCGCTGACAAGGCAACAACTATTTCCGGCCATTGAAATATCACACCAGAGCATGCAATCTTCATCATTTTAGTTTGAGATGACCCTCCCGACTTTAGTAGACGAAAATGACAAGATGTACGTAAAAATGGACGATACGTGAAAACACATACTTGCCATGGAGTTGGCGTAGGACAAAGTACCACCTTGTGCAGGTGACCTAGAGTCTTGGACATTCCACTGACAGACGTGAATATCGAGTGGATTGTGAACCACTCTGCCGGAAGTAAGGTCAAGGACTCAGCGAAGGTCAAGCACGGACTACAGGTCCGTGAGAGATCATTCACGTCAGAGTTCCATCTGGCCGCCACGTTTGTACAGATGTAACGTTTGTGAATCTCTGGATGAATGTCGACGTCAGTGATTGTTGGAGCGACAGATATACAAGATAAAGATCGAGTGAAAGTATTCTTGTTTTAGTGACATTTGTTTTAAGAGAAAGACAGAATACACCGTGTGAAAACAGATGCAGCTGTCGTGTTATGAAGAAGTTATTGTTAACGTGGTGTTAACTGTTAAGTGATATATATGTGGTGATCTAGAGAAGGTAGAAAGAGTGATGTTACTACCAGTCACTTAAGAATCACGCTTGTAGAACGACATGATGCTCTTTGCCAGACGAAAGTTAGACAGAGTGTGATAATAACTCCCTGACAGATACCAGCGTCAAGCATTGGCACTTCTGTTTCTGCCACGTGATGTGTTTGATCACACTCTAACACACCACACACCCACAGCAAGTTTCTGCCACGTGACGTGTTTGATAACACTCTAATGCATCACAAGCTAAAGACAAAATGTCATGGCAGGGCAGACCAGACCCTAAGCCTTGGTTGGCAGCTGGTCTAGGATCGAAGCTCCGACAGGCGGACAGTTAGAACATTGCTTTGCTGATCCGACAGCTTCTGCAGCTTGTCTTGTTCCAGATTTAGGGGTGTTACCTTTCCTCTGGAGTGAACTAGGCAGGCCGAGAGAGGGATCATGCTGCATGGGCAACACATGATCTCTATATTTTAGCCCAGGCTTTGTGCTATGGAGAGGCAATAACTCCATCCCTGGTCTTAACTGGTCTCGGAATCAAAGCGAGAGGCAACTATTACGGGTTATAAGTCCCTGTCAACTGGCGTAGACATGGGGCGCCACTCGTTGCCTCTGACGGTGGGTGACATCTACAGGTGTCACTGATCAGCTACCGCCGCCTCAAGCTGGGCAGTCCCCGGCCAATTGGGTGCTGATCCGCCACAGCCTGCCTGCTTCAATGGGTGCTTGGGGCTAGGACAAAATCTGAATCGCAGGCTGTAAAACCAATGCACCAGGTACAAACAAAAATAAAAATAGAAACCTCAAGCTACGGCTTGCAACCTGGAACGTGAGAACCATGTGTCCAGGATTTTCCATCACATACCCACAGCAGGTTTCTGCCACGGGATGTGTTTGATCACACTCTTAACACATCACATACCCACAGCAAGTTTCTGCCATGTGACGTGTTTGAGCACACGCTAATGCATCACATACCCAAGCGGGTTTCTGTCAAGTCATGTGTTTGATCACACTCTAACACATCACATACCCACAGCAGGTTTCTGCCACGTGTCGTATTTGATCACACTCTAACACACCACATACCCACAGCAAGTTTCTGCCACGTGACGTGTTTGATCACACACTAATGCATCACATACCCACAGCAGGTTTCTGTCAAACCATGTGTTTGATCACAATCTAACACATCACATACCCACAGCAAGTTTCTGCCATGTGACGTGTTTGATCACAATCTAACACATCACATACCCACAGCAAGTTTCTGCCACGGGGCACGTTTGATCACATTCAGTCTATGCAAACAGGAAACCACCAGCAAACCACAAGAACAGCTCTCTTATCTATAGAGTTCTATGAAGTGTAGAATATTTGATCACCAATATCACAAAATATTTCTCCATGAACTCTTAATGTTTAGCTCTATTTAAGACTACAATCTGCTTATAAACACTTGGGGTTCAGGTTTACTCTTGTCTACAATATGCTCATAAACATTCATTGTTCAGGTTACTTATGTTTACAGTCTGCTCATAAACATTCATTGTTCCGATGTACTTATGTCTACAATCTGCTCATAAACATTCATTGTTCAAATTGACTTATGTCTACAAATTGCTCATAAACATTCATTATTCAGGTTTGCTTATGACTACAATCTGCTCATATACATTTGTAGTTCGTGTCCATTTGTGACAACAATCTATCAACTGAATTTTTGATAAAAATGCTTCTCTAATAATGTGGCCTGTCTGGGTACATAATTAATATTTTCAAAAAATGTAATTTTTGAAACTCAGCTTGCATAATTGCACAATCATGTGGTTTGTTGGATATATTGTGTGATTACATAATCTTTGTTGGAGTTAGATATTTGTTTGAATTCATGACTCTTGGTAACATTTAAAATATTTTTAATTCCACAGTCAATAGTGAAGTTGGATGTTTGTATTATTTCTCCAACTTTTGTGACGCATTAATAGCTGGTTACAAATGGTCTTGATTATTTCTTTTGTAACCAGATTGATGTTATATTGTACACATTAGACAACCAATTGTTTTACAAGGCAAAATGTAGATTCCATATTGTCTCATCAGCTACTGAAAAGTGTTGACATTTAATGTTAACGGCAATCATCATAACCCATTCAGAGGTCTGCATGGCTGAATGGATAAAAATGTGTATTCCTATACATCCAGTGTGCTGATGCCGAGGTAAGGGGCTCAACACTTACACTAGACTGTTGACTTCTTGTCCTTGACTTGGGGACATAAATTACTAGTACCTCTGAAGTCAGAGAGGGTTCACCTGATAACGAGGGACACTGATAATAGGGAAAGATAATCCACATGAAAAATTCAGTCCAGTGATATTAAAAGTAGTGTGTATGGACTACGTTTGAGCTGAAAGTGAGCCAGCACAAAAATGTAAACCCATCTAATGAAACAGGAATTGCAAGAGTCAAGAACCAACATTATCTAGCTTTGCCTAATGTTTTGGCGTATGTGCTGAAACATGGTGCATCATTAGACTATGCTGATGGTTATAAAGCAAAACATTGCAATCATGAATGGAAGAAAGCATCATGAATGGAAGAAAGCATCATGAATGGCATACGGTGCTGTCATGAATGGAACAATCACCACCATTAATGGAATAAACCACTTTCATGAATGGAACAAATCAACATCATGAATGGAAAATTCACAATAATAATTTTGTTTTTATGAATTACGTTTTCTTTCCTTTTCCTGCACTCACAAGCACAGTTCTCTGTTGAGCTTACCACCTGTTGAATGTTTAATCACTAATATCACAACATATCTGCCTGTAAATACTTGTTCAGGTATGACCTAGATGACAGTCTGCTTGTAAACACTCATTGTTTAGGTCTACTTGTGGTTACAGTCTGCCTGTAAACACTCATTGTTTAGGTCTACTTGTGGTTACAGTCTGCCTGTAAACACTTGATCAGGTCTACTTGTGATTACAGTCTGCCTATAAACACTCATTTGTTAGTTCTACATGTGATTAGTCTGCCTGTAAACAGTCTTATTGTGACTACAATCTGTCAACTGAATTTTTAAACACAGAAGTCACAAACAATGTGTTGCTCAGTTTATTGCCTGGCATATTTCCTGCATCTTGTCAGGTCCATGATGCAGATTTATATATCAGATCAAATGAATAAATTAATAACACATTAGCTGAAATACTTAAAAGACATGGTCACTGATATTATTTGAATGTGGAGCATTCGGAGATTTAAACAAATATGCCTGTCTAATTATGGGGCCTGTCTGGGTACATTAATAACATTTTCACATAATGAAACATTTGAAACTCGGCTTGTAGTACTGCTCAATAATTTGTGCAAGCTAGAAATTTTTGGTGATTACACAATCTTTGTTGGAGTTAGATATGTGTTTGAATTCATGTCTCATGGTAACATTTATAATATTTTTGATTCCACAATGTTTGGTGAAGTTGGATGTTTGTATTATTTTCAGATTTTGTTGATGCATTACTACATGTTTTACAAATGGTTATAGTTATTTCTTTGGTGACAAGATTAATGTAGTATTGTGCTTCCAGTCATTTCTTAAATCAACATTTCTCCGTGCCATAATGTCAGACTATCCAGCTTCTTCTTTCTTGGTCTTCTTCTGCACCACTTATCCTCCATCTTTCTCATTGTGATGACATACTCCAGCTTACCTCTTCACATGGCATGTCCAACAATTAATTGTGGACTGTGTTCTTCTGATGTGACTAACCAGTGTGTGTATATATATATACCAGAGACTCGCCGTCGCCCCTTCTCCTATCAGTTAAAACATACACACACACACACACACACACACACACACACACACACACACACACACACACACACACACACACACTGAATAAGGATTCTTGTGTAAGAAGGATTCCCCCAAGGCTTTTCTTTAACTGATTCAGTGACAAACAAACAGTAGGCATGGACCAAACATGGAACACAATCACATGAACAAGTATTGTAATATACAATTGCATTCACTGAGCTTTGAAACTGCGGAAGTTACCATGAAACAAAACAAATAGCACGATGTCACTACTATGGCAATATGTCGTCCTTCTGTCCAAATGAAAGGTCACATTTGGCTATATATAATCCTACAGCACTGTATCAGTTAAGATATATCATCTTCATGTGCAGTCACAAACCAGCAAAGAGGGTCATACACATGAAGTGGAATGGTGAGACCCCGGCTGCAGAGGACTTTCTGGGCTACCTAAGAGTAAAACTACAACTAGATGAAACTAAACAGGCATATCAAGAATCTATTGGGGAAAAAAAAAAAAGAGACACACATCTGAATCTTCTGAAACCACTTCTAATCCAGCTTGGGAGCAAGTAAACATTTTGTGCCACCTATATCCCAGCTATATTAGGTTAGTGATATGGTTCCAAATTGCTGTTATAAGCCAGGGGAGCAGAGTTGGGGTGAGCGCACAGCCTTGAAAAATACCCTCATGGCGTGTGCATGCATCATGTCTCGCAACAAAACTCCAACTCCTGGCCTTCACGTGGCGGAACTGTTTTAACTGATAGGAGAAGGGGCGACAGCGAGTCTCTGGCGCCGTAAAACCAGAGTGCTTTAGATATTTATGTACGTGCATACATGCGCAGACACGTATGTAAACTCGACTAAGACCACAGTCTACCCTGGCAAAATTTAGGCGCTGGTGATGAAGGCAACAGACCATGGGGCACACTGTAGAAATCAGGATGCCGCGCAGTCACGTCATGAAATATGTTGATTATGTGACAGTGCTACACACAAAGGCTATGATCGTGAACGTATAGCACCAGACAAGTCAGTCTTCGCGTTGTTAGAAAAGGATTTATTTGATGAATCATTCTAGCTCAGCACATATGATGGAGACTCCCTTCTCGGTGTTGACATCTGTTCTCGCTGGCCCCCAAGTGACGTGTGTGTTTTCCTAGATACCCTTCTTCATTCGTGCACACACGTTCACTATGGTTTTCCCCCTAGTCAAGGAATGCGCAGCATTCCTTAACTCTTTACTCCTAACCTAGAATCCCTCACTGTTACAATTACAGCAACACGTTATGCTTCTTACCTGCTATAGACCTCCAGCAGGTGCAGTACCTGGCCCTATGCCTGGACAGGGTCCCAAAAAAAAAAAAACACGTCGAGGTCCTTCTCAGATGTCCTGGGAAGCCATGGGACATGAGAATATAGCGTCTGGCCATACCAAACAATGGTTGAAAATAATACACTGGAAAGCAGATGGAGTCAGCAAAAACAAAATAGAGCTAGAAAACATCTTGAATCAAGAACACATAAATGAATGTTGCTTGCAGGAACTCACCTCAATGAAAACATAGCCTTCAAAATCAGAGGCTACCAGTGTTACCGATCTGACCGAAAGGACAGGCAAAAAGGTGGGATATTGACACCTGTGAAGAATAACATCACTGCTTCCCAAATTGAAGTTTATATGGAAGGTGCCGAGTAAAAGATTCTAAACCTAAGACAGACAATACAGATCTGCATCTGACCAGTTACTACTGTCCAAGTCATCACCCACAGGCACTGGGTACACTACCATTAAAAGAAACAACATTATTGTGTGTGGTGATTTTAACAGCCACTAGCAGAGCTGGGGCTATGATCACAGACCAGATGACGAGACTGGACGCTTGGCGGGATGAGAATAGATCCATCTTGATTAACAAGCCGTCTGATCACATACCTTCTACACTTTTCCTGATCTTCATCAATGATCTTGCTGCTAAACTACCACACTGAATTAAAGTGGCAATGTACGCTGATGACCTGGTCCTATGGATGGAGCACAAATAAACGTGCATCAGTGACCACCAGATTGCTTCAAAAAACTGTAGATACATTAGTTGCATGGGCAAATGGATTGTGTCAACGTAAACACTGACAAGTGCTGCACAACTATATTTAACCTCTCTACGAAATAAAGGGCAGTCGTCATCCAGATAAATTGAATACCATTAAGAGAGGATAAAGAACCAACATACCCTGGAGTAATATTTGATGACAAGCCGACATTGAGAAATCAGGTCAACTGCACAGTGTTTAAAGTAAACAACCACATTACAAGAGCTGGAAAGGGTGTATAATGAAGCACTTAGAGTCACCACGGGAGGGATGAGATCAACCCCCTATAGTGGAGATGAAGAAGATGGGGAGGACACAGGTCAGAGATACGATAAGACTTCTTCTATTGTTCGCTTGAAATTTGTCTATAACTCAATATTTGTCTATAACTGCAATATTGTCTCTTGCATGATTATGTCTTTTTCAATCCACTCAGTGGTCCATTTAGTTTAACTTCCACTGTCGTTTCTCTAGGCCAGAAAGTTTGCCTTGATATGCCATATTTTGTGTAGCCTTGTAGTACGTGATCTGCTGTTTGTGGAGCCAATGCACGTGTACACATGGTTGATTCTTCAATCTTGAATTTTGTATACACGTGATTGCGTAATCTATTGTGTCCTGTTCTGAGGAGCAGAATAGTGATTTGTTCTGGGCTGTCCATATGATGGTAGTCGTCTTGATCAGGCGTTGGTGGCTTTCTGACTGATTTGATTATTGTTTTCTTTTGGCGGTACGTTACGGGTTGTTCTTCTTTAGCTCCTTCCTTAGCTAATAGACAGTGAGATGGTACCCACTATATGGTGATCTTACGTTTGCGGTCAAGATCAGAAAGTAGTGTCCGTTAGTGCTGGCAATTTTCCAGATAGAAGCGCCTCAAGTACTGATTTTTGCAGTTGTCAGTAGTACTATAGGTTATATACCATGGCTGGTATTTAATAATATCTCTGTTGCAATCTTGATTGCCTGGATTTATACTTCATAGTTATGTCAATATTTTAATCTGGTCGTGACCCTAGTATTATTTGGGACATTTCGAACTGCATTTTGTGCTGGCCCATCTATGTCTTTGTTTTTGCTATGTTAAGATATAAGTTGTAATTTATCTTAACAATTTATATCTTAACACAGCAAAGCCAAAACAGATGGGCCATCCATGTAGACACGGATCCAGAAGTCCTGTGGGTATTCGTCATCAAGGAAATTGAGAGTGGCTGTTCTGCGTTGTAAACTGTTCTGTTCTTCCTAGTCGAATATTCATTTCACTTTTGTCTGGATTTGTAGTGACAGTCTATGTTCCTATTTCTACAGAGTTCTAGTTTTCAGGGGGAAACCAACTGTGGTTGTTTCTCTGCGGCGTCGGATGGCATGGTGGATAGAACTTCTTCTTTCCAACCGTTTCAACTGCTAAATGTTCACATCTGTTCATAGGGTGTCGTGGCATGCAGGGGAACTTTTCTGCTTGTGTTAGTGTTATCGTAAACTAAAAAATAAATAAATAAATAAATAAAACTGGGCAGTGTACAAACATCGCACCAGCATACTGGTTATAAAGACGAAGATATAAATAAAGTAGTTGAAGAGTTCGGCAAACGCATACTACAGGATTCAAGCGAAACAGTACCAAGAGGTATTGTTGTAAACAATACAAACTGCATGGTGTAGTGAACTAGAGAAATTACATAATGATGTCAACGAGACTGCTCTGGTTTTGTGTGTCTGTGTGTATGTGTGTGTGTGTGTGAGAGAGAGAGAGAGAGAGAGAGAGAGAGAGAGAGAGTAGGGATTTTGCTAACGGTAGTAACCCTACGAAACAAACTCCAGGACACCAGTAACGACTTCAAAGCGAACCGCTCTTTTCTTGCTCTATGCCGGAAAAGGTACAAAGCAAACGATGCTGGATGAAGAAAAAGAAGGTGAGTATATTGTCAATTTTGCACAAAGTTGACTTTACCATAGCGGTGCTTGCTTTAATCTCTACAGGCATCATCCATCTGTGTCATGGCAGTGTCCCAGATAAGTACACCCATTCACATGTTTCAGAATATCCCCATTTACTGGATGTTAAACAAATGGTGCAAGTCCTTCGCGGGCAAAAGATCCCAACAATTCGCGGGCAAAAAATCCCAACTCTGGAGCCTAGGTACGTTTGTAAACTAATTATGAATATGTAACCATGTCTTTTGATAAGGTGCATGTATCATTGTGTTTAAATAAGAATTGTTAAAGTGATAAATCAACAATTCATGTCTGAGCGGCCATGTTTGTCTCACTGCCGATTTTCCTATGCTTACAGTTTCAATTCATATGTGTAACTTATTATAAGCATTATGAAATATCTAACTATCAATGCATATCAATCTGCAAATGTTCTATGTGCTGTTGAGTATTAGCTCAAAGTGTCTTTCATGACACTTTTCTCTATGCGTAAGAATAATACTGTTAACGTATCTTATGGACATAAGTTCATGCTGAAGAAATAGTTCCACTAACTTGTAACTTGAGCTATCGAGCCATTACGGTACATGTTCTTGTTTACACCTTAGTAACCATACAATATGTGTGATGGACATGTAATCCTTTCATAAAAATGCAAGGGAAAAGCCATGTTTGATGAGTATAATCTCAAGAGTAAAGAAAGAAAAAACACACGAGGTATATGTTCAAATGTCTTGCAGGACACGCCTTCAGTCCGCTTTGCATCAGGGTTGTAGGCAGCTGGATTAATAGTTCAGAAATTTGCCAGCTAAGTTCAGAGTGCTTACCATGTTGCAGAAGTATTCCATAAATCAGGACACTTCTTACACTGGCAGCAATTGATGATATATATATATATATATATATATATATATATATATATATATATATATATATATATATATATATATATATATATCTTATATATAAAAGGCAATCTCCGTCTGTCCATATGTCCTTTATGCGCTCGCGAACGGCCCATCCGATTGAGATGAAATTTTCTACACGTCTTCCTTTCATTCCAGAGCTGCCAACTGTGATATTTTTTTAGTGTGAAATCGCCTGCTTACTCAGTATTATTTCATTTTTCATTATAATTTCATATATCTCAGGGGACCTAACTCTGTAAAAGTTATTTCAAGGGGCATAACTTTTCTATATAACTTATAGTCATATTGTGGCATCGTTTTCAAAGATTTATAAACTCTTTGTCCATAGTTATGTACCGGCATATGAGTTATAATAAATAATGATACAGTCTGTAAGGCATTTTCAAAGTTTTCATAAAAATAATGCACAATGCATAACATTGTAACTCATCTTTTTTTGCTTAAGAAGTTACTGTAGTCATGCAGGTAATTAGAAAGAGTTTTCATTAAAAATAATGGATGGTGTGTGGAAGGACATTCTTTTAAGTTACTTTTTTTGTTGTATGACTTTAATGAGAACTTATATGACTACTTATATGAATTAAATGAGATGCTCCCCACCAGGGACTGGGCGAAGCCGGACAGGGTCAGACAGACAGATAGACAGACAGACAGACAGACAGACAGACAGTCGGGAACAGGAACTTATATGACTACTTATATAAATTAAATGAGATGCTGCACACCAGGAGCTGGGCGATGCCGGGCTGGGTCAGACAGACAGACAGACAGACAGACAGACAGACAGTCGGTAACGGGAACGAGAACTTATATGACTACTTATATGAATTAAATGAGATGCTCCCCACCAGGGACTGGGCGAAGCCGGGCAGGGTCAGGCAGACAGATAGACAGATAGACAGTCGGGAACGGGAACTTATATGACTACTTATATGAATTAAATGAGATGCTCCACACCAGGAGCTGGGCAATGCCGGGCCGGGTCAGACAGACAGACAGACAGACAGACAGACAGACAGACAGTCGGTAACGGGAACGAGAACTTATATGACTACTTATATGAATTAAATGAGATGCTCCCCACCAGGGTCTGGGCGAAGCCGGGCAGGGTCAGCTAATATATATATATATATATATATATATATATATATATATATATATATATATATATATATATATATAACAGCGTTCACTAACCCCATGCTTCTATAGGAAGGTGGGAAGAGGACCATCTGTTTGGGTCTTATGGTTTGAAGAATGGGAGGATATCTCGAGAATGGCCCCTGCTTTATCATTATCTTTACGATTATTATTGGTAGTAGATGAAAGATTAATATGTTTTCTCAGTTATAAGAATTATGTATTCTGTTCATGATTGTTATTTTTATTGCTGGAGTATACATTTTAATGTTACCCCAGGGAGACGTGATGATGATGAAAGAAGCCATGTGGTTGTCTGTACCACAAGAATAGAATATTGACTGGTATGGTTGTTGGCCTTTGGCCTAATGCTGATTACAGCTAATGAAAGAAGATGAGGAGTCCTGGACAAAAGGCCTATGTCCCAGGGATTCTTGTCATGGTAGGACAGGTGTATTATCAGATATTGGGATGGTTACGACGTCTCTAACTCATCAGAAAATCTCAGTGGCAATCTCGGCACGGAATATTGAGTAAGAAGATACCCTACCCACATTGGGTAGTTGGAATAACTCTACAATCAGCGAAGAGATGAAAAAATTGAAACACACTCCTCGTATTTGTGTTGTGAAAATGTTACCATAACAGAAGTTTGTATTAATGCTTGGGATTGTGTTCTTTTTGTCATTTCCAGCTCTGGAGAGGCAGGTGGTGGTTTGGACGTTATCACCAAACAGGATCCTGGGTCAACAGCCTGTAACGAGTGATACATTAAACAATGTCCTATACATACCGTCCGGACCTAAAATCCAAAGTGGACTACCACAATTATTAGCTGTCTTAGCCAGCAAAAGACATAGACGAAGATGATCGACACAATGCGATTGATAAATTCCGACTTCTGTTGGGATACTCCAGGACGGCCTTCCTGATCAAAATGTCTACCAAGAGAAATGGATATACATAGTACACAGATACCAGGGTATAACCCACTTTTAGTTCTGGGGGGTACCACCTGACACACCATCAATCAGCAAGGTAAATCAACGAAGGGACAGTCCCAGTTTTAACAAAACTAACAGCAGTGAGAACCCTGCAACTGCCTGTTGGATTCCCAAGTGCAAAGAATACTCAAGAGTATTATCCTTCGACACAAGTCATATGCAGGCTAGCTCAACTCAAGGTCCTAGATATGAACACGATTGGGAAGACACTATGATGAAAGCTAGAGGAGTCAATGTTTGTACACATGCAGCAGAAGGAATCCTCTGTCTGTCTTGCGACTCCCAGGTTGTGTGATGGAAATATTCTTCTTCTGTTCCATGTCTGGTCCCAGGTGGGCCTGATTGCCCTATCATCAAGTGTGGGGTGGCCTATCAACCTGAGACTGGGTGTGTGTAAAAGCCTCGTGAATAAACGCTGGGATTCTGGAATTACTAACCAGAGCTGCTTGACGTTCGGCATCTTTTTATTATCTACAGTGATGTAGGGAATTACCTTCTGCCCAGTCTGAAGTGGACCTCCTGAAAGATTGCCTGACCCAGGCCTTAATTTCACTAGGACACAGAGCCCACTTGCAACAGAGTATTCTTGAATTCAGCCCCTTGATGATGGGGATTATGTGCTATTTCTATCCCCGGGTATTAGGGATTATGATATATTATATGTGTGGAACACAACTGAGTGCATCAGTTCGGTCCCCAGATAATAGGGACATTATCTGGTAGGCATTAGAGATAAATAACTATCATCAGAAGGAAGCAAAGGAATGAAACTAAAGACTAAAATAATTATTCTAGCTAAGATGTACTGAATGTGTATTAATGTGTGTTTTGTTTTAAAACATACCATTGTGTTTTGTTCTTTTTTTTAAATCTATGTGGTGTGGGAACCAGCTGGGTTGGATTGTGTTAATCTTGGGGACACATAGGATGATCACATTTTAATGTGTTTATGGCAGCAAGTCAAATGGTTTGGCCATGCAAGTAGGTTACCAAACAGCATACCACAACAAGCAATGATGTACAGGCTAGATGGAAACAGAGGAAGAGGTCGACCACGTAAACGTTGGACGGAGGGAATAGCAGAGTCCATGGGAATATCGATATATGAAGCCCATAATCGGGCACTCTCACGATGTTTATACTTCACCTCGACACCGCAAGGTACGAGAGGAACATGATGAGATGAGATAAGAATGTGTTTATGATATTGCATATCATCCCAGGCATATTCCGGAAACTCAATATAGTCACACACACACACACACGCACGCGTGCACACACACACACACACACACACACACACACACACACACACATGGTACTTCAGATCTTGACTTAAGTCCTGGTGAACAGTTGTTCCAATGTTGATGTTTACGACAATTGCTTGTTGATGTTTGTTCAACAGTGGTTGTTCTATATGCTGTAAACGATCAATGTTCTCTGACACTATTTCAATTTAAAAGGTGATTGAGTGGGAGGGGATGCCTACACATAGATACTATTGTTTTAAGGAGGAAATGTTTTTCCCCTTGTATCCTTGGTAAATTTCCCTGATCACCTTGCATTATAGAAGTAAGTGAGAATCTAAATCCATCCCATCTGGGATCCCCTAGACAAACTAAGCAAATATTCTCCTATATTACATCCTACACCCCACAATTGTATGGAGCGGAAGCATGGTCATTAAACAAGCAACTAGAAAGTCGACTAGAGGCCCTGGTGATGTGGATATATGTCTATGTGGATCTATGTCGTATTTCATGGAATCAAAAACAAAACTGGGACTGAAAGGAACGTTGATAAAAGAAATAATCAAGATGCAAGTGAAATATTTCGACTTTATTAAAAGACATAGTACTCTTATGAAAACTATACTGGAGGGCATTGTTGAGGGCAAGCGAGCATGAGGCAGACGACGATACAAGTGGGAAGATATCATCAAGAGATGGGCGAACACCAATCTGACAGAAAGTACAGTCAGAGCAAGAGACAGACAGTGTAGTATAGGAGATCCATTGCAGCCAACCTTCATTGTGGAGACGGCACACTGTTGATTGGTTGATTGAGTAATTCTGAGTTTTTATGGATGTGAAACTTGGACAATGTGCAGTCAAGCTGAAAACCATCTGATGGCTGCAGAAATGTGGTTTCTGAGGAAAATGCAAAGAATACCATGGACAGATAGAAAAACCAATGACCAAGTACTACAGGAGACAAATGAACATCGTAAACTGATTAGAGAAATTAGACGCAGACAGTCAAAATTTTTTGGACATGTTATGAGAAGAAATGGACTGGAGAACTTAGTGACAGTTGACAGCTGGCAAGATCGAAGGGAACAGACCAAGAGGAAGACCGAGAGAAAAATACCTGGATGGCTTGGCCACATGGCATGGACGAGACAGGAATACGGAGCTGATCCACGACTCTGGTGATCAAGTGAAATGGCGAGTCATGGCCGCCCACGCTTTCCGGCATGGCACATGATGGATTGATGCTTACTTCCGCCGATTTCTGAAACATGGTCAAAACTTGATTTACGCCGGTGGAGAGGTAGCGTGTTTGTTTCTTCTTCATCAGTTTAGACTTCAATGTTAACTTCACTTTCATAAAGCAATAGTAAACAGCTGAACGTAAAGTTGACTAGAACATCAACATGGGCTTGATCGCAACGGTGGCTTGCTGGTGTTAATTTTCTTACAGCAACTTTCTGGAATGAGTGATTCTTTCGCAGTTTGAAGTTTGTTGTTGGTTAATGCTTAATGATCAACGATTTGATTGAGCCGTCACTTGTCTTGCCTTTCAAAAAGCTACCTCAGTTTGAGTTCTTGAGCCATAAGTATAAAGTAAGTAAGTTGCATACTTTAGTGCATGTTATTTATTATGTAATTAATAAAAGAAAAACAATTCACCACTGAGCAATTTAAATTTTAGCGCCTGTGTATGCAGATTATAAACGAAGTGTCTATTCGTAGAGCCCTACGAATAGACAAAGTGTCTATTCGTAGGGCCCTACGAATAAACAAAGCGTCTATTCGTAGGGCACGGCTGGTCACGTGATTTAACGTAAGTTTGCGGCTATATTATACATTTTCGTTGATTGGAAAACGTGTCGTCAGTGGCATAGTTGATAGTGCGCCCGCCTGATGGGCGGGAGCTCGAGGTTCATTTCCTTTCCGGACCTTTTTTATTTTTTTTATAATGGTTCAGCAATTAATTGGATGAAAGTCAAATGTCAATCGTTCGTACCAGTTTCCAGTACCAGTATCGAACCAGTACCAGTTTCTCCAGTATTGGTCCTCGTTGCTTTGCACTACGGCAATTCCAATACCCAACCCACACATTTTTGAGTCCCAAACGATCCGTTTTCCTTCTACCCCTTCTGGCTCCAGCCCTCTTCTTCCTTTTCCTTCCCCCCTCTCCCCTACCTCTTCTCCTCCGCTTAATTCTCTCCCCGCTGGCTGTTGTCAAAAGTATCGAGCACAAAGCACGTACTCCGTTGATTCGGCGATAATTCTTTGTAATATTCATAGTTTTCATATTCATAGACACGAAAGTGGTTAAGTAGGCAGGTAGAAGGGTGGGAGGTAGACAGGTAGGTAGTTAAGTAAGCAGGTATGTGGGTAGCTAGGCAGGTAGGTGGATAGTAGGTACGCAGGTAGATGGGTAGCTAGATCCAACCAGACACTCGCTCGTACATCTCTTTCAACCTCTCCCTGCAATACTCTGAACAGGCAGGTTGACCGGCCGAGAGAGAGAGAGAGAGGGGGGGGGGGGGCAGTCAGAGATACAGACAAATAAACAACTGATATAAACTGGCAGACAGATAGAGAGTCAGACACACGCATACATACACACAGAGAGTCAACCAGACATACATATGCATATGGAAAGACAGACAGACAGTTTGTTAGATAGAGATTCAGATAGACATATATACAAATGGACAGATACAAGTAGGCTGATAGAGAACAAGAAATCACGCAGGCTGTCAGACGGACGGACAGACAGAGACAGAGAGACATCCGGGCATGTAGAGAGACATCCAGACAGGTGGACAAATAGAGAGGCATACAGACAGGCGGACATATAGAGAGGCATACAGACATCTCTCTCTCTTCTTCTCTATCTCCCTCCTCCCCCTCTCTCTTTCTTGTCTTTATCACTTTTTTATGTCTTTCAACACATCTTTCTCATATCTCTGTCTCGCACACTATCTTCATTATCTATCTCTCTCTTCTCTCTTTTCAACCCGCTTCACATATACCAGGTTTTCCTGCACTTTATATCCGTAGCATTTCCTTGTTTATTTGTTAATTCATGAGGGCAATCAGTCGAAAGCCTGGTGTTTGTATTGCCTAACGACCCTAATCATGTCTCTCTGAGGTGACGCATATTACTGTCAGCTTGGACCAGAATTATCAGGACATAAATAGTAGGAAATAGTAGGTCAGTAACGTAAACAAAGATGGATGCCTGTAAACAGTAAGTGTATAGAAACGCAAGTTAACAATTCTTAAACTCGCCTGATATTTAAACAGCCATACTTCAACTAAGTATAAAGTATCGATTCATAGGGCCCTGTGTATAAACAAAGTGTCTATTCGTAGGGCCCTGCGAATAAACGCTTTGTTTATTCGTAGGGCTCTACGAATAAACGCTTTGTTTATTCGTAGAGCTCTACGAATAAACTATCCCGATTATAAATGTGAATTGTAATTAATAATTATTATTAATTTAATTATATTATTATTATTAAGGAGAACTATCACGATTTTAAATTTGAGAATTTACTAATGAGACCGCCACAGAAGATAGGCTTTGAAATTCAAAATCTAATGGTACCTCAATGATGCCTGTATGTCACTTCTAAATATTCACATTTTTGTGAAGGTGAGACCCATTGCTATTTCTCATGCTATTCACCCGTTATTAGAGCTCTCCAGTGTGTCCGATTACCTTCACCAGCAGGGTGTGCATGTCTGTTCGTGCGGAATGTTCTCAAATGGTCATATGAAAACTGTCTTCAAAAATATGTTATATTACAATAGAACAGGACTTACTGTCAATTAGTGTTTACCCAGCCACCTGTCGTTCCAAATTCTACAAAATATGTGAAGTAATTAAATTAACTACACAAATAAAAGTTTTGTCACATCACAATGTACTCAACAAGAAAAGGAAGGAAAAGTAAAATGTGTTTATTTAATAAAACGCTGTAGAATTAAAGCCAGTAAAGCAAATATGAACAAATGAAATACAAGCATGTAGTCCCTGGGATAATGTTCCTAAGTTAACGATGGAAAATGGAACTCTCAGTAGATCTATTGTTGATTCAGTCATTCTGCTACTGTTTTTATCCACTATTCCTCCTAACTTGTTTATGAGCTACACTGTATTGCCTTTTTGAACATCTTTGGAATAAGCGAAAACGTTTTAAGTCTAAAAAAGTCTCTACACCACTATAAGACTCAGAGAAGTTCATAACCACTCTCTGTCTATTGAAGTCTTTGATTGTTCTCAATTTAACAAGTGTTCACTGAGTGGAATCAAGTTACTTCATTGATGAAATGCTGAAAAGATCTCTGCCATATTTCTAAGTAATCTGCAGTGAGGTTGATACTTATCTACAGATCTGGTGTTAATATGCAGGTCTTTGAGATACTATATAGAGTCATTGGGGTAATCTGCATCTGCAGATCCCAGTGATCATAATCTGCATGATCTTGGTGATATAATCTGCATTATCTTGGTATTGGGCTACAGATCCTTTGATTATCTGCAGATCCCAGTGATCATAATCTGCATGACCTTGGTGATAAATTCTGCATTATCTTTGTGATAAATTCTGCATTATCTTTGTGATAAATTCTGCATTATCTTTGTGATAAATTCTGCAAGCACCGTCTTCCTCACCTGAGGTGAATAAACATGGTGAACCTATTTATATCTGGTCATATCTATATCTGGATGCTAATTCTCCAGTTGACAAGAATGAATAGGGCTACAGACAGGAGTTACAGAAGGTAGCAGATTCAGGAAGTACCTACAAGTTAGAGCTACAGTGTCTCTTCTTTGTACTGGTATTAGACATCAGCAATTTTGTTTGGCAAGCCCTCTTCTTCTGCTCTTGTACATAGTGATCTGTTGGCTGATGTTCTCACAGAGGACACAGACACAGTGAATGACAAGGCTAATAGAGGAATGATGGAGAGTTAATGATGGAATGCACCCAGTATATCTGATCCTAAATAGTAATGGAACAGGACAGGATGATTGTTCATCTTATTCATAATAACTCATGTTACCAATCAGTGCTGTCTCAATTGTTTTAGTCTGCCTGGTTACTTTTCCTGTTTATACCTTCTCACCTCTTCTATCATTACCTTTACTTACTTCTTCTGACACTGGGGTGATATTTCCCCTGACAGTTTAAAAGTGGTTATGTATGAAAGCATATTAGGTGTCTTTTCTTTACTTTTTCAAACAGGGTGATGGTTTAATAAAATTACATTCCACATGTTCAGTCAAAGTAATAATGTAAAGAAGCATACATTGAATATTTTCACTCTGAAGTTAACATAATGATTAACATGTAATTGGTATGAATATTGAGGTCTATGTGAAACATTCCCTGTGAGGATTCACACTGCCTCTCATTCATTAACATACATATATACAGAGGGACAGAAAGATGAGATGACACAATGCACTCATTCTAACACCAATCTTTCTTTATTCGTTCACTTGAGTGCTTGAGCTGGGCTGTTAGCTTGACTATGGTTCGATCAGAGTGCTAGATATAGGGTCGATCATGTCACAATGTGTTCGAATAAATCACAGCAGTATAAACGATGGACCCGTCAATGATGCTAAGCAGTCACATAACACAATCTTTCTTCACACCATGGACGTATAAAGATAAGAGGAAGAGCACTTTCATTCCTCCCTCTCTCAATCTCGTTTGTTGAATATTCACTGTGGATTGAAACTAAGGCGACGTTCAGCACACAAATCATAGCTTGTCCTGTACTAAACCTACTCTGAACGCAGTCAGAAAGCTAGTAGGATTTAGATTTAAGAATAGCGATCTGGGCTTAATTGAGCCTCTTCTCACAGCTTAAGACATAGTGTTTGTACAGCAATCCTCTTCTGGAAATGAAAGATAGATGGAGTCAGATATTTTCTAAACCAGTGATGGCGGAAAGTAGCCATTGCTGAGACCGGATGAAAGTTGGCGGCTGTCTTCTGATAGAAGAATATATATTCATTCGTGCTGAAACCTACACACACACATTCTCATACACAAAGCTTTACCTGACTCATAAGTAAGCTACAATGCTGTTAGACAGAAGTATTCCAACTGAATCAGGTAAGGGACATACAATTCTAGGAACTCCCCATGAGAAACACAACTGGTCTTCATGACGGATCGACTGTATGTGCTGAATATTGGCGTCTTTCATCCCAAGAGCCTCCGCGGCGACGCGATTCTTCTAGGTTAGCCAATGATTTAGGTAGGATTTGAACATCTGACCTGTCTATCATTGGGTGACAAGGCTATTATTAGCGCTGATGCCACATTCTTCAAATTCCAATGCTATTTGGGGCGAACGCTTTTGTTGAGAACTGTGTTTTCAGGTAGTGATGTGCAGATGTGAACAGACTGAGTGCGCAATATGTGACAGATGCACTCCCCGGCAGTCGGCAGCTTGCACAGATCCATAGAGCACATTTTTTTCACAAATTTGAGTTTCTTAGTTCTATATAATATTTTAGTTCGTAATGTTTAATAGTTTCTATTACATCACCTAATAATTTTGTGAAAAATTTAAATATATATATATATATATATAACCAGCCGGGAACAGAACCCCGGTCTCCCGCATGACAGGCAGAATGCTTACGACTACGCTAGCGAGGACACAATGATTGTTCCAAAAAGATTTTTATATAGTCAAGCCGCCGTTTTGGGTTTCATGATTGTAACATCTTTGCCTGTTTTTCAACCATAATCAAAGCAAGTTTAGCGTGAAACTTTCCAAATTTCTGAAAAATTTGATGCAGAATTCAAAAATTCATCTACAATTGATGGCTTTCTATTGAAAGCGACATAAAAAAAAATTAATTACTGTTCACCGTGCCATTTCCATTTTTCTCCGCGTGCGAGGTTGGTCTCAACCAAACGGGTCTTAGGCGGATTATGAAAACTGACTTCAAAAATATGTTCCGTCATGTTAATTGATTAAAACATAGTACAAGTATACTAATAAATTATTTATAATCTTTAAACGTGTGTTCTCTTTAACGTTAGTAGGTCAAATTGCACGTTTTGAGTGTTGAAAAGTGAAAGTGTGAAAATGCCAATCGGTATGCGCAGTCGCCATGGACCATGGCCTTGCATTTCCCCATTCACAAAGACACGCTTCACAGAAAATGTTGTTTTTCATACACAGAAGCAATTACCGTGATGAAACTTTCCAGATATATTTAAAATTGTATGCAGAATTTAAAAATACATATATAATTGAAGACGTTCTATCTACAGAAGAAAAAAAAATTAATTACGGTAAGTATGAAATATATTCATATTTATATAATAGGTTACGATGATTTCAACCAATCGCTGTGCACAGTATATTAGGCAAACCATTCCTGGAAAACCCAGGATGATGTGTGTTATTGTCACATGAGATTTGAATGAATGAATGACGTCGAAAGAATGCATGGCCTGTAGAAAGGATTTCTGGAGGCGCAGTGAAAAATCAGGTGGTGACTCCATATATCACTTTTTTTTTCATTTCTGGTAACGGCACGATGGGACTCGCTATTATTAATATTGTTAAATATTTAATAATTATCTGTTACATTTAAACTTACCAGTATGTTTGTATTCTGTTGTCTGTTATATCTTTGAAGTTTTATAGTCTTTTCTGTGGTATATTTCAGAAATAACCAGAGTTCTCAAAGTCATTCTTCCATCTCCATTCATAAGTATGCACAGAAGGAGATCTATGATAACATAAACATGGAGATTGTGAAACAAGAGCAATCAGAAGTTTTGTGTGAGAACACCAGTCACAGATTTCATCAAATAGTTGACATGGCAAGTTGTAGCAGCATTCAAGAAATGGCGGGACACAGTAACACAGAATTGACAACTGAGAATGATGACAAGATATCATTGAAACATGAATATTGTCAGATGTCAGAGAATGATAACAAGATACCATTAAAACATGAACATTGTCAGATGTCAGTGAATGATGACAAGGTATCATTAAAACATGAACATTGTCAGATGTCAGAGAATGAGTCTTCACTTTCTGAAACCAACAATAAACTATCTTTCAGTAATGACAGTTGCCATTTACAAAATGCACAAACACCATTAGCTCATACTGATGTCTCTCAGAAATATCTCGATGTTAGTGTTGGTTTTGTCAGTTGTATTCCTGCGAGGTCACACACTGGGGACATGTCTGATGTGTGTAATTCCATTGTCACTGTGGGCAAACACTTAAATACAGGCAAAAGAGCACAATTAGGAGAGAAACCTCACAAATGTGATGATTGTGGAGTATTTCTTACTCTGTTTGGCTCTCTGAAGCAACACAAAAGAACCCATACAGGAGACAAATCGTACAAATGTGATATATGCAGTGCTGCTTTTACTTTATCTGGTCAATCTAAGAGTCGCAAGAGAACACGTACAAGAAAGAAACATTACAAATGTGATGACTGTGGCAATTCTTTTATTACTTCTCATAGACTGAATATACACCTACGTACACATATAGGAGAGAAACCTTACAAATGTGATGATTGCGGTCATTCTTTTCTTTGTATCGAGAATCTGAAAAAACACATACGTACACACACAGGAGCGAAACCTTACAAATGTGATAATTGTGGTGCTTCTTTCAGTCATTTAACCTCGCTGAAAGGTCACAAGAGAATACATACAGGAGAGAAACCTTACAAGTGTAATGTTTGTAGTGTGTCTTTTGCTGACAGTAGCACTCTGAGGTACCACATTAGAACACATACAGGAGAGAAACCTTACAAATGTGATGTTTGTAGTGCTTCTTATAAATGTTCCAGCTCAATGAAGAGACACAAGAGAACACATACAGGAGAGGGACCTTACAAATGTGATGTTTGTGGTGCTTCTTATAAATGTTCATGGTCAATGAAGAGACACAAGAGAACACACACAGGAGAGGGACCTTACAAATGTGATGTTTTTAGTGCTTTTTATAAATCTTCCACCTCACTGAAGAGACACAAGAAAACACACACAGGAGAGAGACCTTACAAATGTGATGTTTGTGGTGCTTCTTTTGCTGCAGCTTATAATCTGAGGTGCCACAACAGAATACATACAGGAGAGAAGCCTTACAAATGTGATCAATGTGGTATCTCTTTTAATCATTCTACCCATCTAAAGCAACACAAGAATACACATACAGATGAGAAACATTACAAATGTAATATTTGTAGTGCTGCTTATAAATTTTTAAGCTCACTGTGTTATCACAAGAAAGCACACACAGAAGAGGGACTTTACAAATGTTCTGTTTGTAGTGCCTCTGTTACTGCAGCTTTCAGTCTGAGGTGCCATATGAGAATACATACAGGACAGAAACCTTACAAATGTGATGTTTGTAATGCTTCTTTTGCATATTCTAAGTCACTGGAGAATCACAAGAGAACACATACGGGAGAGAAACCTTACAAGTGTGATGTTTGTAGTGCTTCTTTTGCAAATTCTAAATCACTGAAGATTCACAAGAGAACACATGTGAGAGAGAAACCCTACAAGTGTGATGTTTGTAGTGCTTCGTTTACTAAGTCTAGCACTCTCAATATTCACAGAGAGAAACA
This sequence comes from Cepaea nemoralis, assembly GCA_014155875.1. NCBI lineage: Eukaryota > Metazoa > Mollusca > Gastropoda > Stylommatophora > Helicidae > Cepaea > Cepaea nemoralis. Next base: position 545,864 of record JACEFZ010008326.1, read on the forward strand.
CACAGGCAAGAAATCTTATAATTGTAATGTTTGTAGTGCTTCTTTTGCTGTAGCTAGTGATCTGTGGTGCCACAAGAGAACTCATAAAGGAGAGAAACCTTACAAATGTGAGGAGTGTGATATGTGTTTTCAAATGTCTTGGAATCTGATACGCCACAAGAAAACACATACAGGAGAGAAACCTTTCAAGTGTGATCAATGTGGTATTTGTTTTACACAGTCTAGCAATATGAAGAAACACAAGAAAACACATTCAGGTGAGAAACCTTACAAATGTGATGTTTGTAGCCGTTCTTTTACTGAAGCTAGCATTTTGAGGTACCACATGAGAACACATACAGGAGAGAAGCCTTACATGTGTGATCAATGTGGCATCTCTTTTATTCAGTCTAGTCATCTGAAGCAACACCAGGAAACACATACAGGCGAGAAACCTTACAAATGTGATGTTTGTAGTGCTTCTTATGTATATTCCGGCTCACTGTGGAAACACAAGAGAACACATACAGGAGAGAAGCCATACAAGTGTGATCAATGTGGCATCTCTTTTAATCAGTCTAGCCATCTGAAACAACACCAGGAAGCACATACTGGTGAGAAACCTTACAAATGTGATGTTTGTGGTATTTCTTATGTATATTCCAGCTCACTGTGGAAACACAAGGGAACACATGCACGAGAGAGACCTCACAAATGTGATGTTTGTTATGCTTCTTTTTCTCATTTGAGCTATCTGAAGGATCACAAGAGAAAACACACAGGAGATGCATCATTCAAATGTGATGATTGTGGAGCTTCTTTTACTCATCCTAGCAGTCTCAAGTATCACATAAGAAAACATGTCTTACAAATGTGATATGTTTGTGCTTCTTTTACTAAAACTTGCAGTCTGAATTGTCACAAGAGAACACACACACATGAGAAACTTCCTTACAAGTGTAATGAGTGGTATTTATTTTACCCTATATGTGAAAGACCACAAGAGAACACATGCAAAAGATAAACCTTACAAATATGATGATTGTTGTGTTTCCTTTACTCGTGGCTATCTGAAATGGAACACACACAGGAACATGTCAGGGATCTCAGGTTGAGGATCCAAGGGATTACAGCTAAACCAGACAGTACTTTGTCTTTTTCATTTGTCTGGTATTACTTTTTACATTGGATATTATTGACTTGTGCCTATGGATGGCTTGGCCATGTGGCATGGTCAAGACAGAAACACAGAGCTGATCCACGACTCTGGTGATCGAGTGAGATGGCAAAACATGACCGCCCATGCTTATCAGCATGGCACATAATGGATGGTGTATTTACAACAAAACTCTGATATTTACACCTTTAGGCTGACACATCCAACATCTTGCTGGCATTGTTTCAATGCGTTAATCTTCCTGGGATGTTTGTAGATTGTGTCGTGGTCTCAGCGTTTCGTGTCAACTTCACACTTGCATCTACAGGTGGCTTTCCCAACCACCCCATCCAGAATAGCTGCATGGCTGTTATCAGCTCTCAAAGGAAGGCAGGGGCAGACCATGGGCTAATGTTCCACAACAGAAAGCTTACTGTTGGGAACCACCATCTTGTATCATCATCATGTGCCTTGCCAGATGGTACAGGTGTTCAGTTCTCCCCACAGATTTCTGTCATAAACTTCAAGAGTAATGTGTGGATGTAATTTGTCCATAGTCAGTGTCACAACATCAGACTTGGGGACTTAAATAACAAGTACCTCAGAACTCAGAGTGGAATCACCTGATGATGATTAACACTGGCTAAAGGGAAAGCTAATCCACGCACAAACAGTCCAATGCACTCCCCAGCAGTGGCAAATACTAGAGGTGGTATCACATGTATGGGCTACGCTTTGATCAAGGAGCAAGCGAAGCTCCTCTCTTCTCCCCCCCCCCCCCCTTTCCCCCTCCAAAGTAGCTTAAATGTTACACTAAAATTTATTAAATGCTGTTGAAATCACAGGAAGGAAGTTTAGTTTAGTCGACGGATCAACATCACGGCACACGGGTGTAACTCATACATGCTCCGTTCTACTCCTAACTCAAGCCTGAGTCGGTATAAACTCAGCTCAGTGCATGAACTCTGTAGCACCGGCGAGGATCCTGAAATACCCTGGGTAGATTTTTAACTTGAAATTTTGCGTGGGCAGTGCCATTAGGCTACTCTTTTTCGATTTCCAACTGCCAAGGAATGTTTTACATTCGCAACAATACACACAGGCGTCCGATCTCACTACCTAGAGACCAGGGAAATTTTTGTTACTAGAAGACGGCGTGACAAAAAATCCGGGGCCTGAACCTGGGACCTCCGGCACTCGAGACGGACACCATACCTCGAGACCACTCATCCCCACAGGAAGGAAACATACACACAACATGATCTAAATATCAATGAAAACTGCCCATTGACAGCATTGTGTCTCAGAAACTATACAATTTTGACCATTTTAAACATCATCCACGTCTTGTGAATTAGGAAGAGCAGTAATGTAGTAAATAGTGACTGAAAGATGAATATACCAACCAGCACTGTGGTGGACAGGGGTTGATAAAGTCACGCTGGACATGTGAATGAGGTGGTGGAATTGGTGAATAATCTAGCCTTTCTGGCAGTTTGTGATTGGAGTGAAATTCTGCAAAGGAATTGCTACACGAAGAATATGTTTATGGATCTAGCTCATAAACTATCATAGAATAATACACTAAAACGTTACTTGTGTCACACTTATGTTGAAACTACTGTTTATATATGCCTTGTAACATGCTCATTCCTTTAACATTACTTGTAGTTTTTAGTTCTATTCATTCAGTCTGTTATATTTATTACTGTACTTTGTTTGTCAATAAACATGTTGCCTTTGAATTGTTGAGTTTTGAGTTTGATCACAGGCATGGGAAAAAGTGACAGCTGCTGTGTTTACACAGGGAATACATGTATGTCACTTTGCTGGTTTTATGAAACTCCGTGCAAAACTACTATTGTATGGCCTGAGCCAATCTGGCAAGTGATCTCGGAGTTGGTGGACCACCCAGAGAAGCTGAGACAAGAAATTATGTCAGAAAAAAAAGCATTTAAAAATTGTCAGCACACTCCTAATCATGGGTATATAGTGTCCATTGACTGAGTGTCCTACTATAGGGTGGGTAGTTTTAAATGTCTCTTACTTACACGTAATTAATGCACAAAAGAATTAATGATATCACTAACAAAAGAACACACACATGAATGGGGTGCCTAAAATCCAAAGATGACAAATTCGTAATAGAAAAAGATCAGATCTTACATGCGTGGTCAGATTATGTGAAAGACCTTTATGATGATACACGAGAAGAACAGTATCATCATCGGAATAATAATGAATTACCATCAATTTTGAAAACAGAAGTTCAGAACAATCTTAATCATATCAAAACTGGCAAGACCCCCGGGTACAGATAACATCGCAACAGAAATTATCAGTGCCTTAGAAGAATATGGAATAGACCAAGTCAACAGACTGCTGAACGCAATATACGATACTGGAGATATACCTCCTGAATTATGTAATTCTATATTTATTGCAATCCCGAAGAAATCAGGAGCCTTGGAATGTGATCAACATCGAACAATTAGTATAATGAGCCATATCACGAAGATTTTGCTGAGTGTCAAGATCTCCAATAAGGCCTTACAGAGGCAATAGGAGTTAACACTAGTCTAGTAGGGAGACACCAGACAGGAGAGACACCAAGCACTATAAATAGCCTCACAAGGAGACACATTTGTGTCAGACCAGGGGCCAATGCGTACAACTGAGCGAGGGCTTTCCCCAAGCCATTGGGAAGCTTGTCCTTGCGAGTAACCGTGAAGTGCCCGGTTACTCTAACTCACAAGCCAGCGTGCTTGGGAGACCATGCACGCAATAATAGCTACTGCACGGAGGAGAGTGTCCGTGCTTGTCCACGCAATGTGTGGCGTGTGGACAGACCCAACTGGAGACGGTAGAGAGCAGACGTATCCTTGACAAATGCTATAGTTTCTAGGCAATAGGCAAACATAGGGCTGTTCATTTAGATTGTGAATACTAGCATCATTTCCCATCATTTCATTACATTCATGTTGTATAATGATGATGAAGTATAACGCTCGTAGAGCCATTCAAATGTCGGCTCTAAATAAATTGCATTCCTTTCGCAAATGTCACGAGTTGTTATTTTGTGCTGTGCGAAAGTAGGGTAGTCCTGAGAATCTGCAGCGCACAAGTCACTGACAGGAAGGACCCCAATTGGTGTCAGATTACAGTGAACCAACGCTTCTGAGCATTCCTAGCAGGCATTTGTTGTAATAATCAACCAACAATTAACGCCAGCAGGCAAGTGGTATTATAAACCACTGAACGAACACTAGCTATCGATTGGTATTAGAAAATTCTGAACCAACATCAGTTCATTGCACGATTCAACATCATTGCTGTGTGATATATTTCAAAGTAATGCAAATTTGTTTCTATACATGCCATAAATAATTTTCTTTGGTAAATTATACAATCACCAATTTGTGGAGTGTGAACCACAATTGAGCAAAATTAAATCGGTAAATTGTGAAATTCTATCAATATTAATTAGAAAGTGTTATTATATTAAAAGCAATTGAAATGTATAAAATCATCAGTGAACATTACCATCGTAACCACCGTGTACATTTCATTGCGTGTGATACAGCCATCAATGTCACCATTCTACGAAGCCACTAAATAGATTAGCGACGAACTGCAGCCTAGAACAAAGTTACGGCATAGTCAGAAATCGAAGACAAGACGACATCGACGGTCATACGACGAATCACCTCACATATCATCTAACAATCATTCAGACGATCATATCATTCATCCATTAATACCATTTATCACTATTTATCACATTTTTCATTCATCATTCGCATGAAATATGAGCTTGTATTGACAACTTTAGCGTGTGTCTAATTTTTGCTGCTCTACTAACCTGAAGCAGCCATTGTATTATCAAGTCAAATCAGTTTGTAAGTGTGAAAGACAGCGGTGGAACATCCCAAGTACCGTACTTTCCAAAGAATTAGATGAGTATATTTTCCGAATATTTTGGTATGCTCTAAATTAATCATGCATCTTCTTTTTCAGTAAAAGATGTATACTTACTAACACTTTATTACAAACTATTGTGTCAATATTATTGTATTATCATCTTGAACTAACATTACGCCACAAAATGGCGTCACTAAATGAATGTATCCAGGCAGGCATCGCAATGGGCCATACTGGTGAAAAATTAGAAAAGTGGGCGGATCAAAAATATAAAGAAGAAATAGCTCGACATAGAGAAGAAACAGAAAGGAAAATTGCTCTACAGAGAGAAGAAACAGAAAGAAAAGCTGCTCTTGACAGGGATGAAAGAGCATTAGAAAGGCAGCATCAAAAAGAAATGAAAGAGATTGAGGAAGTTACCAAACAGAAACAATTAGACTTAGATTATGCCAACAAACAAGCAGATCAAGTTATCAAACAGAAACAATTAGATTTAGATCATGCTAACAAACAAGCAGAGGAAGCCACCAAACAAAAGCAGATACAAGTAGATTCTGAGACTAAACTAAAGATGAAGGAAATGGAGGTAGATTCTAACATACAAATAACCTCTAGCAAACAAAAGAGCCAAGAAGAACAGAACAAATTTAGCAAGTATAAAGGCCTCATCAAACCGTACAGTAGGTGATTCAATTAGCGCATGGACTGAAAATATAGAATTCCAACTAAAAACACAGAAAATACCTTTAGATGATTGGGCAATTATTTACATGAGGAACCTGAGTGGGGAGCCTTTAAAGGTAATAGAATCCATACCTACAGAGCTTAGAAACAATTATCAGTACATACACGATAGGATAATGCAACATTTTATGTTAGACGCTACTGGGTACCAAATTCAATTCTCATAGATTAAGCCAAAAGCAACTGAAACCTTCTTAGACTACATCTCTAACGTGCAGAGCACATTTAAGAAGTGGACTAGAGCTGCTAAAGTAGGTAACAACTATGAAAAACTAGAAGAGCTGATGGTAATGGACAAGGTGATTTCTACCGTTCCTACCCCTTTTGCAAAGTTCTTACAACAGTCAGATATTGAGTCCATCCAGCAATTAGAGAAACGGGGATCAGCTTATTTTTCATCTAATCGGGACATATTTAAAACTACATCACATGACACAGAAATTACAGCTTTTGCAAATAAAGTTCCCGATAGATCTTACAACCAGAAAGATTACCGTAAGAAGGACAAACCATATCAGAAACCACCTCGATGTAATTATTGCAATCTTTTTCATCCGACTTACTCGATGTGTGATAAGAACCCCACATATACGTCACACCTAGAAGTAGTGTTAAAGAAGCAAGAAAGCAGAAGATCATCCCTTAAACGTGCTGTAAAATGTTATTTTTGTTCAAGTTATGGCCACTATAGCAATAAATGTCCTGGGAGACAAAGAATGAAATGCAAACAAAACGCACAGTCATTTGGCGTGATTACTGTTATAATTCAGCCAATCGTTTATTGTATATATGTAATGTTCATGTATTTGATGCTATGAAACATATTTTAATGACGAGAGAATGTGTGAGTGAAAGAATAGTATGAAAGTAAATGAAAGATGTATGCAAGAAGAATAAATGCGAGGAGAGAATGCGAAACTTAGTAAACATTGAAAGAAAGAGAGCGAGAGAGAAAGACAGTGGAAATTTTTTTTTCACCGCTGGAAACGTCTTATTTGACTTGTCTGTGTCATCTGTGTAGCCAATGTGTTGTCAAGTTTTTATGTGTGTTACTGCCATACTTGAATAGAGTAAATAGGGAATGTACTTTGAGCTTCAGAAAGCGGAATTGTGGTCACAAATAAGAATAACGAACGTTTGTAACCACAATAAACCGATTTGCGGCGCTCGAAGAAACACACACATTTAGTAAACTAACGCATACACATGTTAGATAGTTAAGTACACTGTAGTTTATTAGAAAACACGCAAACAAACAGGAAAACAAACACATAAAAGTGCACACACCATTCATTTCAAAGAACAACAACTTTAAATTCAGGGGACACAATAACTTCTTAGAAACCTTAATGTAACAGTGAAGATAGCTTTTCACAAGCGGAAGCGAGAAGGTGAAAAGTAGAACTGTGTGTATAAGAGTTGGAGGGGATATTAATGGGAACATGAACACTTTGTGCTCATGTGTTGTACTCATAACAGAGTCAACTTGTGTGTGGGTTGTCAATTTGGGCAATTTGAGGACAGGTCGAGACAGAAGTCAATAGGTGAAAGTCAAAAGACATAGGGTCAAACGACGGAAACCAGGACATAAGTCATAAGACAACGGTTCCGGTTCACTACCATTCCCAAAGATATCTAGAGAGCCAACTATACTGATACATGGGCTACTTAATGAGCCAAGTGAAAAGATAGAGCACTGTGAATGAAGGAAGAAGACAGTTGTTCTATCCCCAAACTAGAAAGTTATAACTTATTGGATATCTGACAAAATTGGAACAACCAATTTTTCTTTGTGACCAGAAGTGTTACAAACATTAGTTAAAGGGAAGTAACACTTCACAGAGAGGAGGGGACCCTGTCAAGATCTCCAATAAGGCCTTACAGAGGCAATAGGAGTTAACACTAGTCTAGTAGGGAGACACCAGACAGGAGAGACACCAAGCACTATAAATAGCCTCACAAGGAGACACATTTGTGTCAGACCAGGGGCCAATGCGTACAACTGAGCGAGGGCTTTCCCCAAGCCATTGGGAAGCTTGTCCTTGCGAGTAACCGTGAAATGCCTGGTTACTCTAACTCACAAGCCAGCGTGCTTGGGAGACCATGCACGCAATAATAGCTACTGCACGGAGGAGAGTGTCCGAGCTTGTCCACGCAATGTGTGGCGTGTGGACAGACCCGACTGGAGATGGTAGAGAGCAGACGTATCCTTGACAACTGCTATAGTTTCTAGGCAATAGGCAAACATAGGGCTGTTCTTTTATATTGTGAATACTAGCATCATTTCCCATCACTTCATTACATTCATGTTGTATAATGATGATGAAGTATAACGCTCGTAGAGCCATTCAAATGTCGGCTCTAAATAAATTGCATTCCTTTCGCAAATGTCACGAGTTGTTATTTCGTGCGGTGCGAAAGTAGGGGAGTCCTGAGAATCTGCAGCGCACAAGTCGCTGACACTGAGAATTATCATGCAAAGAGTTAGGAAGAAAATACAACCCGAAATAGAAGAACAATGTGGGTTTGTAGAAGACAGCATACAGTGAATGATATGCACTGTATAAACAGAACAGTAATTGAACGTTCTATAGAAGTAAACAAAGATCTACACCTCTGCTTTATTGACTACACAAAGGCTTTCGATAAAGTGAGACATGTCGACATTATAAGGATGCTTGAAGATCAACAAATTGATGGAAAAGACCTTAGACTTGTAAAAACCATATTGGAAACAAGCTGCCATCAGAGTTGATAACGAAGTAGGTCAATATCAGCCTATTAAAAGAGGTGTAAGATAGGGACGTGTAATGTTTCCAGATCTATTTTCCCTGTACAGTGAACATATTTTCAGAAATATTGAAGATATGGAAGGAATCAACATTGAGGGACAATGCATCAATAACATTAAATATGCAGATGATAGTCTTGATTGCAGACAATGAACAGGACCTGCAACATTTAGAAGATGCGGCTATTGCAAACAGTGAACAACTAGGGTTAGAATTGAATAGTAAGAAGACACAGATTATGGCCGTCACTAGGAAGAAGGAAATACCACAGTACGAGTAAATGGGCATATTCTTAAGCAAGTGAATCTGTACGGTTATCTCAGAACTGCCATGATGGGAGATGCTCTATTGACTCCAAATATTGTACAGTTCGCATTATTATTTATACAACACGTCTGTCACTCTTACACAATACTTAACACTTTGCTGACCAGCAATCCGGAGCATTACTGTCTCCCATTACCACGGGTGTTTGCGGATTTTTTAAAAAATGACTAGTTTTTAAATTAAATTCACTAAAAATTTAAAAACGAACGTAGGATGTTGAAATTTTCAGAGCACTGTTATGAATGGTTGTTATGCATAAATATATATATTTTATGCAAATTTGTTACATGATCATGACGGCCATCTTGAATTTGTATGGCTATTTATAGAATAATTAGATGATGTTTTAAAACCATCATCTTTTCATATATTTTAGTGAATGTTTTCAAAGTAAAAGCTATAAAATGTTAGCAACATGGTTGGCAATGAATAAAATAAGCTCAATATGAGCACTAATTTACACGGAACACTTTGTTGACCAACAATCCGGAGCATTATTGTCTCCGATTACCAAGGGTGTTTATAGAGACTATAATGAATACAAACTCTAGTAGCGGCGCAATTTTTTGGCCATGATACTTGAACAAAGAACCAGGTCCAGACTTTACCGTGGCAGATGGTATTCTTGCATACAGGCAGGGGAGAGATAGAGAGCAAACAGCTCAGGAGCGACAGTAGACAAAGTGATTGACTGCTGCACTGAAATGAGTGCTGTCCATCCACCCGGAAAAGGCAGCTGTTTTGTGGTGCTCTCTGGACAACAGGATTGTGAGAACTGATGTCCCAAGTCTCACGATAGATGGTAGAAGCGTCAACAGAGAGAACAAACTGAAGTATCTGGGAATCACATTTGACAGGAGTCTGTCCTTCAAGGACCACGTGGAGACCGATGTGACAAGATCTCAAAAGGGACTCAATGTACTTAAAACTATGGACACAGAGCAGAGAATGCTTTTCATACTATACTAGCACTTGATCCTCTCAGTGATTGATTATGGACTAGGACTGCTCACTGTCTCAAAGAGCCAGTTGGTGAAATTAGAGGCATACAGAACGAAGCTATGCCGGTCATTCTGGGATGCACCAGAGACACCCCAGTAGTGTGTATGGGTTAATACTTGGTTTGCCGACTGTTGCTGGTAGGCTCAAGGTGATGCAGGTGAAGGCATACCTCAAAGTAGTTGACACAGATCACCCGTTGCTTGAGGTGCTGGACGCAGTTAAAGGTCAGCGACTGATAAGAGGGAAATCATGGATGGCTCAGGTGAAGGATATGATCAGACAGGTGTGCATCTTGGAGAACATTAGATTAGGAGAGGAGTTGATCAGAGTGCCAGCGGAACAGTCAGATTTGTGCAGAGTTATAATCACATTGAGCAGGGAGTGGCCAGCAGGGGCCACGGAAGTGGAAATCCAGCAACTAATCCAGAATAATGCTCGCCCGGGTGATGTGATTACACATAGATGGTTCGGTGTTGAGAGGCAGGAGAAGTGCCTGGGGGTTCTTAGCAAAAGCTAATAGTCGACTTTTGGTGCAGGAGAGCCTAGAGTCGGTTCCTAAATCAATCAATCAATCCGGGGCACGCTGGTGTGCTGGGGAATGAACAGGCGGACAGATTGGCTGGCTCTGCAAAACTTGGCGGAGTATTTATTGATGCATGATAAGGCAGACGTGGTTGCGGCCTTGTGGGAGCACGTGTACACCTCGGAGGAGCAAATGGATCACCATGGTATGGCAAGAATGAGACAGCAAGGGGTGACGAGGGGATCTGGCCGACGATCGACGCTCAGAGGAAAGGCGAGACGGACATATAATCAGATTGCTACTGGTACTATTAGTGTTTTAACTCTTCGCTGGCTGTTGAGGATGGGGACGGAGCGCTTATGGGAATGCTCCGAATGCTGTGATGTCGGTTCGTAAATCAATCAATCAATCAGCCTAACTGATCGCTTGGAGGCGACGCTATCCCCTGTCCAGCGACTTGCCTTGCCGACTTCACGCAAGGCGGGAATCTGTCGACTTGCTCGATCTTCACGCTGAATTGCGTGAATATCTGGACTATGCGCTCCATGACCTAACCTGGATCATGGCACAGTCGTCACCATGTTCTCCGATGCCTTTCTTCTCTCATAATTACCAAAGAAAGCTGTTGATCTCATTATTATTGTTGAATATAATGTTTTCGTTTCATTAACCTCTCTCAGACAGTCGTTAGTTACTATGGCAGTCAAAGGAATTCACAACATTCGTCTCAGTAACCACGTCTCTGTTGCCTCCAAGTTCTTTCTAATTTGTTCATTTACATTTCGAAATTCATTGCCATATGACAAAACATGTTCTATATAGCATTTCAGCACCCTCTTTCATAGATTCAATGATAGTTTCTTATCGCATAAGAAAGATACTTTTCATTTTCTGAAATGCAGATTTTGCTTGCCCTATTCTAGATCCTTGTTAAGGTCATATTGGATGTATGGTTCTAACACCATATTGTTTAGACTAATCAGCAGATTAGTTAGACACTAATCAGATTTGATCCTACGACATATGAGCAAGCGTGCTGGCCACTGCACCACCCACTTGTTGAGTAATCCATTAAAAGTCTGCCAGAATTTAGAAATGAAATAATCCACGGCAGGCCCGCATGGCCGAGTGGATAAGAACGCGTGTTCTTAAACATCCGGTGTGCTGATGCCGAGGTAAGCGGTTCAACTCCTACATCGGGCAGCTGGACTAAAATGTTGACCTGTCGTCCTTGACTTGGGGACGTTAATTACAAGTACCTCTGAAGTCGGAGTGGGTTCGCCCTGATTGCGAGGGATATTGTCAAATAGGGAAAGCTAACCCATACGCAAAATTCAGTACATCACAACTATAAATAGTGTGTATGGACTACGCCTGAGCTCAAAGCGAGAGAGTGCAATAATAATAATAATAATAATAATAATAATAAACAGCCAGGTACTGCAGCCCTTGATTGATAAAAAGAAGATAGCTCTCTTAAGAAACAAGGAAAGAACAACACGTACCACTCTCAGTGAGCTGAAGCAAGCAAGGAAGGATGTGCAAAAGGCTGCCAGGCAGTGTGCGAATGACTATTGGATCAAGTTATGTGAGTCCATTCAAATCACAAGTGATAAGGGAAACATCAGAAGCATGTATGAAGGGATAGAGAAATCATTATTGATAAGAAACAGCACATGGATAGATGGGTCGAGCACTATTTAGAGCTTTACTCAAGTGAGACGGATGATGCCCTCAACGCCATAGAGACCCTGCCAACTCTTGACCACCTGGACACACTTCCCACCATAACAGAAGTTAAGTGTGCTATAAATGAACTTGCGTCTGGCAAGGCTCCAAGTAAGGATGGGATTCCAATAGAGGTAATCAGGAGTGGGCAAGACACACTCATTCTACAGATCCACCAGCTAATAGAGCTATGCTGGCGGGAAAGACAAGTCCTACAGGATTTCAAAGATTCAAACATTATAACTCTGTACAAGAACAAGGGCGATCGGAGCGACTGCAGCAACTATAGGGGTATCTCACTTCTGTGTATTGTTGGAAAAGTATTTGCCAGAATTGTTCTGCGCAGACTTCAAATCCTGGGAGATCAAGTCTACCCCGAATCATGGTGCGGCTTCCGTCAGAACCGGTCTACCATTGATGTGATATTCTCATTGCGACAGATGCAAGAAAAATGCCGGGAACAAAATCAGCCACTGTTTATTGCCTTCGTCGACCTCACAAAGGCACCAAAAAATATGTATAGTATTTATGATTCTGGCATTTGACATTTAAATCGTTGATATTCGGCAGTGACATTTTTTAGGCTAGAGTAACCAAGTCTTATATCAATATACATGAAAACCATACAAGTGATAGACATTACAATACCCATGCCACGTCTTGTAACCTGCCAATCTTCTTTAAACGGATGCCAAGAGACCACGGTGATGTCATAAGGGCAGTTTAAAGATGGCCGCCCCTCGTTTGACTTGCACCAAAGAGGAGCAGCATTCTGTTATCCATTTTGTTTTTTTTTAATCAGTGAAGGGGTGAACCTATAGAAATGCATCGGCGAATGAAGTGCCAGTATGGTGATGCATGCCTGTCAGTCCAGCATGTGTATGGGTGTAGTTGGAAGTTTCAAAAGCTGCGTGACTTCAGTGACAGACTTCACGACCGGGTCAGGCACGCCGAGTAGTGACCCCAGAGTCGATGTTTCTACAGGAATCCAAACACTATATCGGAGCTGGAGGACTTGCATTGAATACAATGGTGACTACAGCGAAAAATTATACACTTGTTCTTTAACTTTTCAGAATATAGTCACACACACACACACACACACACACACACACACACACACACACCACACCACACACACACACACACCACACACACACACACACACACACACACACACACACACACACACACACACACACACACACACACACACACACACACACACACACACACACACACACACACACACACACACACACACACACACACACACACACACCACACACACACACACACACACACACACACACACACACACACACACACACACACACACACACACACACACACACACACACACACACACACACACACACACACACACACACACACACACACACACACACACACACACACACACACACACACACACACACACACACACACACACACCACACACACACACACACACACACACACACACACCACACACACACACACACACACACACACACACACACACACACACACACACACACACACACCACACACACACACACACACACACACACACACACACACACACACACACACACACACACACACACACACACACACACACACACACACACACACACACACACACACACACACACACACACACACACACACACACACACACACACACACACACACACACACACACACACACACACACACACACACACACACACACACACACACACACACACACACACACACACACACACACACACACACACACACACACACACACACACACACACACACACACACACACACACACACACACACACACACACACACACACACACACACACACACACACACACACACACACACACACACACACACACACACACACACACACACACACACACACACACACACACACACACACACACACACACACACACACACACACACACACACACACACACACACACACACACACACACACACACACACACACACACACACACACACACACACACACACACACACACACACACACACACACACACACACACACACACACACACACACACACACACACACACACACACACACACACACACACACACACACACACACACACACACACACACACACACACACACACACACACACACACACACATATTTAAGGATTTTATTTGAAGTTGCCTCGTATCTATTGGTTCTCAAATACTATGAGGTTAAGGTGAGAGAATTGATTGCACTTGAATGCCACTCATATTGAATATTTCTTGGAATTGATATACATATATCAGCGAAGAGGGCTTCATCATCATTATCATGTGCCACTACCTTTCCTAATGCTGATTAACTCCTTGATCAGCTGCTACTCTTTGTTATTGTCTGTGTGCTGTTGAACTACAGTAGCAAGCTTATACCTGCAGGAGCACATGTGCACTGCCCTTATCAATTAGGACAATCTATGATAGGCGTTGAAGAATATCATCACCTAACTATGGTCGAATGGATAAGAGCGCTAGTTCTTAAAATTTCCGGTTTGCCGATGACGAGGTATCGTGTTCAACCACTACATCGGTCAGTTGGACTAAAATGTTGACTTCTCATCCTTGACTTGGGAAGGCGGGTATAACCCTTAAACTGGCCAGCAGGACTAAAATGTTGACTTTTCGTCTTCGACTTGGGGACGTAAATTACAAGGACCTCTGAAGTCGGAGTGGATTTGCTAGATGGCGAGGGACACTAGTAATAGAGAAAGCTAATCCACACGCAAAAATCACCCCAGTGCTGGTAGAAGTAATAGCACGTGTGGAGTACGCTTGAGTTTAAAGCCAGCGAAGGGAATAAAACAATTTAGGCCCGGGAAGGTTAACCTGGTCTACAAATGCCCGCAGAAGTCGGATGTGTCGGCCTAACGGCGCAAGAACGCAGCTCTGCTGTAAACAGGCACAACGCAATCACGCCCGAAACAAACAAAAAAAAAAAAAAAAAAACTCCGGATGAACGCAGAAGAAGAAGAAGAAGAAGAAGAAGAAGAAGAAGAAGAAGAAGAAGAAGAAGAAACAATTTAGGAAGAAAATTGGACACGAACTACTTCCTATGTCACGGTGTATAATATATTTCACTTGCACCCTCGTGGCTTTAATTGTTATATTACTTTAACCTAAACCATTGTTTTGTAGTATTTATTGATTTTTATTATACCGATCTGAGTATACTTGTCCCTTTGTAGGAACCTGCACATTGCATGTTTCGGTATTACCGCTTGATAGTGCGTATGAGATACACTATAGCTGTGCAACGACTGCGAGACTCAAGATGCTGCCGCGGACAAAAAACACCACTACATGAAGCCAGGCTCACAGATAAGGGCACATACTGATAAAGGAAAAATCATGCATTGCTCAGGCAAAGGACACAATCAGAGAAATGTGTATACTCGAAAACATTTGGAGAGGACAGGGATGGTTCAGAATGCCATAGAAAATGCCATAACTGTGAAGGGTCTTACTTACACTGGATCAGGGGTTTAGGAAATTACCGCTGAATGGGAGGTGCAACAAATGATATACGCCATTCATGCACAGGTGATGAATGTTGAAATCATCTACATGGAAGTCTCTGTGCTAAGAGGCAAAAGAAGTGTCTGTGGGTTCAAAACCAAGATTATTGGACAGTGTGTACTGTAGGAGAGCCTGGCATATGATACCACAACATCTAATTCTAAATCACTGCGGCATTTAGCTGGCGGCAGGATAAATAGCACACACATGTGATTGCAACAAACTCACGGGGCATGCTTCGTGCAGTGTCATGCTTCAATTTAAAAAGAAAATATAAGGTAGTGAGCATCCGTTGGTTCGTTTACCAATGACATGCAGGTGTGTCGGGAAATGAGTAAGTGGACAAATTATCTTGATCTGTAGGCCTACATGGGGTACCGGTACATGATAAGTCAGGGTCTAGGGCAGTGTTTCCCAACATGGGGCCCACGCCCCACAGGGGGGCAATTCGATTGTTACGGGTGGCAATTCGAAAATGGAAGACATCGGCTGGATATAACAAGACGGGGAGACTTGAGACTGACGTTAACTAAATTGGAACCTGACATAAAATCTCTTTGCAGCAAGCATCAAGCGCAAGGATCTCACTAAATTTAAATAATTACTAATAATTAAAATAATATAGAAAAATCTTTCATTAAAATTATTTTGTACTTTAATTTCAGTTCTCCATTATATGTTTTGAAAAGTTACTTACTGTGTTTGCTCAATAATTTCCTAGTGATTTCTTCCTAAATCGTATCGGTCCTTTGGCTAGGATCGGGTGTATTTGCTGCTCTCCCCCCAGTAGTGCTCCTGGTCTGGTCGGGGGCCGGGATGATCAAATAAAAACCCATAACATATCTTCACCTTAGATGTGGGCCTGGTGGACCACTGTGGGCAATAGCTCACAGTGAGACTAAGGGTCCACACACAAAAAAGGGGGAGGCGGGGGAACCAGCTTGTCTGGGGTAACCACCAACCCCCCCCCCCCCCACCCCCAATATAAAAAAATAATTCACATACAGGGACGCGGGACCGGGGGAGGGGGGGGGGGGCTCTGGCCCCTCTGGGAACCGTGAGCTTCTTTAAAAAAAAATTAAAGTTTCTTTAGTGAACATTTCAATTTTTGAATATTAAAAATGATGCATATGTTGGAAGGGAGAACAGAGCGGCGGGGAATGACCAGGAAATCTCGCAGACACTCAATTCTCCGAGAAAAGGCCAGACGGACACATAATCCGATTGCAAATAGTACAATGAGTATTGAGACTCTTCGCTTGTTGTTGAAGATAGTTGATGGTCATAGTAGTTAATAGTTATGAGAATATCCCGAGAGCCGCAATGTCGGTTCTTGTCTTACTCATCTCAGCTTCCGAAGCTGCGAGAATTCCAAGTTTTTATACTAACTTCCGATGTTGGTATGGAAAAAAAAAACACGGTCTGTTGGATTTAATTTTCGGGAAACACTGGGACTGACTGGCTGTTTGTTGATGTGGAGCCTTCTTTCACCAGGTACTCTAATGCACAGATAGATACATTTTGAAAACATAATGCTGTACATCGTTACATCATATGACTGATTCACAGCCAAACAAAACAGTGGTTTTGGACCAATCAGAAATTGATGGCAAACAATTGGAAGTAAGACTATTAGTAAGAGTAAGAGGTTGTCACGGTAATTATTAATTCTTCTGGGGCGCCCTCTTCATCATCTTGCTGTCATAGCAGATGAGATGATCTTCTTTGATGTAGTGCCGGTGCTAGTTGTGGTAGTTGATGGTGTTGCATTCATTCAATACTAACCAGAGGCAATGATATGGTATCTTCTTCTTCCTCTTCTTCGTTCATCCGGAGTTTTTTTTCGGATGTGATTGCGTTGTGCCTGTTTACAGCAGAGCTGCGTTCTTGCGCCGTTAGGCCGACACATCCGACTTCTGCGGGCATTTGTTGACCGGGTTAACCTTCCCGGAGATATGGTATCTGATCTTCTGTCTTTCAATAAATATAATATTATGTAATTAAAAATATAAGTACTTTGCTCATGTTTTTCAAATTGGGTAATTACGTATGTAACAAATTAATTGAAGTTGAAGTTTGCACAGAAAATGAGTTAATGATAGCCAACACACTTTAAACACCCAAGAAGACTCTTCACATGGAAGTCTCCAGACAGTATTACCAAAAATCAGATAAATTATATTTTAATACAAAGAAGATGGAGATCAAGCATAACATCTGCAAAAACCCTACGAAGTGCAGACTGTGGTACAGATCATCAGTTATTAGAAGCAGATCTGAAATTAAAACTCAAAAAGCTTACCCGATAACCAGTTTTGATCTCACAAAAATACCGGATGCATGCAATGTTGCTGCAATTGACACCTTTTTATTAGTCAGTATGTTTTCCATTTTGCAAAAAGCTACCTTCGCCATAGTGATTCTTATTCTAATCTCTTCAAGGAACCTCCCATAAAATGTTGCCAGATAGTTGTACCAATTTCCTTGTTTCAGAATATTCCCATTTATCTGTATACTAAATTGTGGTATTTCATTCTTCTTAGAGACGACCATAATCTCTTCTCTTCATACAATTTAATTCTAACCCTAGTTGTTCACTGTACAATAACCATATCTACTAAATGTTGCAGATCCTGTTCATTGTCTGCAATTAACACTGTGTCATGTGCATATCTAATGTTATTGATGTTATTTCCCAAATGGTGATTCCTCTCATAACTTCTAAATTTCTAAAAATATTTTCACAGTATAAGGAAAAAAGATCTAGAGACATTACACATCCTTGTCGCACATCTCTCTTAATAGGCTGATATAGACTTACTTCATGATCAATCTTTATGGCAGCTCCTTGTTTCCAATATATGTTTTTTTACAAGTCTAAGGTCTTTCCCATGCATTTTTAGATCTGTAAGCTGCTGCTTCTTCTTTTGTTTGCTTCAAATGTGTTTTAACTGCAATTTTGTCTCTTGTATGAATTTAACTGCCTTTTTTTAGTTCACTCAGCGGTCCATAGAGTTTATCTTCCACTCTTGTTTCTCTAGGCTAGAAGGTTTGCCTAGATATGTAGTATTTTGGGTAGTCTTTGAGTATGTAATCTGCTGTCTGCGGCGCCAGTCCACATTTGCACATGGCTGTTTCACCAATCTTGAATTTTGTATACATGTTATTGCATAATCTATTGTGTCCTGTTCTGAGGTGCAGAAAAATGACCTGTTCTGGCCTGCCCATAACGTGGTAGTCGTCTTGAGTAGGTTTTGATGGCCTTCTGACTGATTTGATCATTCTTTTCTTTAGGTGGTATGTAATGGGCACATCAGGTTGTTCTTCTTTTGCTCCTTCCTTAGCCAATCTATCAGCTCTGTTGTTTCCGGGTACTCCACAGTGGGATGGTATCCACTATATGGTGACCTTATGCTGACTGCTAAGTTCAGAAAGTAGTGTCCTTAATACTGGCAATTTCCCAGACAGGAGCGCCTCAAGTACTGATTTTGCATCTGTCAATATCACCACAATTTGTGTACCATGGCTGGTATTTAGTAATTTCTTGTTGCTATCTTGATTGCCTCAATTTCAGCATCATAGTTATGTCAGTGCTGGTCTCTCTGGTCCAGGGATTAAACAACTTTCTCTGTAATCCTGTTTATCCATGTAGGGTAACGCAGCCCACGAGAATTGGTAGCGGTTCCCGTCGCGATAGTGACTTACAGGATAAGTGAGCCGGCCACTCAGAAAGCAATGGCAAACTACTGAGTGTAATTTTGCCAAGAAATCAACAACAGCGGTAAAATGGTGGTGTTGACAGCGTTATCCTGTAAAGCATATGCGAAAAAAAAAGAAGTTATGGCAGTACTTTCTGTTGGAACTCTGGCTGTGTCCCTAGTATTATTTTGGTATTCTATGTACACTCCCGCTTCTCCATTTCGAACAACATTTTGTGCTGACCCATCTGAGTAGACTCAGATCCAGAGGTCCTGTGGGTATTCATCATCAAGGAAGCTGAGAGTGGCTGTTCTGCGCTGTACACTGTTCTGTTCTTCCTTGTCAAATATTCCTCTCACTTTTGTCTGTATTTGTAGTGATAGTCTATGTTCATCTTTCCATGGAGTTCACTCTGGAATAATTGTCAGGGGGATACCAGCTGTGAGCAGATTTATGGTTTCTCTGCAGAGTCGTTTGGCTTGGTGGATAAAACTACTTCTTTTCAACTGCCCCATAGCTAAGTTTTCAAATCGGTTCTTCATAGGGTGGCCTGGCAAGCTGAGGAACTTTTCTGCTTGTATTAGTGATTTTATATCTCTGCGCTCTCTCAGTGCTTGTATCCTCCCCATTTTCTCCATTACTACTGTAGGGGTTGATCTCATCCCTCTTGAGGTAACTCTAAGAGCTTGATTTTGCACCTTGTCCGGCTCTTGTAGTGTGGTTGTTGATGCTGAACACCACACATTGTTGACCCGTATTTCAGATGTGGTATGCTCTGTTGATAAACTTTGCTAAGTATTTTCCCACTGGTTCCCCATGTGGTTCCACTTAGCTTTCTCAGGATGGCTATTTTCCGTCTAGCTTTTGCTACTGCTTGTTTGGTGTGTTTTCTCCATGTTAGCCTGTCATCAAATGTTACACCAGGGTATGTTGGTTCTTTACCTTCTCTTAGGGGTGTTTCATTTATCTGGATGATCCCTGCCTTTTGTTTCAGAGAGTGGTGTTGCACTTTTCAGTGTTCATGCTGACACACCATCTATTTGCCCATGCAACAAATGTATCTATAGCTCTCTGTAGCGATTTGGTGGCCACTGATGCATGTTCATTTGTGCTCCACAAAACCAGGTCATCAGTGTACATTGCCGTTTTAATTCCATCCGGTAGATTAGCAGCAAGATCATTGATGAAGATTAGAAAAAGTGGGGGGGGGACAAGACTCCACCTTAGAGAACACCGTGACGCAATAGTACTTTCTTGCTCTTGAGACCGTCCATCTGTACTCAGGCTCTTCTGTTGTGCAAGTATGCTTTCACCCATTTGTACATTCTTCCATTGACTTTACAGTTTATGAGTTTCTTCATCAGACCTTCTTTCCAGACTTTGTCAAAGGCTTTCTTCAGATCTATCCATGCCACAAGTACCAGCTTCTTCTCTTGGAATGCATCTTCAACTTCTTGAGAGAGGTAAGTTGTCTGATATTTCGTAGAGTAGCACTGCCTAAAGCCAGCCTGTTGTGGCACAAGGATGTTTTCACTTTCAATGTACCATTGTAGTCTGTGATTGATGACGCATTCCATTGTTTTGCAGAGACAGCTGGTGAGGCTAATTGGTCTGTAGCTTGAGGCAATGGAACTATCTTTCCCTGATTTTATGAAGGGTATCATGATTGCTTCTCTCCGGCTTGTGGAACACTGCCTATGGTCCAGGTGTTATTAAAGATCTGTAACAGCTTTGCTTTGGCGTTTGTTCCTAGGTTCCTGATGATTTCATTGGAGATACCATCAGCCCCCGGTGACTTTCTCATTTTCAGTTTTCTTCTTCTTCTTCTGCGTTCATCCGGATTTTTTTTTCGGACATGACTGCGTTGTGCCTGTTTACAGCAGAGCTGCGTTCTTGCGCCATTAGGCCGACACATCTGACTTCTGCGGACATTTGTTGACCGGGTTAACCTTCCCGGGAGTTTCTAAGGACGTTTAAATCTCACTGTTGTGGTGTTATCCCCCATCCTAGCTGGCCCATATAGAACAGCCAAAGACATCCTGGTCAACCCTCAAGGGAAGGCAGGGGCAGACCATGGGCATTCCCCGCTATCCAAGGAGGCTTCCATACTTGCAGAGCCATCACACAGCGCTCTGATACTGGGCTCACCCAAGGAATCATCACGTCCTGCACATGGCTGCTTAGCCTCACTTCCGTATATTGGGCCTTCCGTTCACCATAGGCTGTTCCTCCGGAAACCAGAAGAATGCAGTCTGCAGATGACATCCACACAGTGAGCTTTCGATTCAGACTTTCCACATAATGGATTTGCTATCCAAGCAATATTCCATTTCGTGCCACTAGGACACTTTTTCCACCTTTTATGAAGCCCACACAGTGAGCTTTTGATTCGGACTTTCCACGTAATGGATTTGCTATCCAAGCAATATTCCATTTCATGCCTCTGGGACGCTTTTGTAACCGACATACCTGTGGTATGAAGTGTGGCAGTCTAAATACATCTTCATGCACCTTTAGATGTCAACCTGAATGTAGTTAAAGTAAGCTGTAGTCAACTTGAGCTTGTTGATATCTCCATAGAGCTTGTCCTCAAATGAAGCAGGCGTGGGCCAAAATATCTTTCTCTGTTCTGCATATATTGGGCACTCCTGCAGCAAATGTTTAGCTGTCATTTTACCAGTTCCACAATTACATTCATCGGTATCTCCTATCTTTAGTTTATTGAACAAGTGGTGTTTCAGCCTGTTATGTCCTGTGCGGAGTCTGAAGATTGCTACTTGTTCTCTTCGGCTTGTAATATGCATCATCCTTCTGGTGGCCTGGATGCTCTGATTCCCATTTGGTTCTATAAGTGCTTTTTATAAACCTCTTTGCCTCATTACAGGTTATGTATATGTCAGGCTGTGGTAATCATCCACCCTCTTTTGCTAGTCTGTCAGCCTCTTCATTTCCAGGTATACTGCAATGTGATGGGATCCACTGTATTACAACTTTTTTGGATTTCTGGCATAGACCATGGAGTGCTGCTCTTAGGTCAGCTAGTTCTGTGCTGTTTTTGCTCTTCAGTATTGAGACAGCTGACTTTGCATCTGTGAAGATAGCTATTTGCTTCTCTTTATTTTCCTCCATCAAGAGCATTTCTGCTGCAGTTCTCAAAGCCTCTACCTCCGCTTTGAAGTTACTTTAAAATTTTCCAGTTGCCACTGACTGTGTTTTTTTCACTACATTTTTTAAATTTAGGAGAATTCCTCCTCCTCCATTTTTAATTGATCTTTGGCTGATCCATCTGTATAAGCATGGGTCCAATTGCAGCCTGGGTAATGTTATTTTATGTAGTTTAGGGTTATTTCTCTTCTTTCGGTTTCATTCTGAGTGTTCTTTTTCTCAATACCAGGAATGTTTTCTATCATCTCAGGCAGTTGCTGCTGTCTCCAAGCTGGGAACTTGTGTGCATTGTAAATGGGTTTGACTGTTGATATGTTAAGTATGGGATCTGCCCTAATCTTTCGTTTTGCAGTTTCTACAAAGTTGCTACTCTTCAGTCTTCCCTTTCCAAAACCATTAAACCTTTTATACATAGGGTGGTCTGTCAATCTTCTAAATTTTTCTGCTTGTTGCTGGGCTCTGCTATCTCTTCTATCCTGCATTGGTTGTAAACAAGTGATCTTTTCTAGTTCATTAATAGCCGTTGTCTTCAGGCTTCCAGTTATGATTCGCATTCCTTGATTGTGGACTCTATTTTGTTAAAGTTTGACTTAGCTGCTGTTGCCCAAGCTGCAATGCCATATTCCAGTACTGGCCTCACCCGTCCAGTATATAACTTCTTGAGAACTTTCTCATCTGCTCCCCATGTTGTACCAGCAAGCTTTTTCATGATTGCCATTCTTTGCCTTGCTCTTGTTCAATTTTTCTCAACCTGTGTCTTCCATGTCAGGCGATGATCAAAGGTGACTCCTAGATAGTCTGGATTTTCTTCATGGCGCAATATTTTCCCATTCAATACCAGCTTAGGTTGCTGAGTTTTATTTGAGAGGGAGAACACTGTGCATGTTGTTTTCTCCTCACTTATCTTCACTAGCCATGATTTTGACCAGTCCTCTAGTGCTAATAAGACATTTTCAGTTTTGATATGGCTAGCTCCATTTCACTGATTGTAATAGGTGCCTCCATAATCACATGTACTATTTCCATCTGTCCTGTATGTTTCCATTTCTCTCAAATCTCTTGTTGTTTCTCTGGACTAATTTCGATATTGTTATCTTGCGCGAATGAGTCCGCAAAATGGTCAGCTGCTTGCTTTCCTTTAAGATGTTACCGTCTTTATGTATTGCAATTTTTGAGTTTCTCCCTGTGCCCTCATCGTTAAGATGTTTTATTAGCTTCCACAACTTCCTTGTGTCTCTTTCAAAGTTCAGTGACTGTTTTCTCCTGCCAGCTTTTCCGTCTAGCCTGCAGCTGGGCCATTTGAAATTTGGCTTTTGCATGCTGGAATTTATTGTGGTGCTCTTGGCAGGGGTTGGCTTCTGCTTGCTTTCTACACACTTCTACACACTTCCACATCATTATGCAACTGTTCCAGTTCACTACTCCAGTAGGGTTTATATTGTTTACGGGCTCCTCTTGGTACTGTTTCTCGCGCTGCCTGTAGTATGCATTTCCCAAACTCTTCAACTACTTTATTTATGTCTTTCTCAGTGTTCAGGTTTCTAACCAGTATGCTGGTGCGATGCTTGTACACTGCCCAGTCTGCTTTCTTGTAGTTCCACCTCGAGAGGGTGCTGCTTTCACTTACAAGCTCATTTTCTACAGTTAGAAAGACTGGCCGATGATCACTGCCACCTAGCTGTTTCCCAACAATTTGTTTAATGTTCCACTCCAGGTCTGGTGAATGAGAAGCCAGGTCAGGTATAGTTGTAGAATGCCATGTTCTCGAGTAGAAGGTACTCAGGCTCTTCTTTTGTGCACGTGTGCTTTCACCCATTTGTACATTCTTCCATTGACTTTACGGTATCTCAATTTCTTCATCAGACCTTCTTTCCAGACTGTCGAAGGCTTTCTTTAGATTTATCCATTCCACAAGCACCTGTTTCTTCTCTTGGAATGCATTCTCAATTTCTTGATAGAGATAAGATGTCTGGTCTTCCATAGAGTTAGTTAGTCAGTTAGTCGTGGTTCCAACTTCACGGCAACGGGTCGTCCCCATATTGCTCCGTTCCAGTGCCAGTGAATATCACACAAAACTCTCCCACTGCCCAGTGTGAACAATGGAATAGACAAGAGTATCGGCAAGCCAACAGCCAGCACAGGTACAGTGTGCATAATGCCGCCAGAATGCCAACACAAAAGTCCTCCACAAAAGATACAGTTCATCATCGATGGAAACGGCAGTCACCAGAAAGACTTCATTGACCCGGGTTTATCCCATATGGCTCGGTCTCTTTCAGCAGTACGACCTGCCGAAAGCGCAGCACAAAGAACGAACTCTGTAGCTCCAGCAGCGACTCCCAGGAGTCTCCTGAAAAATGCACCCGAGAGCCGAAATGGCAAACCAGTCAATCCAGCAACAGCCGGCCGCTATCATTCCGAACATGGAGTTCACGCTACAAACAACCATGGACAGATGTAAAAGCATCCCACGTGAAACTCACAGCTCACAGTGTCGCGCCACGCACTCACTCAGTAGCAGGGCGAGGGAACCATATCCTCCTTAGTCGCCTCTTACGACGTGCATGGTAGGCAACAGTGTTACTATTCTTTGCTCCCCCGTATGGGACCCGGCAACACATGGGCGAATCTTTCCTGTTGTTTGGGCTTAAGCTTGTCACTTGTTGCTTTCGCTGAGTATGAAACAACTCTAGATGTCAAACACGATAGAAGCACAAAAGAATTGCAGGAGACAAAGAAGCTAACGCACAAAACAAAGCTGCAAATTTAGGAAGATTCCAAGTGAGCGAAAACAAATATAGGATGATAATAAGTGAACAAAAACAAATATAGGATGATTCCAAGTGAACAAAAACAAATATAGGATGATTACAAGTGAACAAAAACCAATGTAGGCTGCTTCCAAGTGAACAAACACAACAAGAAGAGAAAGCGAAACAAATATCAACTGCCATTGAGGTCAGCATGGCCGAATGGATAAGAACTCGTGCTCTTAAACTTCCGGTGCGCTGATGTCGAGTTAGCAGG
The DNA here is from genome assembly GCA_014155875.1 of Cepaea nemoralis. Lineage (NCBI taxonomy): Eukaryota > Metazoa > Mollusca > Gastropoda > Stylommatophora > Helicidae > Cepaea > Cepaea nemoralis. Next base: position 571,507 of record JACEFZ010008326.1, read on the forward strand.
TTCAACCGCTACACCAATCAGTTGGATTAAAATGTTGACATGTCTTCCTTGACTTGGGGATGTAACTTACAAGTACCTCAGAAGTCAGAATAGGTTCGCCTGATGGTAATAAGGAAAGCTAATCCTCACACAAAAATCAGTCCAGTGCACACAACACAGTAGCACATGTATGGACTATGTTTGAGTTCAAAGCGAGTGACCGAAAAAAAACAAAAAACTGCTGCTTTCCCATGTTTATGATAAATTGTCTTTGTGTTTTAGTCTCTTGTAAAACATTTAGTTTACTCAGTTTGCCCTAGATATTTTCAGCTTTCTTTGGTAAAACGACATTTCTATAGTTTTAAGGAAATTTACATTGTTAACTAATTGTCCAGGATGCAAAAAATGTTGTTACCCATCTTGTAAAAGCCTTGTTTTGTGATATTTTCCACAATTTCAATGCTCAGTGAGTGGAAATATACATTATAATACATGTTTATTTGATTGTGTGACATGTTTGGCCCAGCTGTTTGTTCCATAGAGTATCATTGCCTAAAGCCAGCCTGCTGTGGCACAATAATGTTTTCACCTTCAATGTAAAACTGCAGTCTTGTGTTTGACGTTGCAGATCTGTAAGTATCTTCATCATGCTGATATGTCTTATTTTATCAAAAGCCTTTTGTGCAGTCAATGAAGCAAAGATGCAGGTCTTTGTTTGCCTCTATTTAACGCTCTATTAATGTTCTCAGCAAGTAAACATGTATTGTGCCCTTGTCTTCTACAAACCCACATTGTTCTTCCCCTATTTCAGATTGTATTTTCTTCCTAACTCTTTAAATAATGATTCTTAGCAAAATCTTTATGATGAGGGTCATTATGCTGATTGTTTGATGTTGATCACATTCTGAGGTTCCTGATTTCTTCGGGATTGCTATAAATATAGATTTACATAATTCAGGAAACATATCTTCAGTATCATATATTGTGTTCATCAGTCTGATGACTTCATGTATTCCATATTCTCCTAAGGATTTGTCTGCACCCTGGGTCTTGCCAGTTTTCAGATGGTTAAGAGCATTCTGAATCTCCATCTTCAGAATTGATGATCCTTCATTATTATTCAGAATATCATACTCATAGAAAAACTAAGAAGTATAAATGGACTGACCCAAATGGATATCGACCCGGCAATGTTAATGGAGAAATGATATTCCTGAGAAGAATACTCAATATATCAAGAAGAGATAAGATCAGAAATTAAGAAATCAGGACTTAAGTGGAGGTTAAAGCAGCACTAGATTTTATTAGAAAGCAGTAAGTCAAATGGTTTGGTCATGCAAGTGGGTTACCAGTCAACAGCATACCACAACAAGCAATGATGTACACACCAGACGGAAACGGAGGAAGAGGCCGACCACGTAAACGTTGGACAGAGGGAATAGCAGAGTCCATGGGAATATAGATATATGAAGCCCATAATCGGGCACTCTCCCGCTGTTTATACTTCACCTCAACACCGCAAGGTACAAGAGGAACATGATGAGATGAGATGAGATGAGATCATACTGGCCTTCTCTTGTATCATTATCAAGGTCTTTCACATCATCTGATCATGCATGTAAAATCTGATATTTTTCTATTATGATTTTGCCATCTTTGGTTTTTAGACAACCTGTTTATATATATATATATATATATATATATATATATATATATATATATATATATATATATATATATATATATATATATATATATATATATCTGTGTGTGTGGGTGGGGGGTGTTTTTTTTTTTTTTAGTGATGTCATTGATTCTGCTGTGCATAGTTTTCATTTTCCCTAAAATTTTCCTCAAGCCATGTTTCTTTAGCCTCTTTAATTGTCCAGCGAATCTCTTCATATTTTTCATGGTTATTATTATTCCTATTTTCATTTGCTTTTATATGTCTTCTATCATCCATTTCTTAAGTCCCATCATCTTCATTTTTTGGGATAGTTGTCTCTGCAGCTTGGCTGACTGATTTCTTTAAAATGTCCCATTGGTCACTGACATCTTGAAATAGAATTTCGAGTTCAGCCAAAGCATTAAATATGTTCTTTACGGTGAATTTATCTTTTATCTCCTCACTCTTTAGTGCACATATATTGTTCATAAAAGACACGCAACATTTTTGGTGTTACTTTTATGAAAGACTAGATGACCCGGCCCGGCTTCGCCCAGTCCCTGGCGGGGATCAGTCTGTCTGTCTGTCTGTCTGTCTGTCTGTCTGTCTGTCTGTCTGTCTGTCTGTCTGTCTGTCTGTCTGTCTGTCTGTCTGTCTGTCTGTCTGTCTGTCTGTCTGTCTGTCTGTCTGTCTGTCTGTCTGTCTGTCTGTCTGTCTGTCTGTCTGTCTGTCTGTCTGTCTGTCTGTCTGTCTGTCTGTCTGTCTGTCTGTCTGTCTGTCTGTCTGTCTGTCTGTCTGTCTATTTATCTATCTGATAGATAGATAGAGAGGGAGGGATAGATGGAGGGAGAGATGGACAGATGGGTAGGCAGACAGATAGATAGATAAATAGAACAACCTTAGATAAACGAAGACCAACAGCAGCAGAAGAAAAAGGAGCAAGAGGAGAATTTGTGTTTGAAAGTTTTTTTAAACCTTAAACGTTATGTCCCTTGATATAACTTTTCTTAAGTTAAGTCCCCTCGCTATATATAAATTATAATGTAAATTAAAATATTAAATTTTATTAAGTAAATAACTGTTTGTACTCTAACAAACTATGACAGTTGGCAGCACCGGAATGAGAAGAAGACGTGTAGAAAATTTCATCTCAATCAGATGTACTGTTCACGAATGCATAAATAACATACATACATACATTCTTACAGACAGACATACATCGCATTTTTTATATATATATATTCACTGATTGGACATCAGTCAACCTATTGACTGTGTCCATCTGGTCATTAACTTCTCGTGGTTACCTGAATTGTACTCACCTCATGATTCGTGAGGTCATGAAAGAGGTCAAGGTCAAAACATTTTTGACAATAACTCGTGAGACAGGTTCATGATAATCCCATAAAACTTACTGAACACAAAACTCTCTGACCATATTATTGAATGCCTATAAAAGATTGACACTCCTCGAATAAGTTCAGTTGAAAATTCAGTGTGCAAGTGTGGCTCATCTCACTACAGAACAACGACTCATCATCATTGGACGTTTACAGGCTGGACAGTCACAAAATGTAGTAGTCAGAGAATTTAATGTGGTTAGAAACACCATTAGTTTCTTTGGAGGCAATTTCAAGAAACTGGCTCAGTGGCAGACCGGCCGCGCAGTGGAAGACCCATAATCACAACTGCTGCTGAAGACCACTTCATACGGCTGCGTCACCTTAGGAATCAATTTTCATCTGCATCCTCCACAGTCCAGTCAATGGCAGGAGCTCGTCAAATTTCAGATCAAACGCTGCACGACCCTGGTCTCTGGGCTAGAAGACCCTACAGAGGTCCTGTACTTACGGACCGGCATCGCCAGAACCAACTGCAGTGGGCGAATCAGCATCGTCAACGGACCGTTCTAAGTAGTTTGCAATTGAAACTGCAATAATGTTACTTTCTTTCCTTTTTTTTTTTGAACAGTATAGATCAAATGTTGTGCTTCTGGTGTATATTTCTCCTTCTTTAATTTGATATGTATACTGCTTATGACTAATATGTGGTTGCCATAGCAGTCTACATTTGGTATAGTTGTTTAGACTTTTAAGTCATTTCGAAATCTTCTGTTGGTGAGAATGTAATCAGTCTCGTTTATGATCATATTGCAATATCAAACTACTTAATTGCCTAGAAAATCAACCTGGGGTTGATCACAACTTCCTGCAAAGGACATCCAACATTAAAACAAAATATATCCTGGCTCCTCTCTCTCTCTCTCTCTTTCTCTCTCTCTCTCTCTCTCTCTCTCTCTCTCTCCTCTCTCTCTCTCTCTCTCTCTCTCTCTCTCTCTCTCTCTCTCTCTCTCTCTCTCTCTCTCCCTCCCTCCCTCCATCCCCCCTCTGTGTGTGTGGGTTGTTGTGTTTTTTTTAACCTTTGCACATATATATATCCATAATTGCTAAAGCTTCCTCCCATATGTCACACAAGGAGAAATTCAACATTTGTGCATTGTAACCTCTAAAGTCTAAACCATCCTACATCAAAAAACACAATGTATCTGTTACATTTAAACTTACCAGTATATTTGTATTATATTGTCTGGTATATCTGTGAAGTTTTTAATTGTCTTTTCTGTGGTATATTTCAGAAATATCCAGAGTTCTCAAAGTGATTCGTCTATCTCCACTCACAAGTGTGCACAAAAGGAGAAGTATGCACAAAAGGAGAAGTATGATAACATAAAACATGGAGATTATGAAACAAGAGCAATCAGAAGTATTGTGTGAGAACACCAGTCACAGATTTGATCAAATGGTTGACGTGGCAAGTTGTAGCAGCATTCAAGAAATAGCAGGACATAGTACCACAGAATTGACAACTGAGAATGATGACATGGTATCATTTAAACACGAACATTGCCAGATGTCAGAGAATGATGACAAATTATCAATAAAACATAAACATTGTCAGATGTCGGAGATTGATGGCACAGTATCATTAGAACATGAACATTGTCAAATGTCAGAGACTTATGACAATGTATCATTAAAACATGAACTTTGTCAGATATCAGAGAATGATAACATGACATCATTAGAACGTGAACATTGTCAGATGTCAGAGAATTATGATGAACATTGTCAGATGTCAGAGAATTATGACCAGGTATTATTAAAACAAGAACTTTGTCAGATGTCAGAGAATGGTGATGAGGTATTATTAAAACAAGAACATTGTCAGATGTCAGAGAATCAGTCTTCACTGTCTGAACTCAACAGTAAGCTATCTTTCAATAATAACGGTTGCCAACTACAAAATGCACAAACACCAGTAACTCATACTGATATCTCCCAGAATTCTCTCGATGCTGGTGCTGGTTTTGTCAGTTGTATTCCTCAGAGATCACACACTAGCAACATGTCTGACATGTGTGATTCCATTGTCAATGTGGGCAAACACTTAAACATCTGCAAAAGAGAAACATTAGAAGAGAAACCTCACAAATGTGATGATTGTGGTGCTTCTTTCATTTACCCCTTCATGCTGAAGCAACACAAGAGAATCCATACAGGAGACAAACCATACAAATGTGATGTATGCAGTGCTGCTTTTACTTTATCTGGTCATTTGACACGTCACAAGAGAACACATACAGGAGAGAAACCTTACCAATGTGATATTTGTAGTGCTTCTTATAAATCTTCCAGCTCACTGGGGAAACACAAGAGAACACATACAGGAGAGGGCCTTTACAAATGTTCTGTTTGTAGTGCCGCTTTTGCTGAAGCTGTGAGTCTAAGGTGCCACATGAGAACACATACAGGAGAGAAACCCTACACATGTGATATTTGTAGCTCTTCTTTTACTGAAGCTTTCAGTTTGAGGTACCACATGAGATTACATACAGGAGAGAAACCTTACAAATGTGATGTTTGTAATGCTTCTTTTACATATTCTAGATCACTGAGGAATCATAAGAGCTCACACACGGGAGACAATCTTTATAAATGTGATATTTGTAGTTCTACGTTTTCTGAGTCTAGCACTCTCAATTATCACAGACAGAAACACATAGGCAAGAAATATTATAATTGTAATGTTTGTACTGCTTCTTTTGCTATAGCTAGTGATCTGTGGTGCCACAAGAGAACTCATAAAGGAGAGAAACCTTACAAATGTGAGGAGTGTGGTATTTGTTTTCAAATATCTGGCCATCTGACTCGCCACAAGAAAACACACACAGGAGAGAGACCTTACAAATGTGATGTTTGTGGTGCTTCTTTTGTTGAAGCTTATAATCTGAGGTGCCACAAAAGAATACATACAGGAGAGAAGCCTTACAGATGTGATCAATGTGGTAGTTCTTTTAATCGACCTAGCCATTTGAAGAAACACAAGAAAACACATACAGTTGAGAAACATTACAAATGTGATGTTTGTAGTGCTTCTTATAATTGTTACAGCTCACTGAAGAATCACAAGAGAAAACATACAGGAGAAGGACTTTACAAATGTTCTGTTTGTAGTGCCACTTTTGCAGAAGCTGTGAGTCTAAGGTGCCATATGACAACACATACGGGAGAGAAACTTTACACATGTGATATTTGTAACTCTTCTTTTACTGAAGCTTTCAGTTTGAGGTGCCACTTGAGATTACATACAGGAGAGAAACCTTACAAATGTGATGTTTGTAGTGCTTCTTTTACATATTCTAGATCACTGAGGGATCACAAGAGAACACACATGGGAGACAATCTTTACAAATGTGATGTTTGTAGTGCTACATTTACTAAGTCTGACACTCTCAATAATCACAGACAGAAACACACAGGCAAGAAATCTTATAATTGTAATGTTTGTAGTGCTTCTTTTGCTGTAGCTAGTGATCTGTGGTGCCACAAGAGAATTCATAAAGGAGAGAAAGTTTACAAATGTGTGGAGTGTGGTATTTGTTTTCAAATGTCTAGCCATCTGATATGCCACAAGAGAACACACACAGGAGAGAGACCTTACATGTGTGATCAATGTGGTATGTCTTTTAATCAGTCTAATCATCTGAAGAGACACAAGAAAAGACATACAGGCGAGAAACCTTACAAATGTGATGTTTGTAGCTCTTCTTTCACTGAAGCTGATATTTTGAGGTGCCACATGAGAACACATACAGGAGAGAAACCTTACAAGTGTGATCAGTGTGATATTTCTTTTGCTCATTATAGCCAGCTGAAGCAACACAAGAAAAGACATACAGGCGAGAAACCTTACAAGTGTAATGTTTGTAGCTCTTCTTTTACTGAAGCTGCTGTTTTGACGTACCACAAAAGAATACATACAGGAGAGAAACCTTACATGTGTGATCAATGTGGTATTTCTTTTACACAGTCTAACAATCTGAAAAAACACATGAAAACACATACAGGCGAGAAACCTTACAAATGTGATGTTTGTAGCTCTTCATTTACTGAAGCTGCTAATTTGAGGTGCCACGTGAGAACGCATACAGGAGAGAAACCTTACATGTGTGATCAGTGCGGTATTTCTTTTACACAGTCTATCCATCTGAAGAGACACAAGAAAACACATTCAGGCGAGAAACTTTACAAATGTGGTGTTTGTAGCCTTTCTTTTATTGAAGCTAGTATTTTGAGGTACCACATGAGAACACATACAGGAGAGAAACCTTACATGTGTGATCAATGTGGCATCTCTTTTAATCAGTCTAGCCATCTGAAGCAACACAAGATAACACATAATGGTGAGAAACCTTACAAATGTGATGTTTGTAGTGCTTCTTATGTATATTTCAGCTCACTGTGGAGACACAAGAGAACACATACAGGGAAGAAACTTCACAAGTGTGATGTTTTTTATGCTTCTTTTTCTCAGTTGAGCTATCTGAAGGACCACAAGAGAAAACACACAGGAGATGCATCGTTCAAATGTGATGATTGTGGCGCTTCTTTTACTCATTGTAGTAGTCTCAAGTATCACATAAGAAAACATGCCTTACACATGTGATACATGTTGTACTTCTCTTACTAAAACTTGCAGTCTGAATTTCACAAGAGAACACATACAGGTTGGAAACCTTGCCAGTATAATGAGTGGTATTTATTTTGCCCTGTCTGAAGCACCACAAGAAAACACATGCAAGAGATAAACCTTACAAATGTGATGATTGTTGTACTTCCTTTACACACACAGGAACATGTCAGGGATCTCAGGTTGAGGATTCAAGGGATTACAGTTGAACTGGAGTACTGTGTCTTTTTCATTTGTCTGGTATTTTTCTTACATTGGATATTATTGACGTGTGTCTTTTTACAGCAGAACTCTGATATTTAAACCTTTAGGCTGACACATCCAACATCTTGCTGGCATTTTTTTTCTGAGCTAATCTTCCCGGGATGTTTTGTAGGATGTGTCATGGCCTCGGGTTTGGTGTCAATTCAACTTGTATCTACAGGTGGCCCTCCCAACCACCCCAACCAGGATAGCTGCATGCCTGTGAGTCAGCTCTCAAAGGAAGTTAGTGGCAGACCATGGGCTAGTGTTCCACAAGAGAATGCATACTGTTGGGAACTGACCATCTTACATCATCATAATATGCCTTGCCAAATGGTATAGGTGTTCAGTTGTCTCCATAGATTTTAGTCCCTGGCATTGTAGACAGAATAGATCGAGCAAGAGCTGCATTTAAAATTATGAAAGGTATCTTATGCAGCAAGTCACTATAATTGAATGTAAGAAGGAGAGTGCTGAAATGCTATATAGAACCTGGTGTGCTGTATAGCAGTGAATCTTGGAATGCAAATGAACAAATTAGGAAGGACATGGAAGCAGTAGAGATGTGGTTCCTGATATGATTTTTGCGAATTCCTTGGACTGCCAGAGTAACTAATAATGATTGCCTGAAAGAGGCTAATGAAACAAGAAACTTATATACAACAATAAGAAAGAGACAAACAGCTTTCTTTAGTCATGTGATGAGAAGAGAGGTATTGGAGAAAATCATGACAACTGAAAAGATTAAGGGGAAGAGAGGCTGAGGTACACCAAGAGAAAAGATGCTGGATGAATTGAGATGGAGGAATATCATTAGCAGAGTTGATCCATAACAAAAGATCGAGATCTGTGGAGAGACATGAACGCCTATGCCAGCTCGCAGGGATGATAGTTATCTAGGTAAATTCTATTCATATTTCTCCACGACGCTGTCTTAACCCAACCAGCATCATTTCTCTGTCTCCTCTGTAGCATATCTTACCTGTAACCAAAGTGTTTTCCAACGCCTCTTTTCTCATCATATGGCCAAAGATTACCACTTGTCTCTCTGTCTCTCTCTTATTGATGTGTATTATAATCTAATTTAATTATCTGCTTCAAGACAGTCATTGTTAGTTACGTCTTGCATACCTCAACATAGTAATAACAAGACTGAAGCCTTGCATGGGTTGTGTTCGTAATGTACGACTCAGATTAACAAATAGAAATGCTGAGTAATGTGTGGATGTTATTTGTCCGTAGACAGTGTCACGTCAGCAAACAAATTAGAATTAACATTTTAAGAGCATTTATCTCTCCTGTGGCAACATGCGGAGGTATATTATTTACCATTTCACAAACACTAATGAATCAGATATATGTTTAGTTTAGTTGTTGGATCAACATCACGGCACACGGTTTAACCCATAAGTGCTCCGTTTTCCTCCTAACTCAAACCTGAGTCTGGAGAAACTCAGCTCAATGCATGAACTCTGTTGCATCGGCGAGGATCCTGAAATACTTTGGGTAGATTTTTAACTCGAAATTTTGCCCGGGCAGCGCCGTTAGGCTACTCTTTTTCGATTTCCAACTGCCAAGGGATGTTTTACGTGTGCAACAGTACACACGGGCGTCTGATCTCACTACCCAGAGACCAGGGGAAATTTTATTACTGGAAGTCCAGGTGGATTTTTTAAATAAATCCCGGTCCTCACCGGCGTCTGAACCCGCGACCTCCAAAACTCGAGGCGGACACCATACCTCGAGACCACTATGTTGTTTGTGCTTAGGAGATCTACATGGCTGCATGGATAAGTGTGCTCAACCTTAAACTTCCTGTGTGCTGATTATGAGGGAGTGTGTTTAACCCCAAAACCAGTCAGGTTGGCCAAAATGTTGACTTCTTGTCCTTGACTTGGGGACATAAATAACAAGTACCTCAGAAGTCTGAGTGGATTCGCCTGGTGGCAGTTGACACTGGTAATAGACAAAGCTGATTCACACACAAACGGCAGTCCAGTACACTCCCCAGTAGTGGCAACTACAAGACATGGTATCACGTGTAATGGGCTACGCTTGAGTTCAAAGCGAGCAGATGCAAAAAAAGAGGTCGCTTACACGATTAAAATGTGTTAAATGCTATGGAAATCGCAGGAAGAAAACGTACACACAACATGATCTAATCATCAATGAAAACTGGCCCATCAACAACCTTGTGTCTCAGAAACTATAAACTTTGACCACATCAGCCATCATCCACATCTGTGTATGAGGAAGAGCAGTAATAGAGTACATAGTGACTGAAAGGTGAATGGACCAATCAGCGCAATGGTGGACACAAGATGATAAAGATTCTCTGGGTATGTGAATGAGGTGGGGGAAATGGTGAATGATCTAGAGTCTTTCTGGCAGTTTGTGATAGAGGTGAAATTCTACAAAGGTATTTCTACACGAAGAATGAATCTAGCTCATAAACTATAATAGAATAATACACTAAAACATGACTTTTGTCTCATTTATGTTAATGCTACTGTTCATATATGCCATGTAACATGCTCATTCCTTTATCTTTGTTTCCTTGTTTATAGTTCTAGTGATTCTATCTGGTATATTTATTACTGTACCTTGTCAATAAATTTTGCTTCTTCTTCTTTCGTTCACAATGTTGCCTTGGAAATGTTGAGTTTTCATTTTGATAACAGGATAGGGAAAAGTGAAACTTTGTGTATACATAGGGAATCCATGAATGTCACTTTGGGTCTGCTGGTGTTATGAACTTCATGTAAAACTACTATTGCATGGCCTGAGCCATTCTGGCAAGTGATCTCGGAGTTAGTGGACCACACAGAGAAGCAGAGACAAGAAATTATGACGGGGAAAACAAGCCCTTAGAACTTGTCAGCACACTCCCAAATCAGGGGTATATGGTCCCATTGACTGAGTGTCCTACTGTAGGACAGGTAGTTTTAAATGTCTCTTACTTGCACGTCACTCACACTTGAAGAGTGGAAACAGGAAAATTGGCATGTTGGATTATGGTGCTAGCCCCATGTTGTTTAGACTAGCCAGCACTAGTTGGGTCACATGGTCAGTCTCACCCCGGTCACCTTTATTTCACAGGCTGGGTCGACATGTAAGCTGGGCCCAGGTCAGTCGAGAAAATCTCTGCCTCTGTGGGGATTTGATCACATGACATCTGGCCCAGCAGACTTGCATCGAGTTGTTGAGTAAACCATTAAAAGTCCATCAGAATTTAAAAAATGTATTTATAATCCACTCCCCTGGATAAATTTGAAACTTAGAAAACTACCCACCAAAGAATATTTATAATATTTGTGATTCTGTTATTAGACATTTAAATCGTTGGCAGTGGCTTAACAAATTTTATGCCAGAGTAATCTTTTATACGTAGCAATTTACTTTCACTCTGTGGCAAAAGACTTACATCGCAGTTCGTAATCCTGTATATCTGCGTTCGAAACAGCTGCGATTTGGCAGCAGGCCGCGTTGCATTGGTTTTGGGTTGGTATCAGTGCTGGTCGTTCAGAAAGCAATGGCAAACTACTGAACGTAAAATTGCCAGAAGATCACAGCGGAAGAAATGCTGGTGTTGACTGCGATGTCCTGTAAAAAAGGATATGCAAAAAAAAAATGTGTGTATTTATACTGTATATACCATCATCTGCTCGTAGAAAAACCAAGAAGTACCATAAGATCTGGAGTACGACAAGGTTGTGTCCTGTCCCCTCTCTTGTTCATAACATATATAGACAACATATGTAAAGAAACCAGCCAAGCAGAGACAGCAAGAATACCGCATGACGAGAACACAGAAGAAGAACCATCTGCAAATCTAACCATTAGAGAACTCCTGTTTGCAGACGACCAAGCACTAATAGCAAAATCAGAAGCTGAATTACAAGACCACATGAATAGTCTGAACGAAATGTGTAGGGAACATAACATGAAAATTAGCACAAGCAAAACAGAGGTAATGACTATAACTAAAGAAGAACAAACAGCAACAATTCACCTAAACGAACATCCCTTGAAACAAGTAAAGAGCTTCAAGTACCTAGGAAGTATAATATCATCAAATGGCAGATCAGAAGACGAGATCGAAAATAGGTGCAATAAGGCAAATCAACTCATTGGACAAATGGCACCAATACTAAAGAACAAACATGTATCAATAACTACTAAGAAAGCACTTTACAACACAATCTTCCTACCAACTCTCTGCTACCAATGCCAAACCTGGACAATGACAGAAAAAGAGAAAAGAAAAATCACAACAACAGAAATGAGGTTTCTGAGAAGAATACTCAACGTATCAAGAAGAGATAAGATCAGAAATGAAGAAATCAGGACTAAAGTAGGGGTTAAAGCTGCTCTAGATTTTATTAGAAAGCAGCAAGTCAAATGGTTTGGCCATGCAAGTAGGCTACCAGTCAACAGCATGCCACAACAAGCAATGATGTACAGACCAGATGGAAACAGAGGAAGAGGCCGACCACGTAAACGTTGGACTGAGGGAATAACAGAATCCATGGGAATGTCGATATACGAAGCCCATAACCGGGCACTCTCACGAAGTTTATACTTCACCTCGACACCGCAAGGTACAAGAGGAACATGATGAGATGAGATGAGATACCATCATCCATCAGAAGCGTGCTCATTTGTAATAAGATCTCTGCCAGTCCAAATTAGATCTGTGATTGTCATTTATCTTTGATATATTGGGATAATATGTAGGAGAAGTCGCATTGATTCCATCAAGCCAGCAAAGGATTGAGAGATGCAGGTTATTTTGTTATCCTCAGCATAGACAATGCAAACTGTCCTCTTTCCTATGATTGAAACCTTCATATCACATGTATTGATTAAATAAATTGCGCGCACAATTCCCCCCCCCCCCCCTTTCCACACACACACACACGCCCCATATTTCTTGACTAAATAAATAGTTTCGCTCTCGTTCATTTGAGCTCATCAATAGTGCATGGCCGTGACTGGACCCGGGATGAAACCCTGAATCACTGGCATGTGGCACGGGTGTGTAACCACTAAACCACGCAGCACGCGCTAGATGCGACCAAATTATCATACTAGAATATTACAATGTCACCCATCATAGGCTATAGCTCAAAATTTGTCAGATCGCCACGACTGACATCCGTCAATTGATGTGACCCTAAATGATTAGGTCTTCTTGACTGGCAAGGCACACCAGGCCGCCTAAAGTCCAGCGAACAATAATCAAATTGATTTATTTGGTTTTTTCCGGGATTTGAGATTTAAATATTGAGCACAACCCACTACTGGCACGACTGATTGTATTCCGGTACGAACCTATGGCGTTAGGTACCGTAATTCGATCAGCGTAGTGGATTGTGCTCAATGTTTAAATCTCAAATCCCGAAGAAAGAAAAAAATCAATTTGATTATTGCGTGCAGGACTTTAGACAGCCTGGTGTGCCTTGCCAGTCGAGAAGTCCTGATCATTCGGTGCCACATCGATTGGCGGATGTCAGTCGCGGCGATCAGGCAAATTTTGAGCTATAATCTGTGATCGATGACGTAATATTCTATTGTGATAATTTGGTTGTGTCTAGCACGTGCCGCGTGGTTTAGTGGTTACACACTTGTGTCACACGCCAGAGTAGGTTTGAAAGGGGGTTTGAGATCTAGCCGGGGGTGGGGGGATGTACCCTGAACGCTGAGGTCCATGGTAGCGCCATAGCCCCCAAACAATCCCTCCAGCACATGTTTGATTAGTGGTAGTGGGGACCTCAGACCCACCCCCACCCCCCAAGGAGTCCGAGGCGCATAAGGGTGGTAGGGGCTCCGCTTGGGGACCACAAGGCCAGGACAGGCACGCCCACACTGAGATACCTATTAGAGAGATACGTTATTATCTGTTGACTCACGTGTTGTAGCTGCTTTACGGTTGGCATATTTTTTTTTAGTTGGCATGCATTCATTGCACTCATAAATATTTACACACATCACAATACTCCATTTAGAGTTAGAGTGAATATATTATATTAAGATGGGTATTGCAAAGAATACCTGTAAATGGATTATGCAAAGCTCGACGGAGCACTGTGGTCGGCAGTGCAGGGGTAGCACTGTAAGGTTACCAAGCCCAGATGCGGAGGGGTGACACATCCACAAAACCATGCCGCGAACGTGGGAAGGGAGTCACCAACTACAAGACATTATGTAGGGGTTGTGGGTTCAGCCAAAAATACTACAAAGACAGATACCATCAAAGGATAAAACTGTACAGATCTGAAGTACGTCTGGCTAGGATCACAATATTCAGATTATTCTAACGGCGCGCACAGCACCACCCCTATCAGAGATATGCACACACAATAGTATATCACGGACCAAACATGCCAACTGTAAAGCAGCTACAGAAGCAAGCACGCGAATTTGGGATGCCATACAGTGGGAGGAGGGAAGCCGTCCTCAAGAGGGAAATAGCCCAGGCGCGTGATTGGGTTCGTGCACACCGACTTGGGCGAGCTGCCGCCATCGGGCGATATCCAGCACTCCGAGACAAGTCCAGGATGAGGCCCAACACGCTCAGGAGTGGGAAAAACTTGAAGCTGAGACCATCACCGCTCTACGATATGTAAATGGTGCCCGACGCGGACCAGTTGTACTACCGCGCGAGCCAGCCACCGTGCCAGTCGCTGAGTGACCCATCCCAAAGCCACACACATCCATCCCGTGCGAGTGACCACAGGAAGAGCGCCCAAGACCCATCCCAAAGCCACGCACCCTCACCCTTGTTTCGTATGGCTATCTGTGTGTGCTTGTATTCACACCTGCCGAACAGGCTGTCCTTATACAGATCATGCCTGAGGTCCTTTTTCACAACTACTCTGGAGACGGTTTTGGCTTTCCTGGATGCTGGTGGCTTGTAGGATTGAGTACATCTTTGGTCTAAGGCCTATGAACTCGGCTATTGGACGGCCGCAGCATTCGTCTTTGAATTTGCCGACCACATTTTTGTTTGCTGTCGAATAGTTGGGGTGGTCTCGTGGATAGTCCGAGAAGTCGTACCAGTCGGGGTGGGCTTTCATGTTGGCGTACACATCGTAAGTCGCCACCTAGAACATAAGAGAGTGTAGCATGATGGATCAGAGTTCCCCATTCCCAGACCGACACATTCATAAAAATACTTTAAGTCTGAACGGGGACCATCCCAGATAGAAGGGCTATTATTAGATCGAATTTTCCAGAACGAGTTAGGGGAGGCAGCGGTATGCGCATGCTTTTTCATTGGCTAATAAGTAATGAGCCCACACTATTCACTGGGCCCCATTTGAATATCCAATTAGTTGAGCGAAGATTCCAACCAGAGCGGTAGCTATTGTGTGACGTGATGACAAAAATGCCCTAAAGATTCAATAATATATTGTTCTCTGGACAACAGGTACCACTTTAAAACATACTTTGATGTTGTAGTTGTGCCTAGTGAACGAAAGAGAAGAATATAAGAGTATTTTATGAATAAAATGTGAAAGTGGAAAACCTAACTTCTGTGCGCCAGTATTCTGGATACTGCTTCTTCAACCTTGACATGTCTTTCACGCTGTATACTCCAAGTGCATATCAATCCCTTGTTGTGACTGGTTGCGTATGCTTGATGAATGTATAGTACACTCAATGCAAATTCGCAAACCCAAACCCCTTGTGCATTCTTCATGCCTAGGATGACTCATTCTTAAATCAACTGTACCTTTGCTCTCGCGAGATAACATATGGCAGTCTGAATTGGAGTGAGTGATGAAACATGTACAAGTTCCTTTGTAAAACGCTGAGAATGTTGGAGTGAATGAGCTGGTGCTTTGATAAGTAGCCTCTCACATCTAGTGGAAGGAAAGATGCTTCAATATCCATCTGTAAACAGGTTGTATGTGGCACGCCAGAATTGCTAAGTCCATGTGATGCCTGGTGGCTACATTACGCTCAGGAGAATTAATACAATTTCTCCCTGAAGTATTACACTATTACCTCTACTGTTGGATGGTTCATATAAACTAGTTCCTAAGAGAACCATAGGTGTGTGAACCTGTGTCTCAGTTGGCTGAATATAAAGTATGGCTCATGCAAATTTACAGGGACTAAACATGTTTTCCACATATGTGCTTGGTGCATATGTGAACAATTGTGTATGCAATTGAGCTTCTGTTACCTACTGTAGTAGACATGAAAATTACTCAGTGGGGAAAGAGCACATGATGATGATGATGTACCTGTGAGACAAGTCTGGTGAAAAGGGGGTGAGGTCTGGCATTGCTGTGTAAGTGTATATGGAATAGGACATTCATGCACCAACATCACAGCCATTGGAATGGATGTCTGGTCTGCTAATTGGGTAAATGCCTTTAGTTAATACATAATGCATATTGCAGTTGTAAATGCCTATTTTCCATTTCCCTTCACAATGCCTGTCCCATGTTGCTATGTCACAATGATTGCTGTACTGTGTCTGGTCCTCCTTGTGCCCAGGTCTACTGTGGTTCAAACATGGTGGAACTTAGACCACATAAATGCTTGTAATTGTGTTAAGCTACCCTGTCTCAGTATATAGTCTTGTGATTACCACAGTACATCACAGTGAAATTCACTACATCATCAACTGGGAGAGGTGTGCTTGGACAACA
The DNA here is from genome assembly GCA_014155875.1 of Cepaea nemoralis. Classification (NCBI taxonomy): domain Eukaryota; kingdom Metazoa; phylum Mollusca; class Gastropoda; order Stylommatophora; family Helicidae; genus Cepaea; species Cepaea nemoralis. The sequence continues at coordinate 588,091 of JACEFZ010008326.1, forward strand.
CCCACCTTAACCTTCCCCATCTCCATCTGTGTATGTTGATGTATGATAACATTATCTTTTAACACATGTGAAGAGATGTTGTGCCATTTTGTATATCAACAGAGAACAGGAGGATGGAGGAGAGGCTTCCATATATCATCTGGGACAACTAAACAGAAGTCCTAGATCCAGAAGTGACTCCCTATCAAAATGTGGGAATATCAAGAAGAGTTTTCTCTCAGCTCTTTAACAGCTGAATGCATAAATGGGAGCATAGCACAATCTGAAGCACTATAATAGTGGTGAACTGGACAGTGATCTTGAGTCAGTCAGAGATCAACTGAGAATAACATCAAGTCTTGTTCTATGAACTACATTCATAGAAAACTGTGGGGTAACTTGGAGTGTTTGTTTATCTAAGACTAAACTTAGAAAATATCCAGCCGGATGCTCACACAGTGATTCTTGAAGAATGTGATTGAACAGTAGGGAAGTTGATCTGGCTAAGTGAGTAGCTGCAATGTATGGGACATTCTGTATGTCATTATTGAAGTACCCAGTGACAGCCTTCACTGACAGCCTGATCAACGTGAGATGCAGTACCATATCATCATACCAAATCTTGTCTTCAAGAGGAATGAATCTGCCATGAAGCTTATTTTGGGGAAGCTGCTAACTGGAGCTAGTCCAACATCCATGCTGATGATAAAAGGATTCAACAGACCCAGAACAGTAGTTTCTTCCTTGAGTTGCCCATGGATAGGATTTCCTAAATTCCCAAGAGACAGGAAATGATGATAGATACAGATACTGTAACGGGATGGTGTAGTTAGATATTAGAGAGGAGGAGAGAGTTTATTGATAAGCTGGAGGAGGGTGTAGGAGTGTTGTATCATGTTCATCTTCATGCATGTGGGACATATTTTATGCATTTTCAATGTATGTATTGAGGTGTTGACATGCCAGCAGATGGAACAATGGTCATCACTAGACTCACCATCAGCTCAATAAATTGTGTATTTGATGAATCGGTGTTTTAAGTACATGTCCCCAGTGAATTTCTTGTACAGTTGCTGTCAAGTGTTGTCTCTGGTGACTGTCTTAAGTGCTGTGGTTGGTTATACATATTGTGAAAAGTCCTGTATAGATGTTGTCAAGTATCACATGATATCTATCTTGTATAATTGTGGTGTAAACAATTCCTTGTGAATGTATGTCCCACTTTTGGCAGGAAACTGTCATGTAGATGTCTTGTTCAACAGATGTTATGTACAGTTATTGTTGAAGTTTGTTTGTCTACAACATTTGAGTCCTAAAGTCCTGAGGACTAACTGAACTGATATAGGTCATACTGACAAAATATATATGAGAAGATCTATGTGACGGACGAACAGCACACTGGCAACATTATGTTGAGTGAGAGGGATCCTCAGTTGTACAGGCGCTAATAGTTCAGATCTTCTCTGGCCTTGGGTGAACTATTTTACTTCTTTTATAAATTTCTGTGTAGATACATAGTAGTCTCACAGTGGGGGTTTGAGCCAAGGAAAAGTGGTTCTCCAAAAAGGCTATTGCGGGAATGATTAGCTCATTTGAGTAACTTCTAGACATAAAACGTGCTAAATCATATCCTTTATCTTGTTATTTATTATTCAAGATATATTTCCAGAGAACACTACTAACTAGGTCCTCTGTCATCAATCTAACATGTCACAGAGAGTCGGTGTCGGTGTAACAAACCTGTACTCTATTGTCGTATTGTGGTTTGAGCTTGTTGTACCAGAAGCTGTACATGAGGTGCTTGGACAGGTCTGGGATGGCCTGCCCGCGATAGACTGGTTTGTTCAGCTAGACCCTGGTCTTGGTGCTGTGCACAGCAATCAGTCTGCCGTCGAAGATGGTGCGCGATTCGAAGCTGGGGCTGGCTATCAATAGTCGGAGTTGGTCGGTCTCTGAGGCCCGGACTAGGTCGACTCGGATACGTTTGCGAACGTTCCCCATGCTCTTCCCGAAGACTGCGTTGTTCATCAGTTTGAAGAAGTCATTATCGAATTCCGACTTGGCCTGGGCTCGTAAGGCTGGGATCATATCTATGTATGCCTTCATCCACGGGGATTGATTGAACTTGATGGCTCTATGAATCTTTGTAACATGTAGGCCGAGGTTGTGATATAGCTTGAGATTGCGGTAGTGGACGACGTACCGCGCCTTGTTGGGGACTAGCTTTGTTTACTCTGTGGACTTGCCCACACCCCCCCCCCCCCAACTCGCTCTGGAGCTTATGCTGATAGTCACTCAACCACCACTCTGGGGTGGACATCGTTTCTGGTGCTAGTGGGTAATCGCTGTGGGCTTCATGCAGATGCTCCGAGTATTTCATATCCGCCTCAATGAGCCAGCCCTCAGGCTGTTGTGCTCAGTACCTCCTCGAGGGTTGGATTGGTCCATTGGAACCCGCTGGTGGGGAGGTATTGCATCATCGCCCAGCCGTACAGATTATTCGTATCGAGGTACAAGATCCATGTTTTTCGGTGCTTCGGGGGCGTAGAATGGAGACATGGGATTGTTGGCCTTCGCATATCGCTTTGAGACCATGGCCACACCCCTCGGAGGCAATTCTCAACGAAGCATGTCCTGGACGGTCAGGAGCTCGAGTTGTACTTTCGTCTTTTTTAGGAGTTCGTCCCACGCTAGGCCTGGCACACTGATGTAGTGGGCTGGGTCGAGCCTATACTCTAGCATACAGGTGTCTCGGAACGTCTGGAAGACGTCGGCCAGTAAGAGGACGTCCGTTTTCAGGTATAGGTCGTGGTAGTGCCCGAGTGTTTTGCCGCCGAGCTCCTGCCACACTTTCTGGGCGTGGGCGTTGTCAGCATCATTGATTCCTTCTCGGGTGAGCTTGCTGTAGAAGGCCTCTTTGGGTGGTAGGCGGTCTTCATTGAACCGATCGGCACTGTCCATGTATTCGTAGGGGTATACACCCTTGCGGAGCAGAAGATGTGAGCCGCCATGACTTAATGTTGCCCTGAACTTACCCTCCAACATTGTCCAGGGGGTATGTTTCTGTACGCTGGCCGTGCATGCACCAATTGAGATTGCATCGCCTTCATGCTCGAGACGCTCTATGGTGGCTAGCTTGCCGCAACAGAATGGTGTCAGCTCGCTTAGATTTCCAACCAGAGTGTCTAGGGAGCTGTTCATGAACTGTAGGCTATCGATGAATTGCAGCTGCCTGATTGTAAAGGAGGCGTACTTCTCTATGGTGTTTGGTATGCAGGTGATTGTTGTATTATCTACTTCTTTGGTTTGCCATCTTCCATCTTTCTTCTTCATGTACACGGTTCTTTTGCCCCAGTCTAGCTTGCCCGCTGCCTGCATAATGAGGTGAGTCGTACCCTCTCAGATTATGGAAGACTACTGTCACCCTCAGCTTGTTTTTGGAGGTTCGCCATGATAGATTGCAGGCGTTGTGGGCTGCTCCTTGGTATTTACCGGTAATATGGCAGCGGTCTCTCACCTTTTCCTCCCCCAGTGACTCTTCACAGACGTGGCATGTGGTGGTTGCAGCGAAGTCTCCGAGGTCTTTCTCATTTATCACCATTAGGGCTGGTCGTTGTAGCTTATTGCGAATGGTGACCGACTCTCGCCCCACACGTTGGAGGACTTCTTTGACGGCGGCCCCCCCCCCCCCCCCCCCCCCCCCCCCCCGATATATGACTGGGTTTGTGATGAGGCCGTCACAGCGTACGTGCGCCCTGTACAGGAACGTTCAACGTCTCGAAGTCTGCGTATATGATGTATGGCGCCCGCATTTGCCTTTGATAGGATTTGAATTTCATGGTGTTGTTTCTTTGCTCAGGCATGACACTCACTTGGCACGCGGCGTTGATGCCTTTGCAGAGTGACTTATGTTGGTTCAAGAGGTTCAGGGTGGAGTATATGTTTAGGCATCTCATTATGTTTGCTGTTTTTGTATAGCTGGCGCGAGAAGTTCTTAATCCAGTTATAGTGTCTGTTTTCATCCTTACTCATGAGTAGGAGGTTGATTTGATGTGGGCGTTGCTCCTGGTTGGATATGTGGAGTACTGTGAGTCTGCTGTTCCACCCAAAGACGTTGATAGCGATAGTGGGGTTTTGGTTCTCGAATTTGCTGATGCTGGTCAGCTGCATTGGGAACTAGATTCCTTCAAAGTTTAGCTCACCAAGGTGGCTTCTGTAATGGTATAGTTTGTCTCCATTGATGGGCGCTGGGTAGAGGGCTGAGAGGATGGCCCACTCGAAGCAGCGGTTGTCCATGTTCTTCACAATCACAACACTTCGTGGTGGGATTACCTTGGGTGTTGCGAAGTAACTAGAGCCGCGGAAAGGTTGATATCGTGAGAGGCGGAGGTCTAGCTGTAGGCACTTCTGGAAGTTCCAGCCCGAGCCGGATTTCTCAAACTCTTCAACATCATGGAGTATTTTGGCCTTGGCTAGTAAAAATTTCAAAAAATGTTCCTACTTACCTGGGAATCCGAACGTAGATACACGTTCAGATTCCCAAGTAGGTAGGAACATTTTTTGAAAGTTTTATTTTCTCTTCATTGCTTTAATTTTTTTCATTTTTTTTTGGGGGGGGGGGGGGGGGGGGGTTATTCTCATCCCGCCGTCACGCCTCAATCTAATTACCGGAGGGTCTTCTCCGTGGCTATGTGTTGTGTTTTGTGTGTGTGTATTTGTTTGCTGATGAAGGCTAGTCGCCGCAACGTCCTGTATGTGTCGTAATTCTGTTATGTAAAGCTGCACTATTTTGTGTCATTTTATATTGTTTACACTTTCACATTTTTACTGCAGTTCCACCCAATTTTATTCATTTGTTTTCTCCATTTTGAACAACATTTTGTGCTGACCCATCTGTGTAGACTTGGATCCAGAGGTCCTGTGGGTATTCTTCATCAAGGGAACTGAGAGTGGCTGTTCTGCGCTGCACACTGTTCTGTTCTTCCTTGTCAAATATTCCTCTCACTTGTGTTTCGATTTGTAATGATATTCTATGTTCATCTTTCCACGGATTTCGCTCTGGAATAGTTGTTAGGGGGATACCAATTATGGGCATATCGGTGGTTTCTCTGCAGAGTCGTTTGGCCTGGTATATAAAACTACTTCATTTCAACCGCCCCATAGGTAAGTTTTCAAATCTGTTCTTCATAGTGTGGCCTGGCAAGTTGAGGAACTTTTCTGCTTGTATTAGCGTTTTCGCATCTCTGCGCTCTCTCAGTGCTTGTGTCCTCCCCATTTTCTCCATTTCCACTATAGGGGTTGATCTCATCCCTCCTGTGGTGACTCTAAATGCTTGATTTTGCACCTTGTCCAGCTCTTGTAGTGTGATTTTGATGCCGAACACCACTCAGTTGACCCGTATTCCAGGTGTGGTCGTATGCTCTGTTGATAAACTTTGCTAAGTACTTTCCCACTGTTCGCCCTCGTTTGAAACTCGAGTCTAGTGCTTCCCTATTGACGTGGATAGGCCTTAGGTTCATACCAGAATGCGATCGGCGTTGCCAGTAGTGGGTTGTGCTCAATATTTAAATATTATTTAGCAATGGGTTTTAATAAAGAATGTAAACACACGGTAGAGTGTAGATACATTGTAAGTTGTAACAACAATACATAAAAAATGATAACATAAAATATTTAAAAAGCCGGACATTTTAAAGGTTGTTAGCTTTGCCTGCCGGACGGGGAACATTAGGCTAAAAAGGAGGACATGTCCTCTCTTTGCCGGACGTCTGGCAACCCTAAGTGGGGAAGAACAGATGTGTCATCAATGTCCGAAAAGAACAGAGCGGCGGGGAATGACCTTCAATGACCAGAGGATCTGACCGACACTCAAGTTCTCCAAGAAAAGGCCAGTCGGACACATAATCAGATTGCAGTTGTTACCATGAGTATTGAGACATTTTGCTTGTTGTTGAAGATGAAAACAGCATGTAAGGCTATAGGAATGTCCCGAGTGCTGTGATGTCGGTTCTTGTCTCACTCAACTTAACGCCCGAAGTTGCGAGAAGTTCAAGTTTTTATACTAACTTCCGATGTTGGCTTGAAACATGGTGGCCTGGTGTTTTTAATTTTCAGGAAACACTCGCCGTTTGTTCGTGTGGAACCTCCTTTCGCCAGGTACTCTACTGCACTTAAAGATAACTTTTGAAACCATAATGCTATATATCGTTACATCATTCAAGTCTCTGCATTACCATCTTCCATTTGGCGTCAAGCGACGTGGGGAAGAATAATAAAATAATTTAAATTGCCTCTCCAGCGCCCGATGGGTGGCACTGGATAGTAGTGGATAGTGTAGGTATTTAGATCATTGATCATGCATTTTTATTTTCATTTATTTCAAATTTCTATTTACTAATAGACAGCCCCTTCACGATTTTAAATATGAGTATTTACTCACGAGACCACACAGTAGAAAGGCCTTGAAAATCAACATCTAAACGAGTTACGATTTCTCATGTTCCTCATGCGGTGTTAGAACTCTTCAGTGTGTTCATTACCTCCATCAGCGATTTGTGCGTGCCTGGCGTGCGAGATTGTCTCAAACGGTCATATGAAAACTGACTTCAAAATTATGTTCCATCATGTTAAATGATTACAAACTAGTACAAATATACAAATAAATTATTATTAATCTTTAAAATTGTGTTCACTTTAACTTTAGTAGTTCAAATTGCACGTTTTGAGTGTTACAGAGTGTAGCCCATTCAATATGCGTGGCCGCCTTGACCCGTGGGTTTCCAATTCACAAAGGCACATCTTCGTAGAAAATCTGTATTTCGACCATAATTCGAGCAAGTTTAGCGATGGTACTTTGCTGATTCAGGGGTAATATTTTATATGGCAATCAAAATTCTCATTAAACAAAGACATCTCTTTGATCTATCGATTCTGACACTCGATCATTCCGCTGCCTCTGGGGGATGCGCTCCCCGGCAGTCGGCAGCTTCAGCAGATCCATAGAGCACACTTATTCACAAGCTTCGAGTTCTTCACTTCTATATAATATTTTAGTTCGTAATGGTTAATATGTTTTATTATATCACCTAATAAATATTTCAGAAAGCAATGGCAAACTACTGAGCGTAACACTTGCCTAGTACATCAACAGCAGCTGAAAAAATGCTGGTGTTGACTGCAACGTCCCGTAAGGGATACGCAACACAATTATTATTATAATAAATGTTTGAAAAATTAAAAAAAAAAAAAATTAACCGGCGGGGAATAGAACCCCGGTCTCCCGCGAGACAGGTGGGCTACTTACAACTATGTTAATGATAATACAATGATTACTCCACAAAGATTTGTAATATAGTCAAACACCGGCCGTCATTTTGCGTTTCTCATACACAAAGGCGCTTGAGGTCGTAACATCATCATAGAAACTGTACAATTGGATGCAGAAGTCGAAAGTCCATCTACAATTGATGGTTTTCTATTGAAAGCGGCAGAAAAGAAATTAATTATGGCTCAGTGTGTCCATTTCCATTTTTCTCCACGTGCGAGGTTGTCTCAACTCAACGGGTCATAGGCGGATTATGGAAACTGTCTTCAAAAATATGTTCTGTCATGTTAAATAATTACAAAATAGTACAAGTATACAAATAAATTGTTAATAATCTTTAAACTTGTGTTCTCTTTAAAATTAGTGGGTCAAATTGCACGTTTGAGCAAAGTCCGATCGATATTCGGAATTATTCGCCTCCGCCGTCATCTTGGCTTTTCATTCACAAAGACCAAACAACATGAAACATCCCCGCAAAAATAATTTTTTAATACCACATATGGAAGACGATTGGCGATGAAACTCTCCAAATATATGTAGAATTGGGTGCAGAATTTCAAAATCCATCTCAAAATATTCAAAGATTTACACGTACAACTTTAAAAAAATTAAATTTCTTATTGTGTATCAAATAATTAATTTATATAAAAGGTCATGATGATTTCAACCAATCGCTGTGCACGGAATATTAGGCAAACCTTTCCTGGAAAACCCAGGATGACGTGTGTTATTGTCACGTGATATTTCAATGAGTGAATGACGTCGAAAGAATGCATGGTCTATACTTAGCGAGATTTGGAGACATGGAGAATCACTCTGGAATGGCTCTGTACATCACTTCCATTTTAATTTCGGGTCACAGCATGATGGAACTGGCTATTACTAATGAGACCACCATAGATAGGTCAGTCTTGAAAAACCAGATACAACGGTACCTCAATGATTTCAATTCTAAGCCGAGATATTCTTATGTGAGTGTCATGACCTTGAACAAAGAAATAGTCATCCACTCACTGAGCAGGTTTGCTTTGTGTCCCAGTCAAAATGAGAGCTGAAATGATCAAAATTTGGCTTCTTATTACTATCAATCAGTCTGTTGTCTTTAAATAAACATCTTAGCTACCATTCATCATTGCAATTGGGGTAGCGAAGCCTGACTGCTGGTGTCCTCTGTTTTCAGATATGATGTTATGTGGCCTAGTTAGCAATTTAAAGTGGCGCTAATTTTTTTTTTTTATTGCGCTCGCTCTTTTTTGACCTCAAGCGTAGCCCATACAGACTATTTATAGTAGTGATGGACTGAATATGTGTGTAGATTAGCTTTCTATATTAACAGTGTCCCTCGCCATCAGGTGAACCCACTCTGACTTCAGAGGTACTTGTAATTTACGTCCCCTAAGTCAAGGACGACAGGTCAACATTTTATTCCAGCTGTCCGGTGTAGGGGTTGAACCGCTAACCTCGGCATCAGCACACCGGATGTTTAAGAACATGTGTTCTTACCAATTCGGCCATGCAGACCTGCTGGCCGCTAATTAATTACTTATTACCAGTATTAATGTTAGCTTAACAATCTGGCAAGATGCATATTTTATTATATGGAATGATGCTAAGGACTCAATGGATACTTTTATTATTTGATAAGAAAGCCATGACCTAATTATCAATTATAAATGGCCGCCAATTATTATTCATTAATTACTAATTATAGATGACATGAGCAGTTTGTTCTCGCTACCTGGATCGCAGTGATATATGGTTGCTAAGATATTCGATTAAAAACAAAACAGTTATAGTAGCAAGAAGCTCAGTGAGTGGATTCCAGAGTATTTCTTTGTTCAAGATCACGAACGAACGAACTTTATTTTAAAAGGGTAACAAATTGGGCACGCAGGTCCGTCTTACATTTGGCCCTTTCGATCACTCATCTTTCATTCATTAAATGTGCATGTTACATTAACATAGGGGAAAAAAACTTTGTCAAATGGATTTTGTAAGCATAAACAATGTATATTACGCTTAATATATTCACATGGGGAAAAAAATAGTCAGTTGAAAGTTGTTAACATAAACAGTGCATATTGCAATGTTATGAGACACATCCCTCATCCACCCTCACACCCCGCAGCCACCCACACATCCCCCACCCACCCACACATACCTCCCCGCACTCACACATACCTCCCCGCACTCACACATACCTCCCCGCACTCACACAGACTCAGGCAAACATACATGCCGCCACCCACACACTGATCCCCCACCCACACACATTTCCCCACCCATACATACATCCCCCACCATCCCATAACCGACACGCACACACCCATCCACATATTCTCCACGACCCACCCACACAACCGCAACCACCCAGCAAAATGCACATCGAGAGAGAGAGAGAGAACGAACAAACAAACTTTGTTTTAAAAGGGTAACAAATTGGGCACGCAGGCCCGTCTTACATTCGGCCCTTTTGATCACTCATCTTTCATTCATCAAATGTGCATGTTACATTTACATAGGGGGAAAAAAACACATTGTCAAATGGATTTTGTAAGCATAAACAATGCATATTACGCATGGTACAACAACGACACTCAATATCTCCGCTTAGAATTGGCATACAGGCTTCATTGAGGCTACCGCTGGATCTGGTTTTCTAAGGCCTCTGTAACTGTGGTGGTACTCATTAGTAAATACCCATTTTGAACAGTATGATCAACATTAACGTTTACAAATTTACTCTTCAAAAATTATCAGGCATGATGTCGCCATGAAAATTCATTTTCTCAGTATGATGGGTTTTATGTAGAAAAATGTATCCAATAGACACTACCATTGATGAACAGTGCCATGTAGCACTTCAGAATGAGATACAGAATTTATAAGTGAGAAAGAACCCGAAGAGTTAATCTCAAAGAAGCAGATGGCAAAAGTAGCCAAATGACATCACGATGTGAAAAACGTCACTGCGTGATACATTAGCAACCGGCTAGTTAGGTCTGTTGCTGACAACAAGAAGGCGACATAAAATTTTCAGAGGCGAATTATTAGCGTAAATCATCTAGAAGATGGAAATGGCAAAAGTGAACCACCATTTATGAAAGATATATGATCAAGACACACTCCAAAATCAGGACTGACGATTGGCCATTAATATTTAAACCAAAATTCGAAGGAATGGCTCAAGGTTAGCAAGTGTCAACAAACAGGAGTTCCTGTAAGTAGTTGCTGTTATGATAAGCGACAAGGATGCAATCTAAATAACGCTAGGCGGTTAAGCATGATCTTGGCATTCGATTAATTAAATATGTATGATCAGTATTGTGCATATGCCTATCCACGTATCACAGGCCCTCCCTCAACATGGGAACGGTGAATATTAATCTTTAAGGACATCACAAGCTATTTTATGTAAATAAATATCGCATTGCAAGAAATGTCAGCCTGCCTCGAGTCGTTGATATTTATTAATGTTGCTCCGGTTATTCTGCTGGACTGTTTTGTTGGACGGCGAGCTGAGAATAATATTAAATAACATTTTAGAAAATAGTAATGAGAGATGCAAAAATACAAGACAGATGCTGCAGATATAAAAGATACCTAACATTATTTTCTAATTTACACTTAAAAAAAATAAATTGTCCTGCCAGTCTGCGAGATTGACTCAAATGGGTCATAGACAGATATGAAAACTGACTTCAAAAATATGTTCAGCCATGTTAAATGATCTCATCTCATCTCATCAGGTTCCTCTTGTACCTTGCGGTGTCGAGGTGAAGTACAAACATCGTGAGAGTGCCCGATTATGGGCTTCATATATCGACATTCCCATGGACTCTGCTATTCCCTCGGTCCAACGTTTACATGGTCAGCCTCTTCCCCTGCTTCCCTCTGGTCTGTACACCATTGCTTGTTGTGGTATACTGTTGACTGGTAACCTACTTGCATGGCCAAACCATTTGACTTGCTGTTTTCTAATAAAATCTAGTGCTGCTTTAACCCCCACTTTAGTCCTGATTTCTTCATTTATGAGCTTATCTCTTCTTGATACGTTGAGTATTCTTCTCAAGAATCCCATTTCTGTTGTTGTAATATTTCTTTTCTCTTTTTCTGTCATTGTCCAGGTTTGACATTGGTAGCACAGAGTTGGTAGGAAAATTGTGTTGTAAAGTGCTTTCTTAGTAGTTATTGATACATGTTTGTTCTTTAGTATTGGTGCCATTTGTCCAATGAGTTGATTTGCCTTATTGCACCTATTTTCGATCTCGTCTTCTTATCTGCCATTTGATGATATTATACTTCCTAGGTACTTGAACCTCTTTACTTGTTTCAAGGGATGTTCGTTTAGGTGAATTGTTGTTATTTGTTCTTCTTTAGTTATAGTCATTACCTCTGTTTTGCTTGTGCTAATTTTCATGTTAAGTTCCCTACACATTTCATTTAACCCTTTACAGGGCAGATGCTTGTCCGTTTTGTAGCCCTGAACGGGCAAGATTTTTTCAGGTTCTGTAAAAATTTCGGGTCGCGTTAGTAAAAACATCACAAATAAGGTGTTAGTCAACCGATTTTAGTTAAAAAAACAACACAATGAAGGGAAAAGAATGCAGAATATGTTACTCACGTGATTGTTGCCGGTAATCCATATATGAACACAAATATTTACGAAATACGGCATGTTGTTTGTGATTTTCCGTCATCTATACGGCAATTTACAAACACATTTTCATAATCATAATCACGTTCTTTAAAGTCCGACTCACGACTGCTAATGCAAAGTAACGCTTTGCACTGATATCTAGCTCCGATTAATAATCAACTTCGTGCCCTTTAATGTCATTTAAATTGAACAGAGCGAAATCTCGGCTATCACTTGAAGAATCGTCGAAATCCATTTTGAAAAACAGCGTAAAACTATCAAAACAAGTCCGTAAAAGTCTGTTCAAAGTCATTGTAGCGCGTTTACAAATGGCGGCCACGTTGTCAAGCTATGGGCGAAAGTGAAAGTAGCCGACGGAAGTGTCGGAAAGCCGAGAGATCGCATTTTTACAATGCATAATAGTATCGGCCGGAATCGGACGTTACGCTCGTATTTAGAGACCGGCCGGTAACGGACGCTATGCCTTGTAAAGGGTTAAACTATTCATGTGGTCTTGTAATTCAGCTTCTGATTTTGCTATTAGTGCTTGTTCGTCCGCAAACATGAGTTCTCTAATGGTTAGATTTGCAGATGGTTCTTCTTCTGTGTTCTCGTCATGCGGTATTCTTGCTGTCTCTGCTTGGCTGGTTTCTTTATATATGTTGTCTATATATGTTATGAACAAGAGAGGGGACAGGACACAACCTTGTCGTACTCCAGATCTTATGGTGAAGGGTTCTGAGTGTCCTCCAGTTGCTCTCACTATGCATTCAATGTTGTTCTATAAACTTCTACATAGGTTTGTTAGATGTGTGCTCACTTCATATTGTTTAATGATTTCCCACAGCTTGTTTCTATCTACTCTAACGAATGCCTTTTCTTGGTCGACAAAGGCTAAGTAGAGTGTTTTATTGAATTCGATTGATTTTTCTATAAGTTGTCTAAGAGCAAAAATGGCATCTGTGCATCCTTTGTTTTTCCTAAATCCAAGTTGTGTTTCGCTTAGCTGTGGTTCTAAAGTAGTTCGTAATCTTTTTTCAAGAATTTTGCAAAATATTTTCCGAGTATGACTCAACAGTGAAATGCCTCTGTATTGTGTGCAGTCTCTTTTGCTGCCTTTGTTTTCCAAATTGGGATAATTATGGCGTTTCCCCAGTCTCGTGGTGTCTGTTGTTCTACCCAAACATGGTTGAATAGTCTATGTAGCCAAGCTGTTCCTACTTCTCTTGCTGCTTTAATTAGTTCATTTGGTATTTCATCCTGTCCCGGTGATTTGTTCAATGGGACTAATCTGATGTCTTCTATAATTTCTTTTTTTTCAGTATGTCTGGTTCTAATTCTTCGGTGACATCTGTGTAGGTCTCTTGAATTCCTGTGACATCTGATGGGATGTTGAGAAGTTGTTCAAAATACTGCTTCCATCTTATTAGGATTTGTTTTTGTAAACTTATTGGTTCTCCATATTCGCTGTTAATTATTTCAGTTGGATCAAAGGGTTCTCCTCTGGTTCGCATTTCATTTATCTTTTGTAGAAGTTTCTAGTTGCCTCCTTGTAGTTTTTATTTAGGGTTTCTCCATACTCTTCCCAGTCTTTTTGTTTTTCCCTCTTTACTATTCTTCTCACATGTCTTCTCGCTATTCTATATTCTATGTAATCACATTTCTGTTTGCTCTTCAAGCACATTTTAAATTGTTCCTTTTTGTCTTTTACCACTTTCTTTACTTCTGTGTTCCACCAACTTGTTATTTTCTTTATCCGTGTTTTGCGTTTTTTCGTGGTTCCTCATGTTATTTTTGCAGTATTTAAAATCTTGATTTGAACATCTCCCATTCTTCTTCCACTGTTTTTCTTTCTATAGGTAATTTTACAAAGAGTTCAGTTAGTTCTTTCACATAATTTTCCCTTACTGCCTCATCTTTAAGGTTTTTTTAAGTTTACTGATTCGCATGGCATGTATTTTCCTGCTCTTTGTTTTCTTCTTCTGATGGTTCTTATTGTTGCAACGACTGCTTTGTGATCTGTGTTTATACTGAAATTGGGCACTGCCCTTGCATCTAATATATTTTTCTTTCTGTTATTTCTTGTTAATATAAAATCAATTTGGCTTTTAGTATCTAGATCGTTCCGTTTATACCAGGTGTGTACTTGTGTGTCTTTATGATTATAAAATGTGTTTGTTATATAGAGGTCATGTTGGCTGCAAAGCTCTATCAGTCTACTTCCGTTATCATTCCTTTCATTATGCTGATCTCCAAATGCTCCCAAATGTTTTTCTATGCCCACTCTGTTATGTCCTAGTCTTGCATTGAAGTCTCCCATAACTATGATGTTGTCCTGCTTATCTATTTTATTTAGCACGTCATGTATATCTTCGTAGAAGTCCCCGCATTCTTGCTCATTATTGTTTGCATTACATGGTGCGTATATTTGTACGTATGTTGTAATTGTTTGTTCTTTTATTCTCACTGTTATGATTCTTTCTGATATATATTTTATTTCCAGTATTTCTCTTGCTAGCCACGGTTTGATGACTATTCCCACACTGTGTCTTGCCCCTATTTTGCTGTTCTACTCCAGAGTAAACAAACGTGTAACTGCGGTGGAGCTCCTTGCATCCTTTCCCCTTTGTTCTGGTGTCCGCTGTTCCCATCAGTCCAATTTTCCTCTCTTCCATTGTTTCTATAAGCTCTTCTTCTTTACTATTGAAACAGCAGACGTTCATTGTGCCTATTTTTTGAGTCGCTGATCTATCTTGTAGTCCATTAACATTGCCAGGTTGATATCCATTTGGGTCAGTCCGTTTATACTTCTTAGTTTTTCTACAAGCAGTATGAAGATCCCCTGCCGGCTTGCTAGGCCAGTCACAGGTTTAGGACACTAATCTGACCACAGGGAGTCCATCCCCTATGGCGAGTCATAGCCCCGTTAGCCTATGACCTCGCAGTCATGGTTGCCCGGTCTGCACTGCGTGGAAGTGGGGGTTGACTTGTGTAGTCTGCCGGTCATTGGCAGGCTACTAATTTTCGCTCTTCACCCCTCCTGGGAGAGGCTAGCTGATCGTAACACTACTGGCTGCAGGACCAGGCGCATTCCACACCTTGCAGACCATGTTAAATGATAAAAAATAAAACTATACAGATAAATCTATATATATATATATATAAAAGAGAATGTTTGTTTGTGTCTTTGTGTGTCCTTTATACGTTCGCGAACGGTCCATCCGGTTGAGATGAAATTTTCTACAGATGTTCTTCTCATTCCTACGGAGCCAACTGGCATAGTTTGTTAGTTTAAAAACAGTTATTTACGTATTAAATGTAATTTAATTAAAATATTGCAAGGGGGCTTAACTTAAGAAAAGTTATATCAAGGGACATAACTTTTAGTAGCATGTAGCATTATGTAATTTCAATAATTGTACTTTTCTTCAGTTTCATAAAACGTTTAAAGTAGTTATCTACAGTCATATGCGTTATAATATGATGATAAAATCTTTAAGGCATATTCAAAGTTTTCATAAAAATAATGCATCTATTTTAAATACGTGAAAATTTTTGAACCCATTTTTCCCGCAACAGGAACAGGAATGGGCAGTCGTGCCTGGTATAAACAAAGTGATAAAAATTTTGCATTATCAAAGTTTTCGTAAAAATAATAGATATATTTTAGATACGTGAAAATTTGCGAACCCATTTTTCCTGCAACAGGAACGGGAAAGGGCAGTCATGTGTGGTATAAACAAAGTGATAAAAATGTGCATCTTCAAAGTTTTCGTAAAAATAATGGATCTATTTTAGATACGTGAAAATTTTCCCACATCGGGAACGGGAAAGGGCAGTCGTGTCTGGTATAAACAAAGTCATAAAAACTTTGCATCTTCAGTGTTTTCGTAAATTAATAGATCTATTTTAGAAACGTGAAAATTTTCGAACCCATTTTTCCCACAACAGGAACGGGAAAGGGCCAAACATAGATAGACAGACAGCCAGCCAGATAGATAGATAGATTGATCCCCACCAAGGGCCGGGCGAAGCCGGGCCGGGTCAGCTAGTTATTAATAAACTTTAAACTTGTATTCTAACTTTTGTAGTTCAAATTGCATGTTTTAAGTGTAAAAAGTATGCCTGCTAGTCCGATATGTGTAGCACCTCAATTTCGGATTTCCAATCACAAAGATGAAACATCTCCGCAGAAATATTTTTTCTACCATAAGTCCAAGACTCTCAGTGATAAAGCTCTACAAATATTTGTAAAAGTCTCATCTCATCTCATCTCGTCTCATCATCTTCCTCTTGTACCTTGCAGTGTCGAGGTGAAATATAAACAGCGGGAGAGTGCCCGCTTATGGGCTTCATATATCAATATTCCCATGGACTCTGTTATTCCCTGCGTCCATCGTTTACGTGGTCTGCCTCTTCCTCTTCTTCCCTCTGGTCTGTACATCATTGCTTGTTGTGGTATACTGTTAGTTGGTAAAAGTGGATGTAGAAAATCAATCTCAAAAAGTATGGTAGAATTTATAAAAACACGGTTAGAAAAAAGAATTACTTACCATTTGCCAAATAATTGAATTTATTTCAAAGACAAGATAATTTCCACAACTCGCTATGCACAGAATGTTAGACTCACCTATTTTACAGACGCTAAGATGGCATTTGTAATTGTCATGTGATATTTGCATGTATCATGTCGGAAACGCACAATTTGATGACATGAGGGATCCTTCTATGCTACTGCAAAATACTAGTTAGGGTTTTGATCTAATTGCATTGGTTAAGTAAAATGCTTATCTATAGTATCTATATATGATAGAGATTGTAATTCTTTAATGTAGCAGTTGTATGATGTATCACCCCAGTAGACCCAGATATGGAGTAAGGGGTTCAACCCCAGCTCCAACATTCAGTTTGACTTCAGAAAGCAGTGCATTCATCATGTGCCATGCCGGTAAGTGTGGGCAGTCATGTTTCACCATCTTACATGATCACCAGTGTCATGGATCAGCTCTGTGTTCTTGTCCCAACCATACCGTGGGTCAAGCCATCCAGATATTTACTTCTGTGCGTTACCCTTGTTCTTTTCCTCTCAATCTTGCCAATTGTCACCAAGTTCTCTGGTTTATTTATTATCATAACGCACCCAAAAACAATTTGACAGTCTCTGTCTAATTTCTCTAATCAGTTTGCGGCTGTCATTTGCCTCTTGTAGGACTTGCTCATTAGTTTTTCTGTCCGTCCATGGTATTCACATTTTCCTCAGAAACCACATTTCCACTGCCATTAGATATTTTTCAGCTTCTCAGCTTTTCTCGTTGCAATTGACACTTTTTTATACAGTCAGTATGTTTTCCATTTTGCTAAAGACTACCTTTGCCATAACGATTCTTGTTCTAATCTCAAGGCACCTCCCATCAGATGTTATGACTGTTCCAAGATAGTTGTACTGATTCACTTGTTTAAGAACATTCCCATTTATCCTTATATTACATTGTGATATTTCTTTCTTCTTAGAGAAGACCATAATCTCTTGTCTTCTTACAATTTAATTCTGACCCTTGTTGTTCACTGTACAGTAATCGTATCTACTAGCACAGTGGTTCTCAACCTTTCTTGGCCCATGCACCCTTTCACCATATGTCAAATTTTTCTTCCCCCCATTTCCAGCGAACGAAAGAAGAAGAATTCCCCTCCTTCCAAAATTGTCAGCCTCAAAAGGTGCATTCAAAATAACATGCCTATAATATTGAAAATCCTTATTTTCTTCCATCGTTGTACATAACCTTTACATGTATAGATTAATTTCATAGTATTGTTTTATACATTTAATGGCAAATTAATATGCTGATATATATTAACACTTAAATAAAAGCATTTTTTATATTCACAATATTGTATTAACACACCAAATTAATCATATTACAATAAACAAACAGTTAAAACAACACTTACTACACAACACCAGAATGCCAGAAAATTGTGCTTCATCAAACAAAATGCTCAATAGAAAACTAGGATATTGTGCCTGAAGCCATTGTGAATCTGCCAATCTGTGGTCTTAATCCCCCCCCATCTTCAGAGACCCTAAAATTCCCCCCTTGAGGGGAATTCCCCCCTGATTGAGAACTACTGTACTAGCAGATACAGTTCATTGTCTACAATTAATACTGTATCCACATATCAATAATTTTATTGATGTTCCCCAATGGTGATTCCTCTCATACCTTCTAAATTTCTAAAAATATTTTCACCGTATAGGAAAAACGAACTGGAGACATTGCACATCCCTATAGCACACCTCTCTTAATAGGCTGATATTGACTTACTTCATTACCCAGGGAAGGTTAACCCGGTCAACAAATGCCCACAGAAGTCAGATATGTCGGTCTAATAGCGCAAAAACGCAGCTCTGCTGTAAACAGGCACAACGCAGTCATATCCCAAAAATTCCCCGGATGAATGCAGAAGAAGAAGAAGACCTACTTCATTATAAATATTTATGGCAGCTTGTTATTTCCAATATATGTTTTTTAAAGTCTAAGGTCTTTCCCATAAATTTGTAGATCTGTAAGCTGTTTGCTTGGAATTTGTCTATAACTGCAATGTTGTCTCTTGTATGAATTTAACTGTCTTTTTTTTAGTTCACTCAGTGGTCTATAGAGTACTGTATTATACATGATAGTCCAGACAAGAAGAATGTAGATTGAGTTAGAGAATAGGTATATGTACAGCTAGATAAAAGACTTCAGAAGAGTCAGTGATGATCTCAGCATCATCCTGGGGCATGTGAGATTCAGTCGTGTGCGTACGTCCAGTCGTCTCTGATTGTTCACTCGGATCCTTCCAAGTGAGAGCTGATTTGAGAGTGGATGTAGCACTGGTCATCAGTTCCAATGTTGATCACGAACGTGGAGTAGTCACCACATGACATAACTGACACATGACTGATTCTCACACCAAAAGTTTGAATGTGGAGACCCTTTAACCTAAGGAGTCTCCATAGGAATTTCTATGCACTGAGCACACACGATGGAGCTTACTAGCTCAACTAAAGTCATAATGTTACATAATGTCTTCATCGACCCACTCAGGACCTGGCCAGTAAGTGTTGACTCCATCATTACTATTCTAAAGAATGTCAATTGGATGTGCGATAAGTCCTATGGCAGTTGGGACCCCACATGGGTCTGACCACTTGGCGTAGGTGCTATGGTGAAGATTACAATCCCACAGTTCTACAAGAGTTCCATAGGCAGCTTCGACCCCACTTGGGTCTGGCAAATTAATGTAGGTGCCATGGTGAGTGTCACTTATCTGCTTAAGTCTCTTACCAGATCTTTGAAAGGCACCGTAGATTGAACATAGTGCCATATAGTTCAATACCTTTTGTTGTGAAACCAATGAAGGGGACTGATTTGGCTGGCTCCCAGTGCTTCAACCTCACCTGAATACTCAGCGGTCTTACTTGAATGAGCTGCTTGCCAGGTTCCGCCTTCTCAGTAGACACATTGCTTCAGGACACCAATTGAAGGCAGACCCTGCAAGGAGAGAATCTTTGTGGAAGCATCATGCAACAGTCCTGACATACATAGTATAACATCAGAATCTATATGCCCTCAGCACCAGGGTAAACCTCTCATTAAGGTTTATCTGACCCTATTCTTCAGAGAGAGAGAGAGAGAGCACAGGCGTGAGTGAACTTGACGTTCCATTGTCAGGAAGCACCTGGAACTGCTCATCTGCGAGGCATGGTTGCAGTATGGACACATTTGGTCATGGCAGTACCCCTGGCACCCGACCCCCTGTTCCGGTACCATAGCAAAACACATGCATCTTACATCGGTGTAAAGGTAATCTCTCATTGAGACTTGTCCGTTCGGAAATTTCCTCATCATCATCCTCTTGTTTCACCCCTGGGATCCCCGTCCCAGCCCAAAGAGAAACCCTCCTTGCCACACCTTTCTTCCATAGAAGGCAAAGAGTAACATAAGTATACATGATATCCCACCTCATGTAGGTGGTGTATGTCCAATCCCGTTCCCGCACCCCTTTGACTAGCAGTGATCATAGTATGAACAGTTACATTGGTCTGGTAGGACCAGTTATCTCATATTTAGAATGCCGTTCACATCCCTTTCCACTGCGTCTTTCATCTCCCTATGTACAGAAGAAACCACCCCATCATCACCTCAATTAAAGTATAGTTATCCCAAGACAATGAGGGTAGAGTGGAGTAGAGTGTAGAATTGAAGACAATGTTCCCCTAGGAATCGTGCTGAAGATACACATGCCGTTCTTCCAAGAATCGCAATGAAGATACACGTGCTGTTCCTCCAAGAATCGTGATGAATCACCACATGCTGTTTCTTCAAGAATCACGAAGAAGGTACACTATGCTGTTCCTTCAATCGTCAAGAATTTACACACCACCCCCACGCAATCATATAAATCTGCACCACAATCACATCAGTGTTCCCATTTGAATCGCGGGAAACAAACACACACCATTGTAAGGTTCTATAACTCGCGACCCAACCTAACCAATGCTCATGTCCAATCTGTCCTAGGCAGATCAATCAATAATCACTAACTAATCACTATGAAAGTGAAAACATTCTTGTGCAAAAATCACTAACTAATCACTCGCCGTACTTCATCCCGTCCCATCCACTGGAATTGCACTGGGGACTTGATCCCCCATGTTACACACAGCCTACATACTTCAGTAATCGACCTCACTGCGCCTTTCATACCTTCTTACAACGTATTGAAAGCATCTAGGTCCAGTAAATATTCTATTGAACAAGCAAACACAGGCCTGTACTAAAGGACTTCAATAAACCACCACCACTTATCAGTATCCGAAGAATTATCTGATAATTAGTGAAATAAATAAACACTTTGTTGTCACTCGGTCTGCAGCATGAATCGATCAATATGGTCTCATTAATATTCATGATCCGGAAAAAATGACAACACTCACAGCGTGCGTAACTTACAATAATCGCGTAGTACAAATAAACAGGACAAGAAAAGAAGTAATAGCTTATTTACCTTAGATGTTGAACCTTATTCTGAAACTGCCATTCTGTTGTTGGGAACTGGGAAGCTCCATATAGACAACCTCAGCAATCAACACACGTCAGGCTGCTTGAAAGAAGTGACTGCAAATGGTCTCTTTCTATGCGTTCCCGAGAGAACTCTCGAAGCCTGCAGAAGTCACTGTATCTAGAGAAAAGCACTTTCCTCAAGGTTCATGGTTTCTCCCCACTAAAAACCCATCTACGTTCTGTTCCGAGGTCTTCGAGTGCAAAAAGCCAGCCCGAAACCCAAACGTCTAGAAAGAGTGAGAACATTCTAGTACTAGAGATTTACAATGGCTTCCCCGAGGTTAAAAATAGCTCAGGTATCCTGTACCGGATTTCTCCGTGAAGACACGCCTACTGGGGATTTCGTGACAGTAATGACACAGCAGATCCTGTTGTGGCAGACACAATAATGTGTAGTTCTGTGTAAAGTATCTGCTGCAACACACTGTCCTTGCTCTTGACATTTTAGGCATCTTTTCTTCTGACTGAACAGAAATCTTAGTTCACATGAAACTTTAGGCATGCCACTGCTGGAACAAAAAAAAAACACTTTTCATCCTAACAGACGGAAAGGTTTCCCACCATCTTGTCCTTATCAAGCTGTTACTGTTATGAAATGTTACTTGAAGTGTAACAGAATGTAGTATCATGTTAACAAATGTCACTCAAAATCATGTTGGCTCTTTATCTTTTCTTAGGTGTGTTCCATTTATCTGGATGATACCTGCTTTTTATTTTGGAGAGTTGAGCTGAGCCAAGAGCCGACATCATTGCACCAGGGCATTCCCATACACGCTTAACTCTCATCTTCAACAGCCAACGGAGAGTTCCAATACTAATGGTGCCCATTGCAATCTGATTATATGTCCGTCATGCTTTACCTCTGAGTGACGAATGTCTACCAGATCCTTCGACCACTCCTTGCTGCTGCATTCTCTGTAGACCATGATAGTCTGTCTGTTCTTCCGCATTGTTCACGTGCTCCCAGAGGGCTTTCATACCTTATCATACTTAATGATACGGCAGCAGTAAATGTATACCTGTTCATTTCCAACCACACCTGAATGTCCTGGAGAAGAGATCCAGTGAATGCTCACAACCCGAACGCCTGAATGAATGCATGCCATTCCGCTTGATACATGCCAATCTTCACCTTGGTCAGCATGCTCTGTGAGGGTAAATAGAATGGTCCTGCACTTGTCAGTGGTTAGACGGACACACCATCTATTTGTTCATGCAACAAATTCATCTACAACTCTTTGTAGCGATATGGTGGCCACTGTTGCATGTTCATTTGTGTTCCATAGCAACAAGATCATTGATGAGCATTAGAAAAGTGTGGGAGACAGGACTCCAGCCTGGGGAACACCGTGACACAGTAGTACTTTCTTGCTCTTGAGTCTGTCTATCTGTACTTGGGCTCTTCTGTTGTGCAAGTATGCTTTCACCCATTTGTGCATTCTTCCGTTTACTTTACAGTTTCTCATTTTCTTCACCAGACCTTCTTTCCTGACTTTGTCTAAGGCTTTCTTTAGATCTATTCATGCACTAGTTTCTTCTCTTGGAATGCATCCTCAATTCTTTGAGGCAGGTTATCTGATCTTCCATAGAGTAACACTGCCTAAAGCCGGCTGCTCAGGCACAAGAATGTTTTCACTTTCAAAAGAAAGTTGGTTAAATGAGCAGTGCAAATAAATTGATTTAAAAGCCATTAAAGATACAAAAAATATGCACAGACAAATCGGTGAGCTCGGGAAGAAAAATAAGAATAAATACATGGTGTTTGAAATCAAAAACATGAAAGATATTATTGGAGGAAGGTGCTATAATGAAGAGGTGGAATGAGTATATAAGAGAATTATATGATGGAGAAAGGGAAGAATTAACAGAAGAAAGTACCTTAGAAGGTCCACCTATTCTAAAAGTAGAAGTCGCTGACGCTAGGAAATATATGAAGAAAGGAAAAACAGCTGGACCAGATGAAATCACAATAGAAGTATTGGGAGAATTTGGAGTAGATATATTAACCAAAATGTTGAATGATATTTACAGCAGTGGATATTTACCCAGTGATATGCTGAAATCTGTATTTATAGCTATACCAAAAAGACCAGGAGCAATTGATTGTGAAGATTTTCGTACAATTAACCTTATAAACCATATCACTAAGCTTCTACTCAGAATCATAATGAGAATAACCAAAAAGAAAATAAAAATGGAAATTAATGAAGAACAGTATGGATTTGTGGAGGGAAAGGGCACAAACAATGCAATGTATACATTACGGACATTAATAGAAAGGTCAATAGATAAACAGAGAGACATATATTTATGCTTCATAGATTATACTAAGGCAATTGATAAAGTAAAACATGATGAACTGATTAAAATGTTGGAAGATCTCAACATTGATGGGAAAGATTTAAGAATAATAAAGAATATTTACTGTAACCAAGTAGCAGCAATTAAAATGGGAAATAAAGAGGGTAGTTACGAACAGATAAAGCTAGGAGTACGACAAGGGTGGGTATTGTCACCAGATCTCCCTATATAGCGAAGTAATAATGAGAGAGATCAAAGAGATGCTAGGAATACTATTTGGAGGTTATAGTATAAATAATATACGCTATGCAGATGACACAGTATTGGTGGCAGATATATCAAAATACATAACAAAAATTGTTGGTCATTGTAGTAACAGAGAGTGCAAGGAAATGACTCTCCTTGAATATCAAGAAAACAGTTACAATGGTGATATCAAAGAAAATGGTGACACCAAAATGTAACATAGAAATCAAAGGAAATATTCTTAACCAAGTGGATAATTTTAAATACCTAGGGGCATTTATAACATCAGATGGAAGATGTACAACAGAAATTAAGAGCGGAATAGGGCAAGCAAAAGCCGCATTTCAGAAAATGAAGAGTATCTTATGCAATAAGTCACTATCACTGAATGTAAGAAAGAGAGTGCTGAAATGCTATGTAGAACCAGTTTTGATGTATGGCAGTGAATCTTGGAATGTAACTGAACAAATTAAGAAGAAATTAGAAGCAACAGAGATGTGATTCCTGAGACGAATATTGCAAATTCCTTGGACTGCCAAAGTAACTAACAATGACTGCCTGAAACAGGCTAATGAAACTAGAACAGTGTATACAACAATAAGAAAGGGACAAACATCTTTCTTCGGTCATGTGATGAGAAGAGAGGCATTGGAGAACATCATGAGAACTGGAAAGATCAAGGGGAAGAGAGACAGAGGCAGACCAAGAGAAATGATGCTGGATGGATTGAGACGGTGGCATGGAGGAATATCAGCAGCAGAGGTGATCCAGAAAACCAAAGACCGAGATCTGTGGAGAGCCATGAACGTCTACGCCAGCTGGCAGGGCATTTGATGATGTTGATGTGTGTGTTCTTTTGTTAGTGGTGTCATTAATTCTGGTGTGCATTAATTTGATATTCTGGGTGTTGTGTTGGTCTTCAATTTCCCTGCAATGTTTCTAATGCCATGTTTCTTTTGCCTCTTTGCACAATTTCCTAATTGTCTTGTGAGTCTCTTGATATCTGTCTTGGTTTCCATTTTTTTTTTTTGGTGTGCTCGCTCATTTTGAGCTCAAGCGTAGTCCATACACGCTGTTTATAGTAGTGATGGACTGAATTTTGCGTGTGGATTAGCTTTCCATATTCACAGTGTCCCTCACCATCAGGTGAACTCACTCTGACTTCAGAGGCACTTGTAATTTTTGTCCCCAAGTCAAGGACATAAGGTCAACATTTTAGTCCAGCTGGCCGGTATAGGGATTGAACCCCTAACCTTGGCATCAGCACACCAAATGTTTAAGAACATGCGTTATTACCCATTCGATCATGCTGACCTGCTTATTTCCATTAGTTTCAAGATGTCTTCTTACAGTCCCATCATCTTCATTTTTTGGGAGTGGTTTTTTTTTTTGTAGCCCGACTGACTAAATTCTTCAATACTTCCCATTGGTCACTGACATTATTTTCTTAGCCCATTAAAAAAAAATGTTTGCACATAGATATATCTATCATTGCTGAAGCTTGCTCCCGTACGTCACACAAGGAGAAATTCAACATATGTGCATTGTAACCTCTAAGCCATCCTACATCCAAACACGATGTATCTGTTACATTTAAACTTATGAGTATGTTTGCATTCTATTGCCTGGTATAATACCTGTGAAGTTTTTAATAGTTTTTTCTGTGGTATATTTCAGATATATCCAGAGTTCTCAAAGTTTTTCGTCCATCTCCACTTACAAGTATGCAGAAAAGGTGATTATGATAACAGAAACATGCAGATTGTGAAACAAGAGCAAGTCAGAAGTATTGTGTGAGAACACAAGTCACAGATTTGATCAAATGGTTGACATGGCAAGTTGTAGCAGCATTCAAGAAATGGCAGGACACAGTAACACAGAATTGACAACTGAGAATGATGACAAGTTATCATTGAAATCATGAATATTGTCAAGGTGTCAGAGAATGATGACAAGGTATCATTGAAACATGAACATTGTCAGATGTCAGAGGATGATGACAAGGTATCATTGAAACATGGACATTGTCAGATGTCAGAGGATGATGACAAGATATCATTGAAACATGAACAATGTCAGGAGTCAGAGAGTGAGTCTTCACTTTCTGAAACCAACAATAAACTATCTTTCAGTAATGACAGTTTCCAACTACAAATTGCACAAACACCATTAGCTCATACTAACGTCTCTCAGAAATCTCTCGATGCAAGTGTTGGTTTTGTCAGTTGTATTCCTCTGAGGTCACACACTGGGGACATGTCTGATGTGTGTAATTCCATTGTCACTGTGGGCAAACACTTAAATACAGGCAAAAGAGCACAATTAGGAGAGAAACCTCACAAATATGATGATTGTGGTGCTTGTTTCGCTTACCACTTCAGACTGAAGCGCCACAAGAGTATACATACAGGAGAGAAACCATACAAATCTGATGATTGTGGTGTTTATTTTACTCTTGCCTCTCTGAAGCAACAGAAGAGAACCCATACAGGAGTCAAACCGTACAAATGTGATGCTTGCAGTGCTGCTTTTACTTTATCTGGTAAATTGACATGCCACAAGAGGACACATACAGGAGAGAAACGTTACAAATGTGATGATTGTGGGAATTCTTTTGCTGCTTCCCAGAACCTGATTATACACCTACGTGCACACATAGGAGAGAAACCTTACAAATGTGATGATTGTGGTCTTTCTTTTTTTGGTATCGAGAATCTGAAAAAACACATTAATATACACACAGGAGCGAAACCTTATAAATGTGATGATTGTGGTGCTTCTTTCAATCAGTTACAATCACTGATAAGTCACAAGAGAATACATACAGGAGAGAAACCTTACAAATGTGATGTTTGTGGTGCGTCTTTTGCCGAAGGTGGCTCTCTGAGGAGACACAGGCGAACACATACAGGAGAGAGACCTTACAAATGTGATGTGTGTAGTTCTTCTTTTACTACTTCTGGCAATTTGAGGTCCCACAAGAACACACATACCAGAGAGAAATCTTACAAGTGTAATATGTGCAGTGCTTCTTTTAAATATTCCAGCTTATTGAAAACACACAAGAAAACACATACAAGGCGAAAAACCTTACAAATGTGATATTTGTAACTCTTCTTTTAGTAAAGCTGCCCATTTGAAGCGCCACATGAGAACACATACAGGAGAGAAACCTTACAAATGTGAGGAGTGTGGTGTTTGTGTTACACGATTTGACCATCTGAAACGTCACAAAAAAACACACACAGGAGAGAGACCTTACAAATGTGATGTTTGTTGTGCGTCTTTTGCTGATGCTCGTAATCTGAGGTGCCACATTAGAACACATACAGGAGAGAAACCTTACAAATGTGATGTTTGTAGTGCATCTTATAAATGTTCCAGCTCACTGAAAGATCATAAGAGAATGCATACAGGAGAGGGACCTTACAAATGTGATTGTTTGTAGTGCTTCTTATAAATGTTTGAGCTCACTGAAATATCACAAGAGAATGCATATAGGAGAGGGACTTTACAAATGTGATGTTTGTAGTGCTTCTTATAAATGTTTGAGGTCACTGAAAAATCACAAGAGAATGTATATCGGAGAGGGACTTTACAAATGTGATGTTTGTAGTGCTTCTTATAAATGTTTGAGGTCACTGAAAAATCACAAGAGAATGCATATAGGAGAGGGACTTTACAAATCTTCTGTTTGTAGTGCTACATTTACTAAGTCTAGTACTCTCAATAATCACATAGAGAGATATACAGGCACGAAATCTTATAATTGTAATGTTTGTAGTGCTTCTTTTGCTGTAGCTAGTGATCTGTGGTGCCACAAGAGAATTCATAAAGGAGAGAAACCTTACAAATGTGAGGAGTGTGGTATTTGTTTTAAAATGTCTGCCCATCTGAAATGCCACAAGAGAACACACACAGGAGAGAGACCTTACATGTGTGATCAATGTGGTATTTCTTTCAATCAGTCTGGCCATCTGAAGCACCACAAGAAAACACATACAGGTGAGAAACCTTACAAGTGTGATGTTTGTAGCTCTTCTTTTATTGAAGCTGGCAGTTTGAGACGCCACATGAGAATACATACAGGAGAGAAACCTTACATGTGTGATCAATGTGGTATTTCGTTTACACAGTCGACCAGTCTGAAGCAACACAAGAAAACACATACAGGCGAGAAACCTTACAAATGTGATGTTTGTAGTGCTTTATATGCTAATGCTTGTAATCTTAGGTGCCACAAAAGAACACATACAGGAGAGAAGCCTTACATGTGTGATCAATGTGGTATTTCGTTTACACAGTCGACCAGTCTGAAGCAACACAAGAAAACACATACAGGCGAGAAACCTTACAAATGTGATGTTTGTAGTGCTTTATATGCTAATGCTGGTAATCTGAGGCGCCACACAAGAACACATACAGGAGAGAAACCTTACATGTGTGATCAATGTGGTATCTCTTTTAATCGGTCTAACCATCTGAAGCAACACAAGACAACACATACAGGTGAGAAACCTTACAAATGTGATGTTTGTGGTGCTTCTTATGCATATTTCAGCTCACTGTGGAAACACAAGAGAACACATACAGGAGAGAAAATCCACAAATGTGATGGTTTTTGTGCTTCTGTTTCTCATTTGAGCTATCTGAAGGACCACAAGAGGAAACACACAGGAGATGCATCATTCAAATGTGATGATTGTGGTGCTTATTTTACTCAACGTAGTAATCTCAAGTATCACTTAAGAAAACATGCCTTACAAATGTGATAATTTTTGTGCTTCTTGTACTAAAACTTGCAGTCTGAATTATCACAAGAGAACACATACAGGTAAGAAACCTCCTTGCCAGTGTAATGAGTGGTATTTATTTTACCCTGTCTGTGAAGTACCACAAGGGAGCACATGCAAGAGATAAGCCTTACAAATGTGATGATTGTTGTGCTTCCTTTACTCATTGTGACTATAGTGGAACATACACAGGAAAATGTCAGGGTTCTCAGATTGAGGATCCAAGAGATTAAAGCTGAACTAGACAGAGTACTTTGTCTTTTTCATTTGTCTTGTATTTTTTTTTTTTTACATTGGATACTATTGACTTGTGTCTATTTACAGAACTATTCAGATGTTTACACCTTTAGGCTGACACATCCAACATCTTGCTGGCATTTTAACTGAGCTAATTGTCATGGGATGTTTTATAGGTTGTGTCTTGGCCTCAGAGTTTGATGTCAACTTCACACTTGTATCTACAGGTGGCCCTCCAAACCACCCCATCCAGAATAGCTGCATTCCTGTCCGTCAGCTCTCATAGGAAGGCGGGGCAGAATTTAGGCTAATGTTCCACAAGAGAATGCATACTGTTGGGAACTGAACATCTTGCATCATCATTGTGTCCCTTGCCAAATGATATAGGTGCTCAGTTCTCTCCACAGATTTCAGTCCCTGGCGTTCTAGACAGAATAGATCGAGCAAGAGCTGCATTTCAGAACATGATATGTATCTTATGCAGTAAGCCACTATCATTGAATGTAAGACGGAGAGTGCTCAAACGTTATATAGAACCTGGTTTCCTGTTTGGTGCTGAATCTTGGAATGTAAATGAACACATTAGGAAGGACTTGGAAGCAGCAGAGATGTGGTTCCTGGGATGATGTTTGCAAATTCCTTGGACTGCCAGAGTAACTAACAACGACTGCCTGAAACAGGCTAATGAAACTAGAACAGTATATACAACAATAAGAAAGAGACAAACAACCTTCTTCGGTCATGTGATGAGAAGAGAGGTATTGGAGAACATCGAGACAACTGGAAAGATCGAGATGAAGAGAGACAGAGGCGGACAAAGATGCTGGATGGATTAAGATGGAGGAATATCATCGGCAGAGTTTATCCAGAACACCAAAAATCGAGATCTGTGGAGAGTTATGAGTGCCTATGCCGGCTTGTAGGGCACTTGATGATGATGGTGCTCTAGATCACTTCTATTCATATTTCTCTGTGCTGCTGTCTTATCCCATCTAGCATCATTTCTCTCTCCTCTCTAACAGATCTTACCTGTCACCAAAATGTTTTCCAATGCCTCTTTTCTCATCATATCGCTTCCTTAAAGAAGAGGACACTTCTAAAGCAACGATCCATGCCTTGAAACCAAAGAGTGCTCAGTCATTTAATAAAAGCGCACAAACAGAAAGTATCCATGGTGCTGCAGGGGTGTGTGTGACAAGTGAATGTTCATCGCAAAATGACATACAGACAGTTTCCACACGTCAGAACATTACCACTAAACCCGTGGAACGCACACCATCCATCTACCCCATTGATGTGCGTACCAGCAACAGGTTCCAGGCCTTGAGTGCAGACTCGACAGCAGCAAAGAGCTCAGCAGCTACTGGGTATCAACAACCAACGCAAACAAGCTATAATAAACAAGAACACAAGAAAGACGACAGTGACCAGTGGCAACAACAGTCCAAGCGGACACGCCAGCAGCGTGAAATAACAATAGAGGACAGTGCATCACATGTCATCATTGGAGACTCCCTACTGAAGGGAATCTATAGTAGTGATCGCATGTCATCTTCTGACAGCGAATCAACTTCAATCTATCCTCTACCAGGTGCTGACATTGATAGGCTGACCTCTACACTGCGAAAATTCAGAGTGAACAACAGAATTATAAAAGTAACAGTTCATATTGATGTCAACGATATAATGAATAATAAAATCATAAGCACCTCACAACTAGCTACATTGGAGGTGTTGTTGAGGAATACATTT
The DNA here is from genome assembly GCA_014155875.1 of Cepaea nemoralis. Taxonomy (NCBI): domain Eukaryota; kingdom Metazoa; phylum Mollusca; class Gastropoda; order Stylommatophora; family Helicidae; genus Cepaea; species Cepaea nemoralis. The sequence goes on from JACEFZ010008326.1 coordinate 618,469, forward strand.
CCAAAATCATCTGTTCATTTCATCAATCATTCCACCATGTTACGGATTCCAGCATCAAAGTGCCGATGCTGCCAATCTAACTCTATATAAATTTTGTAAAGATAATAACATGAATTTCACTAATAATACCCCAAACTTTACATCGCCATCCAGGGCTCCTAAGAAAAAACAATACAGGGATCAATTACATTGTTCCAAGCTAGGAAGTAGCATACTAGCAAAGAACATAAAATATTTCGAACGTGTACAACAATAAGCACTAGTGAGAGGAGTAAACCGAGCTTCACCTCCGGCAACAACCATCTCTCAGTGTTAAGAAAACACTCCCTCTCTTCCCACACCACCCTTGCCTATACCCTGGGAATACACTGCCATGAATAGCAACCCATGCTCCAATCCAAATGTTGCTAACTATGATACTTTGTTTCCTCCCTTACCTGCAAAGCAATCTCGCAATCTCTTCCCCCCCCCCCCCCCTCCCACCCCACCATGTCAAATGTGACACTCATAGCAGTCGTCCCTTGTTGGACGGTAATCTACACTCCTATCAGTGGAACCGTCAACTCCAGCAGCTAATGCAGTACAATCCTGCAGCCCTGCACCAAGCTTTCATGATGTTACTCCAACAAAGACAGTTTCATACCCCCTCTAACAGCCCTAACTACTACTAAATAAATTTTCAAAATCCCTGCAATCTTATACCACAAGCGACATCTTCCTTTCATTTTGTAATGTTCGCCAATCACGATCAGTGGCTCAACAAAAATGGTCTATATATAGGCCATATCAACATATTTCATCTGCTCAATAAATTACCCAAACTCTCAGGTAATACTGTCCAAACAGTTCCGTGTGTTTGGAATCACAGAAAGTCATCTTAACGACAAAATAACCAAATCTGAAACCTCTCATAAGGGGTTTAAAGTAATTTGTAGAGATGCAAATCAAAAATTAGAGACAGGTATTGCTGTATACATTTCCAAGTCCCTCAACTGTTCCCGCAGAAGTGATCTCGAGACCGTAGGCATAGAATGTGTTTGGTTAGAGGTGAAGCAGCCAGCCAGCAGCCGTTTCTCATCAGATACCTATATAGGAATCATTGTGCCCTGTACAGCTGGTATGACTGCTTCACTTCAATGATGGATAGAGTGTTTACAGCAGGTAGAGAAATTATTATACTAGGTGACTTCAACATAGATATGAGTAAATCCAACCAGACATGGGACGATATCATTCTATCTTACAATTTCAAGCAACTAATAAACAGCCCCACAAGGGTTAAATACACCTCCGCAACTATAATTGATCATACATATGTTACTTGTCCAGATAATATTATTGAATGTTCTGTTCCTGTTAGTACAGTTATTGACCATTACCCTGTATGCTGCACATTGGGTTCAAAGCTCCTAAAAATAAACTTTGTAAGCATCAAAATTAGAAATTTTGAAGCGTTCAACCAAGAGTTATTTTTACAAGACTTAAAAAATGCATTTGATCACGTTTACCAACTTCCGATCCGGTCAATGCGTTAGCTTTCTGGACAAAGACAGCATACAGTTTGTTTGATAAACATGCATCAGTCAAAGAAGTTCGTGTCAAGAATCATCAGAAATCCCCATGGGTCACTAGTGCTCAGAAAGCAATGGCAAACTACTGAGCGTAATCTTGCCTAGTACATCAACAGCAGCTGAAAGATGCTGGTGTTGACTGCAACGTCCTGTAAGGGATATGCAACAACAACACACTAGTGAAGTTCTGGAAATCATGAGAGAGCGAGATGCAGCACACAAAAATAAAGACTTCATCAACTACCGGAGACTAAGTAATAAAGTTAAATATGGAATTCGTAGGATAAAGAAAGACCATTTGAAAAATTTGATTGCAGATAAATCAAATAGCACAAATATATGGAAGGCTATTAATTTGCTAACCAACAAGAAACAATCATCAGAGTCTGCAACACCAAACTCTATAACATGCGAGGATTTCAGTTGTTTCTTTCAGTCGGAAATAGAGAATTTAAAGTCTTCAATACCAAACTTATGTAATTTAAGTTCATTGTCATCATTCTGTGAGGAGAAGTGCACTAGAAATATTCCCGCTGAGATTCCTTTTATGTCGGTTGCAGAAGTATATAAATATCTCTCAAACCTCAAAGCAACAAACTCACACGATCTAGTCGGGATCAGTAATAGAATTCTTCACTTTGCCGCCCCAATCATTAGTGAGTCTTTAACGTTCATATATATAATCAATGCCTGGCCAAAAACTACTTTCCATCTGCATAATAATTGCCAAAGTTTATCCTCTATTTAAAAATGGTTCAAATGATAACAGCATCTTGGGTAATTATAGACCTATTTCCTTACTATCGTCGTTATCAAAGCCATTAGAAAAGCACATTCATAAAATAACATTACATCATTTAAATAATAACGATCTAATAATTGACAGTGAATCTGGGTTTCGACCTAAATATTCTTGCCATAGTACTCTAATAAAAATTACAGATAACTGGCATTTTAACATCAACAATGGCAACATTTGTGGAGCTGTGTTTGTAGACTTCAAAAAAGCTTTTGATATGGTAGATCACAATATTTTAATTAGCAAATTGAAACAAATGAAGGCTAGTGCCAATATGGTGAACCGTATTACGTCATTTTTATCTGACAGACAACAAGTCGTGTCCTATAATAACAGTCTATCAAGACCCACACAGCTTAATATTGGTGTGCCCCAGGGCTCAATATTAGGTCCGCTGCTTTTCACAGTTTATATATTAACGACCTTCCTCTGTATCTCAATACTACATGTGATCTATTTGCAGAAGACTACTATATATGCTATTCAGGAGAACTCTAGTGAATTAAAAAGTTATTTACAAAAAGAACTTGATAATCTTACTAGATGGAGAGATGAATACTGCATGCAAATTAACATCCACAAAACCAAATCCATGCTAATAACGACCGGACAAAAACTTCAGACATTAGACATAACTGGTGCAGAGCTCGAACTCCGCATAGACACGTTACTTTTAATTAATGTAAATGAACATTAGCCATTAGGTCTTTTAATTTATAGACACTTAAATTGGAGCTCCCGTGTCCACGTCCTTACCAAGAAAATAGCACAGAAAATTTACCAACTTGCTAATATTCAGCACTTCCTGGAGGAAAGCGCGCGAAAGTTACTCTATGCATCCTATATTCAATCTCATCTCGATTATTGTTCCACAGTCAGGGATGGTTGCCCTAAATCCAATATGAAACGACTTTGTTCTCTTCAAAAGCGGGCTATACGCCTAGTTTCTGGCACAAAACGCGCTGAAAGTGATAATTTATATAGTCATTTAAGGCTTCTACCACTTCGAAAGCGTTTCCTTTTTAATAAAGCCAAATTAGTGAATAAATAATATCTAAAAATACCCCAGAGTATCTTCAACTGTTGATCCAATCTCATGCAATGAACAGCAAGCGCTTTAATTTATTATATGTCCCAAAACCTAGATTGGACTTATACAAAACTTGCTTTGTGTATTCTGGTGCCCACTTATGGAATGACTTTCCAACATATCTGAAAACTCCAATGAGTCCCTACACATTCAACCGAAAACTCTTTCAATACTTACTCCATACCGACTATATGCCTCCATAAGTCACCTAGTGGTATCATTTTTCACACTGTGTGTGTGTGTGTGTGACAGTGGTTGAGTGAGTCCTAATGTCTAATGGTACAACTGACATATGTCAGTTTGACACAATTAAATAAGGGGAGATCTAATGTGGCGGGCTGAAAGCACATTGACAACATTATGGTGAGGGAACAAATTCCTCAGTTGTACAGGGGCAAATAGTCCAGATCTCCTTATGGCCTTGAGGGGACCTTTTCCTTCTTTTATAAATTTTCTGTGTAGATACTTGGGCTTAGATCTAGGAATCTCACAGTGGGGATTCTAAGCCAGGAAAACTGGTTCCTCTAATGGGCTAAGCGGGAATGATAGTCTATCTCATTTGAGATGCCTCTAGACTAAACTTGGCAAATCATTTCCTGTATCATTGTCTATCTGTTATCATCATCATCAAGTGCCGTGCCGGCTGGCGTAGGCGTTCATGGCTCTCCATAGATCTCGGTCTTTGGTTTTCTGGATCAACTCTGCTGCTGATATTCCTCCATGCCACCGTCTCAATCCATCCAGCATCACTTCTCTTGGTCTACCTCTGCCTCTCTTCCCCTCGATCTTTCCAGTTGTTACGATGTTCTCCAATGCCTCTCTTCTCATCACATGACCGAGGAAAGCTGTTTGTCTCTGTCTTATTGTTGTATATAATGTTCTAGTTTCGTTAGCCTGTTTCAGGCAGTCGTCATTAGTTACTCTGGCAGTCCAAGGAATTCGCAACATTCGTCTCAGGAACCACATCTCTGTTGCTTCTAATTTCTTCTTAATTTGTTCATTTACATTCCAAGATTCACTGCCATACAGCAAAACTGGTTCTACATAGCATTTCAGCACTCTCTTTCTTACATTCAGTGATAGTGACTTATTGCATAAGATACTCTTCATTTTCTGAAATGCGGCTTTTGCCTGCCCTATTCTGCTCCTAATCTCTGTTGTACATCTTCCATCTGATGTTATAAATGCCCCTAGGTATCTAAAATTATCAACTTGGTTAAGGATTTTCCCTTCTATTTCTATGTCACATTTTGGTGTCACCATTTTCTTTGATATTACCATTGTTACTGTTTTCTTGATATTCAAGGAGAGTCCTTTCCTTGCACTCTCTGTTACTACAACGTCTAATAATTGTTGTAGGTCTGTTGAATTATCCGCCACCAATACTGTGTCATCTGCATAGCGTGTATTATTTATATTATAACCTCCAACTAGTATTCCTGGCATCTCTTTGATCTCTCTCATTATTACTTCGTTATACAGGGAGAAAAGATCTGGTGACAAGACACACCCTTGTCGTACTCCTAGCTTTATCTGTTCGTAACTACCCTCTTTATTTCCCATTTTAATTGCTGCTACTTGGTTCCAGTAAATATTCTTTATTATTCTTAAATCTTTTCCATCAGTGTTGATATCTTCCAACATTTTAATCAGTTCATCATGTTTTACTTTATCAAATGCCTTAGTATAATCTATGAAGCACAAATATATGTCTCTCTGTTTCTCTATTGACCTTTCTATTAGTGTCCGTAATGTATAAATTGCATTGTTTGTGCCCTTTCCTTCCACAAATCCATACTGTTCTTCACTAATTTCCATTTTTATTTTATTTTTGGTTCTTCTCATTATGATTCTGAGTAGAAGCTTAGTGATATGGTTTATAAGGTTAATTGTACGAAAATCTTCACAATCAATTGCTCCTGGTCTTTTTGGTATAGCTATAAATACAGATTTCAGCATATCACTGGGTAAATATCCACTGCTGTAAATATCATTCAACATTTTGGTTAATATATCTACTCCAAATTGTTGAATGATATTTACAGCAGTGGATATTTACCCAGTGATATGCTGAAATCTGTATTTATAGCTATCTGTTATACAAGATATATTTACAGAGACCACTTCTAAATTGGACCTCTGTCTTCTCCTAACATGCCACAAATGGTGTATATATTTATCATTGGCACCTTGCCGTCTTGAAAGACGATAGTTTGTGCTTCAAAAAGGCATAATAACTTTTACCCATGGCGGTAGCGAATGTGACTGATAAGGCCAATTTGCGCTGTAAATGTCCTCTCCATAGCACAAAGCCTGGGCCAAAATAGAGAGATCATGTGTTTCCCATGCAGCATGATCCCTCTCTCGGCCTGCTTAGTTCACTCCAGAGGAAAGGTAACACCTCTACATCTGGAACAAGACAAGCTGCAGAAACTGTCGGATCAGCAAAGCAATGCTCTAACTGTCCACCCGTTGGAGCTTCGATCATAGACCAGCCGCCAGCCAAGGCTTAGGGCCTGGTCTGCCCTGCCATGACATTGTGTCTTTAGGTTGCATTTCCTCGCACCAGGGTAAGGCTTGTACCCTCCCAATTGCGCTCTTCTGCCCGAAGCCGTTGGCACAATGTGGGATGTCGGGTTTGGTAAGTGCCTAAGAAAGCAATGGCAAACTACTGGACGTAAACTTGCCCAGAAATCAAAAACAGCCAAAATGTTTACGAGTAGGCTGCTACATCCTTTAAATGATATGAAACTAACTATACAAACAGGATTAACTCTCGTAACCGTTTAGCACTATCTGAGAAGAGGATCGTACCATGCTGCATATCTGATTTCTAAAACTGGGTGTCCACAATTTATGAATTTATCAACATTGATTCCAGTCAATGGAAGAATGTACAAATGGGTGAAAGCATACTTGCACAACAGAAGAGCCCGAGTACAGATAGATGGACTCAAGAGCAAGAAAGTACTACTGCGTCACGGTGTTCCCCAGGGCGGAGTCTTGTCCCCTACACTATTTTAAATCTTCATCAATGATCTTGCTGCTAATCTACCGCATGGAATTAAAGCGGCAATGTACGCCAATGACCTGGTTCTATGGAGCACAAATGAACATGCATCAGTAGCCACCAGATTGCTACAAAGAGCTGTAGATATATTTGTTGCATGTGCAAATAGATGGTGTGTCAGCATAAACACTGACAAGTGCAGCACCGCTCTATTTACCCTCTCTCCAAAACAATAAGGAGGGATCATCCAGATAAATGGAACACCCCTAAGAGAAGATAAAGAACCAACATACCTTGGGGTAACATTTGATGGCAGGCTGACTTGGAGAAAGCACATCAACAAAGCAGTAGCAAAAGCCAGAAGGAAAATAGCCATCCTGAGAAAGCTAAGTGGAACCCCATGGGGAGCTAGTGGGAAAATACTTAGCAAAGTTTATCAACAGAGCATACGACCACACCTGGAATATGGGTCAACTGCGTGGTGTTCGGCATAAAAAACAAGAGCTGGACAAGGTGCAAAATCAAGCACTTAGAGTCACCACAGGAGGGATGAGATCAATCCCTATAGTGGAAATGGAGAAGATGGGGAGGACGCAAGCACTGAGAGAGCGCAGAGGTACGAAAACGCTAATACAAGCTGAAAAGTTCCTCAGCTTGCCAAGCCACCCTATGAAGAACAGATTTGAAAACCTAGCTATGGGGCGGTTGAAAAGAAGTAGTTTTATCCACCAGGCCAAACGACTCTGCAGAGAAACCACCGATCTGCCCACAGTTGGTATCCCACTTACAACTATTCAAGAGCGAACTCCATGGAAAGATGAACATAGACTATCACTACAAATCCAGGCAAAAGTGAGAGGAATATTTGACAAGGAAGAACAGAACAGTGTGCAGCGCAGAACAGCCACTCTCAGCTTCCTTGATGAAGAATACCCACAGGACCTCTGTATCCGATTCTACACAGATGGGTCAGCATAAAATACTGTTCGAAATAGAGGAACGGAAGTGTACACAAAATACCCACATAATATTAGGGACACAGCCAGAGTACCGACAGGAAAGTACTGCCATAACTATGATGCTGAAATTGAGGCAATCAAGATAGCAACAGAGAAATTACTAAATACCAGCAATGGTACACAACCTGTGGTGCTATTTACAGATGCAAAATCAGTACTTGAGGCGCTCCTGTCTGGGAAATTGCCAGTACTATGGACACTACTTTCTGAACTTAACAGTCAGCATAAGGTCACCATACAGTGGATACCATCCCACTGTGTCGTAGCCGGAAACGACAACGACAGAGCTGATCAATTGGCTAAGGAAGGAGCAAAAGAAGAACAGCCTGATGTGCCCGTCACATACCACCAAAAGAAAAGAATAATCAGATCAGTCAGAAAGCCACCAAAACCTTCTCAAGATGAGTACCTCATTATGGACAGCCAGAACAAGTCATTATTCTGCGCCTCAGAACAGGACACAATAGATTACGCAACCACATGCATACAAAATTCAAGATTGGTGAAACAGCCATGTGTACATGTGGATTGGCGTCGCAGACAACAGAGCACATACTTCAAGACTGCCCAAAATATAACATGTCAAGGTAAACCTTCTGACCTAGAGAGACGAGAGTGGAAGATAAACTCTATGGACCACTATGTGAACTAAAAGAGACAGTTAAATTCATACAAGAGACAACATTGCAGTTATAGACATATTTCAAGCGAACGAAAGAAGAAGAAGAAGACTCCAGTCTCCATATTTGTCGAACTACAAGAAAGCTGACTGGGCAACGTAGAAACGTCGCACCCACATACCAGTTAGAAATATGAACACGGATACATGCATAAATAAAGTAGTCGAAGAGTTCGGGAAATGCATACTACAGACAGCACAGAGAAACAGTATAAAGAGTTCGTAAACAATACAAACCATACTGGAATAGTGATCTGGAACAGTTGCATAATCATCAATGATGTGGAAGTGTGTAGAAAGCAAGCAGAGGCCAAGCCCAGCCAAGATAACCACAATAAATATCAGCACGCAAAAGCCAAATTTCAAAGGGTCAAGCTGCAGGCTAGACGGAAAAGCTGGCAGGAGAAACAGTCATTGAACTTTGAAAGAGATACAAGGAAGTTGTCGAAGCTAGTATAACAACCGATGAGGGCACAGGGAGAAACGTTAAAATCGCACTACATAAAGACGGAAATAACAGGAAAGCTAGCAGACTGCCATTTTGCGGATTAATTTGCACAAGATATCTATAAAGCAATTTCAAAACTGAAAATGAGAAAGCCATCAGGAGCCGATGGCTGCAGATCTTCAATAACTGCTGGACTTTAGGCACAACCCTACAGAGAAGCAATCATGAAATTTATCCTAAAAGTCGGGGAAAGAAAGTTCCAGTGCCCCCCCCCCCCCCCCCAAGCTACAGACCGATTAGCCTCACCAGTTGTCTCTGCAAAATAATGGAGCGCATCATCAATCACAGACAGCAGTGGTACATTGAAAGTGAAAACATTCTTATGCCACGTCTGGCGAGCTTTAGGCAGTGCTACTCTATGGAAGAGCAGACAACCTAACTCATTCAAAAAACTGAGGATGCATTCCAAGAGAATAAACTGGTACTTGTGGCATCGATAGATCTAAAGAAAGCGTTTGACAAAGTCTGGATAGAAGGACTGATAAAAAAACTGAGAAACTATAAACTCAATGGAAGAATGGACAAATAAGTGAAAACATATTTGCACAACAGAAGAGCCCGAGTACAGATAGACGGACTCAAGTGCAAGAACATACTATCGCGTCACGGTGTTCCGCAGTGTGGAGTCCTGCCCCCACACTTTTACTAATCTTCATCAATTATTTTGTTGCTAAATTATCACATGAAATTAAAGTAGCAATTTATGCTGATAATCTGGTCTTATGGAGCACAAATGAACATGCATCAGTGGCCACCAGTTCACTACACACACATACACACAAAATGTAGATATATTAGATGTATGGACAAATAGATGGTGTGTCAGCATAAACACTGTCAAGTGCAGCACAGTTCTATTTATCCTCTCTCCGAAAAAAGGCAGACGTCATCCAGATGTATGGAATACCATCATGTGCCATGCCGATAAACGTGGGCGGTCATGTTCTGCCATCTCACTCGATCACCAGAGTCGTGGATCAGCTACGTGTTCCTGTCTCGACCATGCCATGTGGCCAAGCCATCCAGGTATTTACTTCTCGGTCTTCCCCTTTGTCTCTTCCCTTCGATCTTGCCAGTTGTCACCAAGTTCTCCAATTCATTTCTTCTCATAACATGCCCAAACAATTTTGACTGTCTATGTCTAATGACTCTAATCATTGTACGATCTTCATTTGTTTCTTGAAGGACTTGTTCATTGGTTTTTCTGTCTGTCCATGGTATTCTTTGCATTTTCCTAAGAAACCACATTTCCACAGCCATCAGCTGTTTTTCAGCTTGACTGCTCATTGTCCACGCTTCACATCCATACAAAAGTATAGGTTCTATGTAATACTTCAACACTCTGTTTCTCGTTTAAGTTGATATCTTTTTATTGGTCAGTATGTTTGTCATCTTGCAAAAGGCTACCTTCGCAATGGCAATTCTTGTTCTAATCTCTTCAAGGCATCTCCCATCAGATGTTATGACTGTTCCGAGATAACTGTATCGATTCACTTGCATAAGAATATGCCCATTTACTCGTATGTCACATTGTGGTATTTCTTTCTTCCCAGTGACGACCATAATCTGTGTCTTCTTACTATTCAGTTCTAACCCTAGTTGTTCACTGTGTGCAACAACCACATCTACTAAATGTTGCAGGTCCTGTTCATTGTCTGCAATCAAGACTGTATCATCTGCATATCTAATGTTATTGATGTATCGTCCCCCAATGTTGATTCCTTCCATATCTTCTATATTTCTGAAAATATTTTCACTGTACAGGGAAAAAAGATCTGGAGACATTACACATCCCTGTCTCACACCTCTTTAATAGGCTGATATTGACCTACATCATTATCAATTCTGATGGCAGCTTATTGTTTCCAATATATGTTGTTTTTACAAGTCTAAGGTCTTTTCCGTCAATTTGTAGATCTTCAAGCTTCCTTATCATGTCGACATGTCTCACTTTATCAAAAGTCTTTGTGTAGTCAATAAAGCAAAGGTATAGATCTTTGTTTACTTCTATAGAACGTTCAATTACTGTTCTCAGTATGTACACAGCATTTACTGTACCCATGCCTTCTACAAACCCACATTGTTCTTCTCATATTTCGGGTTGTATATTCTTTCTAACTCTTTGCATGATAATTCTCAGCAAAATCTTCGTGATGCAGCTCATTATACTAATTGTTCGATGTTGATCGCATTCCAAGACTGCTGATTTCTTCTGGATTGTAATAAATATATAATTACATAATTCAGGAGGTATATCTCCAGTATCACATATTGCGTTCAGCAGTCTGGTGACTTAGTCTATTCCATATTTTTCTATTGTGATGTTTCTGTACCTAGGGTCTTCCCAGTTTTCATATGGTTAAGGGCATTCTGAACTTCCATCTTCGAAATTGACGGTCCTTCATTATTATTCCGAAGATCATATTGAATATTGTTCTTCTGTTGTATCATCATAAAGGTCTTTCACATAATCTGACCATGCATGTAAAATCTGATCATTTTCTATTATGATTTTGTCATCTTTGGTTTTTAGGCAACCCGTTGATGTGTGTGTTCTTTTGTTAGTGATGTCATTAATTCTTTTTGCATTAATTTGGTTTTCCGGGTGTTGTGTTGGTTTTCACTTTCCTTGCAATTTTCCTCAAGCCATGTTTCTTATGCCTCTTTGCAGAGCTTCCTAATTTTCCTGTGACTGTCGTCATCTTTTGATGTAGTCACAGGAGATCTCCTTGACTATATGTTGTGTTTGTGAATGTGTTTGTTTGCTGATGAAGGCTAATCGCCGCAACGTCCTATATGTGTCGTAAATCTGTTATGTAAAGCTGCACTACTTTGTGTAATTTTATAGTGACCACGCCTAGAATACGTTGATTATAATTTATGTTTTCTTGCAATGTAATAATAATCTGTATTTTTTATTGCGTTCAATAGTCATAAGTAGTAAGTATTAATAGTAGTAATTAATAATAGTCATTAATAATAACAGAGGAGCGGCTGGCCGACTGGCTAGTACTCCGGACTTTCATTCGGGAGACCCGGTTTCGATCCCTCGGTAAGGTTAGGGTCTTTTTTTTCTAGCGGGCGCAAAAAGAAAATCCTAACCTGCACAGTTCGCGGCGACTGCACTAACCAATCGGTCTTAATTCCTCAGGCTCAAAGACCCCTCTGCCATACACCGCAAGGTACTATATTGGAAGTAAATGACAGTTTTTGACAGTTCAATAGTCACATCCACTAAATACTGCAGCCCCTGGAATTAATATGGTAATCATATGCAAATCTCATATTACTGTTGGTATGTCCACCGATGGCAATACCTCTCATATCATTTACGTTGCCCGTTATGTTAGTTAGTTAGTTAGTCGACAGATCATCCTCATTGCACATCGAACCATTCAGTCCATAAGTGCTCGGATCCCCTCCTCAGCAAATCCCGCAGCATGTAACGGCTAACGACACCAGTTGTGTGTTGGTTTATCAATCTTCTTTGGCTTCCTGCGTAGTGTTCTTGTTTGGCCACACCTCTTTTAATTTGCTGTTCTCGCAGTCTGGCCATGGTTGTAGATTCACAGTCATCACTTGGTTCACGCAAAAGTCTTACTTCTCGTAGAGCATTCAGAATGTCAGCCTGGTCCATGGCGCGTCCGCCCTCAACCGTAGCCTCACCTGCGAGCTTGTCAGCCCGCTCATTTCCTTGTACTCCCGCATGCCCTGGCACGAAGATGAAACTAATCTTTGCCAGCCGAGACCGCTCCAGAGGCAGCAACCATTCTCTTCGGATCGAACCCCTCCTCTATCCTCTTGATCATGTTCATTGAGACGCTAAGGAAACATGCCTTAGTGAATGTCTGTGTCTCGAGCCATGTTATTGCTTTACTTACTGCCATGACTTCCATAGTCAGGCTACTTGTGGTTTCAGTGAAAGCACCAGAGTCCTCCTTCACAATTCTCCCTCCGGCCCGAGCTGTAAAGGCCCATGAGCTTCTCACATGTCGGACGACCGACCCATCTGTGTAGATGACAGCATCACCGTCTAACGAATTCTCGAAAATCAACGCTTGTACTTCTGCCTCCACAGCAGCCGGATTTTCTTGTCTGCATTTTCTATCTAGTTGGATGCAAACTGAAAAGGATGTGCAGAAATCTGTTGGCACTTGTACCCACTCCTCGCCAGGTTCTAGGTCCTCAAGTGAACACACCTGTTGAAGAATATCTTCGGCTTGACCCATCCACGACCGTCCTCTTTTTAACCTGCTGCCCTTCACCTTCATAATTTCACTATGCAGTGGATGTTGTGTGTTTGCGTTAACTCTGAGGTATGGCACGAGCTCTGCAAACTTGTATTCTCTCTTCAATGGTTGGAAAATCAAGAAGGTAGCGCATTGCCCTGCATGCTGTATCTCTTGTACATCCAAGAATAATGCGCATAGCTTCATTCTGTATCCTTTCCATCCTTTCTATCTGACTTTCATTATAGAAGATCATAGTTCTGGAGAGATTACATATCCATGTCGCACACCTCTCTTGATTCGATGGTAATGATTTACTTCAATATCAATTTTAATGACAGCTTGTTGTTTCCCGTATAATTTGTATGTTATTTAAAAGTCTAAGGTGTTTCTGTCATTTTGGATATTTGTAAGCCTTTATGTCTCATCGACGTTTCTTTGCTTACTGTCTATTATTGTTTACAGCAAATGCACAGCATTTGATTTACCATTACCATTACCAATTATAAAGTGTCCTTCCTCTATTTATATTAGTCATCATCATCATCATCATCATCATCATCATCATCATCATCATCATCATCATCATCATCATCATCTTCCACTTCTGACGTCAAACGTCGTGGGGAGGAATAAGTTGCGTTCCAGCGCCCGGTGGGCGGCACTGGATAGTGTCGTTCTGTGTGGTTGTACAATGTCTTTGATGTCATCAATCCATTTTCTTCTTGGATGTCCTCTTGGTCTCGTCGCAGATGATCTTTGATGTAAGGCCAGTGATGGTAGTTGTTGGTGTTGCATTCTAACGACATGGCCAAACCACTTGATCTTCTGCCTTTCAATAAATGTGGCACAAGGTGTTGATCCCATAGTCTGTCTGATAACAGCATTTCTTACTCGGTCTCGGATTGTTAGGTTGGCAGCTCTCCTCAGGCATCTCATCTCGCAGGTGTTGATTTTGCGAAAGTGTGATTTGTATAAAGTCCAGGTATGAGATTGGTAGCATAGGGTTGGTGTAAATATGCTGTTTATTATCTGTCGTTTTGCGGACATGGGTATGTTTGGATGCTTCAGTAAAGTTGATAGTTGATATATAAGTGCACTGTCTTTTTGACATCTGATTTCGATTTCTCTGTCCAATTTGCCATCTTCTGTGATCATACTTCCAAGATATTTGAATTCTTCAACCTATTTCAGAGTTGTGCTATTTACCTGTATACTTCATGGACCCGGCGATCTGCTAACTTGCATCACTTCGGTTTTGGCTGTGTTTATACTCATATTGTATCTGCTGCAGGTTGAACTCAGATTATTAATATGATGTTGTAATCTGCCCTCGTCGCTGTAAAACAGGCACTGATCGTCTGCAAATAGAAGTTCATTTATTTCCTGTGAATCAGTTGTTTCATCTGGAGTAAAGAGTTCTCAATGTTCTGAATCTGTTCTGTCAAGACTTGCTTCTTTGAATATTATGTCCATGTAGACATTAAATAGCAGAGGAGAGAGCACACATCCCTGTCTCACTCCTGTATTGACTGGGAACATATCTGATATTCCTTCTTGTGTTATTACTGTACTTCGGCTCGAGTGGTACATGGCTATGATGTTTTCTAGCAATTTCCCTTGTATCCCATAGTCTTAAAGGATGGTCCATAACTTGTATCTGTCTACTCTACCGAAAACCTTTTCCTGATCTACAAACACGATATTATGCTGGTCACTATATTCAATAGTTTTTTTTCACAAATTTGTCTAAGTGTAAATAGTGCATCAGTGCAACTTTTACCTTTACGAAAACCGAATTGTACTTTGCGTAACTGTTGTTCAACTATGGGTCCAGCTCTTTGTTTCAATAGTTTTGCGTACATTTTCCCTATATGGCTCATGAGTGATATACCCCTGTATGTTTCACACTCTCTCATATTGCCTTTCTTTTTTCATATTGCTACTATTATTGCCTGTTGCCAAACTTATGGGTTGCACCCGTGTGCAGTGATGTTGATCCATCGACTAAACTAAACTAGGTATAAAATTTGGTTCTTGTTGTCTATGACTTTTAGGCACAAAAGTGAGAATTTCTATGTTATGTGTGGGGTTAAGTAATTCTTGGAAGTAATCAAGTATTCTGCCCTACCTTGCTAGTCTTTGTTGTTGATTAAATATTGGTATACCTCTTTTGCTGTTTATGATGGTGGCTGGGTTGTAGCATGCATCTCTGTTTCTCATTGTATTGACACGTTTATACAATTATCTTTGGTAGTCTTTGCTAAATTTATATTATTACTTTCTTAATATCCTTTTCATGAAGACTCTTAGCACAATTGTGGTGTGACACTTTATGGTATATGATTGATGCTAATCACATTCTGAAACTCCTCTTAGGGATTGCAATAAACAAATATTTACATAAGCTGAGAGTGAGAGACGTACTCAGTATCACACACAAATAACACAAAATAATGCAGCTTTATAGAACAGAATCACAGAACATACAGGACGTTGCGGCGACTAGCCTTCATCAGCTAACAAATACATACACAAAATACAAACATATAATCACGGAGAAGACTCTCCAGTGACTACATCAAAGCACAAGAAGGGGATGGGAAGAATGATAAGATGAAAAAAGCCGTGGGAGTCTGTGGTGGGGGATGGTCACGGTTTAGTGAAGGTAAATGAGTGAAAGTGGTACATGAAATAAGGGGGGGGGGGGGTAAGGCGGGAAACTGGAAGCCATTGAGATGTGATGGTGGTCCGAGAGTGAAGACTAAGAAGGGGTTTCCCGGCGGATGTCCATGGTGGACGAATGTTAAAAAGCATTGATGTGTGCACCTAGGTATGATGGTGATAATAACGAAACTTATTTTCTGTTTTCTTTTCGTGTGTACCAAGGGAATCCTAAAGTCTGTGTGGACTGATATGTGTATTTGTTTACCGATGAAGGCTAGTAGCCGCAACGTCCTGTGTGTTTCGTAATTCTATTCTGTAAAGCTGTATTACTTTGTGTTATTTTATACTGTTTACATTTCTACAGCTTTACCGCAGTTCCACCAAGTTTATTCATTCATTCATACATTCATTCATCAATTGCATATCCCTTGCAGAAGCTCGCTCCCGTAACAAACGTTCGAAAATCTTCTCAATCATAAGCAAGATGTTCCGCGTCCGATATACTCATCTGGAGATCATCTGCTACATTATTCAACCATCTTCTCTTTGGCCTCCCACTTCTTCTCTTCCCGGGCATATACCCCTCCATGATTGTTCTCTAAACATTTTCATGACGTCTTAAGTGACCAAAATATTTCAATTTTCTTTGTTTTATCGTCTTAAGTAGAAAACCTTCTTCAATATTCAGATCCTGTCGTATGGATTCATTTATTCTTTTCTATCATCATCATCATCATCATCATCATCATCATCATCATCATCATCATCATCATCATCAACATCATCATCATCATCTTCCACTTCTGCCGTCAAGCGGCGTGGGGAGGAATAATTTGCGTTCCAGCGCCCGGTGGACGGCACTGGATAGTGTCATTCCGTGTGGTTGTACAATGTCTCTGATGTCGTCAATCCATTTTCTTCTTGGACGTCCTCGTGGTCTCGTCGCAGATGATCTTTAATGTAAGGCCAGTGATGGTAGTTGCTGATGTTGCATTCTAACGACATGGCCAAACCACTTGATGTTCTGTCTTTCAATAAATGTGGCACAAGGTGTGTCAAAGACTCAAGTATAGAGGAGGAAGACCACCCTGAATGAGTGGTCTACCTCAAGTAGAGTAGAGGTAACCCAGTGCCCCTACATGAGGGCAGGGTAGGTGATAGGAAGGGGGACTAGTAATTAGTTCTCTCATGAGACACGGAGGTGTCAACAAGAGAGTTAGCACTCTGGTCACGGCATGATCACGGCAACGTGAAACTAGAGTGTAACTCAAGAGAGGCCACTACTCGAGCGTGCTGAATGAGGCCGCACGCAAAAGCCGTAGTGCGCCCCAAGTCCTGCCGCGTACTGTGTAAACAGCACGCGGAGTAGAATCAGATGGGACACAGACTTCAGAGTGATAACATCGCTTAGCGATGCTTGTTTCGTTAGCCGAGTAGATAGATTAGCGATAGGGTTAGGAAACGACTAGTGATAGGAAGTTCTGTGCATTTATTCTTGTGTGATTTGTTAGCGACTGTTTGTTGTACATTGATGTGATGCAAAGAGCCAGTGGCAATAAAATGTGTAACCAATTCCTCTCGTACGACTAGCAAGTCTTTTGTGTGGTGCGAGAGAAGTATCCTAGAATGCCTGTGACATCGGTTGCTGACAAGGTGTTGATCCCACAGTCTGTCTGATAATAGCATTTCTTACTCGGTCTCGGATTGTTAAGTTGGCAGCTCTCCTCAGGCATCTCATTTCGCAGGTGTTGATTTTGCGAAGGTGTAATTTGGATAAAGTCCAGGCGTGAGATTGGTAGCATAGAGTTGGTGTGAATATGCTGTTTATTATCTGTCGTTTTGTGGGCATGGGTATGTTTGGATGTTTCAGTAAGGATGGTAGTTGATATGTAAGTGCACTAGCTTTTTGGCATCTGATTTCAATTTCTCTATCCAATCTGCCATCTTCTGTGATCATACTTCCAAGATATTTGAATTCTTTAACTTGTTTCAGAGTTGTGTTATTTATCTCTATACTAAGTGGGCCTGGCGATCTGCTAACTTGCATTACTTCGGATTTGGCTGCGTTTATACTCATAGTGTATCTGCTGCAGGTTGAACTCAGATTAGTATTTTTTCTATATCCAAGATATTCATAGAACACGTCTATAACATTTATATTCAAAGGCATTTATGAGCTGTTCAGCTTGTTTAGTAAGTGTCCGGGTCTCACAGTCTTATGTTGCACTGGGAAAGATGCATGCTCTTAAAAATATAATTATTATAGTTCTATCTGTCCCCCTCTACAATTCATTCAGTTGTTTTAGTTTTTGAAGAGCAATAGATATTCGTCTCTTATTTGTCGTCATTTTTACACCATTGTTGGTAATTAATGACCCAAGATATTCGAAATTTTCCACCACCTTCAATTTTTCCCTTATTAATATATATATATATATATATATATATATATATATATATATATATATATATATATATATATATATATATATATATATATATATATTTCTTTCTCCATTATCTAAATTATAGTTTTATCTGTATGCATTATCTTTGTTTTTGATATGTAAAGATCTAGGTTGTGATTTTCGCTATTCTTTTGGGTTGAGGTTATTTAGTTGTTCTATACCATTCTGTGATGTGGATAGTTAAATTGTATCATCAGCATATCGAATCTCTGGTATTTCATGACCACCGATATTTAGGGTATTGTAGTGTTGTACTGCTCCCTGGTTATATCATCTCTGCATTTCTCATTATATTTTTTGCGTACAGATTAAACAAATAGGGGGACAGCACAAAGCCCTGACGGACTCTTTGCTTTATGTCAAACCTATCTGATGTCTCGCCATCTACTCTAACCGCTGCTTGTTGATCTAGATAGAGCATTTTTATGAGTTGTGCTATATGTGATGGAAAGCCTCGTGATTTCGCAAAGTTTCTGATGTTGTACATTCTGTGTCTTAACCGGTCTCGGAATCAAAGCCGAGAGGCAACTGTTACGGGTTATAAGTCCTTGTCAGTTGGCGTAGACATGGGGCGCCACGCGTTGCCTCTGACGGTGGGAGACACCTAAAGGTGTCACTGATCAGCTACCGCCCGCCTCAAGCTGGGCAGCCCCCAGCCAATTGGGTGCTGATCCGCCACAGCCTGCCTGCTTCAATGGGTGCTTGGGGCTAGGACAAAATCTGAACCGCAGGCTGTAAAACCAATGCACCAGGTACTAATAAAAAGAATAGAAACTTCAAGCTACGGCTTGCAACCTGGAACGTGAGAACCATGTGTCCAGGATTTTCCACTGACTTGACAAATATTGACGATGTGAGAAAAACGGCTGTGATTGATGCTGAACTCAATCGTCTTAACATTGATATTGCTGGCCTGCAGGAGACTCGCCTCGCTGAGGAAGGGTCACTCAGGGAAAACAATTACACCTTTTTTTGGAAGGGAAGAGGGCAGGCAGAAAAAAGGCAACATGGTGTGGGTTTTGCAGTGAAGAATTCGCTACTGGGAATGATTGATATCCCAGCTGGAGGTAATGAAAGATTATTATCACTGCGCTTGGCAACCTCTTGTGGATTTGCCACCATTCTCACTGCATATGCACCGACACTCGCTTCCTCTGATGATGTGAAGGATACGTTCTATGAGCAGCTAGACTCTGCGATCAAGGCAGTTCCAAAATCCGACTACATTTATATGCTCGGTGATTTCAATGCTCGTGTGGGCAAGGACTCGAGTTCATGGCCAGTGTGCCTTGGAAAATACAACATCGGTCGCATGAATGATAATGGACAAATGCTGCTGGAGCATTGCACTAGAAATGACCTATGTATTACAAACTCCTTTTTTAAAACAAAAGAGATGCATAAGGTCACATGGAAACATCCAAGATCCAGCCATTGGCATCAGCTGGACTTCATTATCACACGGAGACAACATCTGAACCATACATCATTAACTCGAAGTTACCACAGTGCTGACTGTGATACAGATCATTCTTTGGTTGTTGCAAGGGTTAGACTGAGACCAAAGAGAATCTACACAGCTAAACACAAGTCTAGCCCCAGGATTAATATTACTAACACTCACGATCCTGGAAAGTGCTTTGAATTTCAACAGCAACTTGAAGACGCTTTCAATGATACATCAGAAAATTGTATAGTAAATGATAAATGGAGTAAACTTAAGGAAACTATTTATAAAACAGCGGTAGGGGTTTACGGCACTGTGGATCATAAGAGGCAGGACTGGTTTGCGGCAAACAGCCAGATACTGCAGCCCTTGATTGATAAAAAGAAGATAGCTCTCTTAAGAAACAAGGAAAGACCAACGCGTAACACTCTGAGTGAGCTGAAGCAAGCAAGGAAGGATGTACAAAAGGCTGCCAGGCAGTGTGCAAATGACTATTGGATCAAGTTATGTGAGTCCATTCAAATCGCAAGTGATAAGGGAAACATCAGAAGCATGTATGAAGGGATAAAGAAAGCCTGTGGTCCAATGATCAAAAGAAGTGCACCGCTGAAAACCTTGACTGGAGAAATCATCACTGATAAGAAACAGCAGATGGATAGATGGGTCGAGCACTATTTAGAGCTTTACTCAAGTGAGACCAAGCTAGCGGATGATGCCCTCAACGCCATAGAGGCCCTGCCAACTCTTGACCACCTGGACACACTTCCCACTATAACAGAAGTTAAGTGTGCTATAAATGAGCTTGCATCTGGCAAGGCTCCAGGTAAGGATGGGATTCCAATAGAGGTAATCAGGAGTGGGCAAGACACACTCGCTCTACAGATCCACCAGCTAATAGAGCTATGCTGGCGAGAAGGACAAGTCCCACAGGATTTCAAAGATTCAAACATCATAACGCTGTACAAGAACAAGGGAGATCGGAGCGACTGTAACAACTATAGGGGTATCTCACTTCTGTGTATTGTTGGGAAAGTATTTGCCAGAATTGTCCTGCACAGACTTCAAGTCCTGGGAGATCAAGTCTACCCCGAATCACAGTGCGGCTTCCGTCAGAACCGGTCTACCATTGATATGATATTCTCATTGCGACAGATGCAAGAAAAATGCCGGGAACAAAATCAGCCACTGTTTATTGCCTTCATCGACCTCACAAAGGCATTCGATTTGGTCAGTCGTGAGGGTCTGTTCAAAGCACTTAAGAAGATTGGCTGCCCACCAACTCTTCTGTCCATTGTGGAATCATTCCACACAGGCATGAAGGGTATAATCAAGTTTGATGGCTCAACTTCAGAAGAGTTTGAAATCAAGAGTGGAGTTAAGCAAGGTTGTGTACTAGCCCCCACCCTCTTTGGGATATACTTTTCACTTCTACTGAAATATGCCTTTCGTGATCAGGATGACGGTATATACATTCACTCACGCTCAGATGGTGGCCTCTATAATGCTCAGAGATTGAAGGCCAAGACCAAAATTAGCAGGGTACTAATCAGAGAGTTGCTTTTTGCGGATGATGCTGCGATTCACGACCCACTCTGAGGAAGAATTACAACATCTACTATCTGCATTCTCCAATGCTTGTTCTGAATTTGGTTTAACAATTAACAAAAAGAAGACACAGATTATGTCACAAGGTGCACCTGGTGTACCATCAATCTTTATTGACGACGCCGAACTGGAGATAGTAGACCATTTTACATATCTAGGATCAGAGGTAAATAGCAAATTATCCCTCGATCAGGAAATCAACATCAGGATTGGCAAGGCAGCAACAACAATGAACTTGTTAGCAAAAAGAGTCTGGGAGAACAGGAAGCTTACTGCCAAAACAAAAGTCCTCGTCTACCAAGCCTGTGTCCTTAGTACTCTTCTTTATGGCAGTGAAACCTGGACAACTTACTCACGCCAAGAGAAACGTTTAAACAGCTTTCATATGCGGTGTCTGCGAAGAATTCTTGGTATTAAGTGGCAAGACAAAATCACAAATACTGAAGTATTGGAAAGATCAGGTTGTGTGACGGTGTATTCCATGCTCAGTCTTCGTAGACTTAGATGGATAGGACACGTTAGGAGGATGGATGATGGTAGAATACCAAAGGACATCTTTTTTGGTGAATTACAGATGGGTAGGAGATCTCAGGGTCGGCCTCTACTACGATACAAAGATGTGTGTAAGCGGGACATGATTGATACAGGCATTGATAATGCACATTGGGAGCACGTCGCCGCTGAACGTGTTGCATGGAGGGCAACTATCAGAAATGGAATAAAGACAAAGGAGAAAATGATTGCAGATAAAGCACACACAGAGCGTGAGAGACGTAAGATGGTGCAAAATGGTGGAAATGACCATGTTTTCACATGCACCCACTGTGGGCAAACATTTGCAGCAAGAATTGGCCTTACCAGCCACACTCGCCACCGCCATGGATCGTAGTTATTAAGCCTTTTTGAAGCACAATGTACCAAACTATCGTCTGTCAAGACGGAAAGGTGCCAATGTAATGTAATGTAAACATTCTGTGTACATGATGTTGTATATTCTATATAATTAAACGCATGTTGAGTATGTGATCGCTTGTTCCCATTCCTTGTATAAATCCAGCTCGAACCACGTTAATCTCTTCTTACATTTTCTTACACCAATAATACTATAGGACATAACTGTGAAATAATATGCTAGCTATAATTTAACATAATTATTATGCGTTTCTTAATGTTGTTTTATTATTTTTATTTCATTTTAAAACTATCGCCCACAAAGTAATTTCTTATTTCTCAGCCGAGAAATTTGCAACGTATATTTGTAAAACAGCATCCTTGTGCCTTCTTTAGTGCCAACAAGACATGGGAATGTGCATTTTTTTTCGGTATTTAGTAACTGCCATTCATGTTTTGAGTAATTCTGAGTTTTTATGCTAACCTCCGCTGAGTTATGAAACATGGTCGAATCGTTTTATACGCCAATGGCGCGTTAGCGTGCTTGTTTTTTTACACGTTACACGCATCAGTTTGGACTTCAGCGTTAACTTCAGTTTCATGAAGCAATAGTTAAACAGCTGAACGTAAAGTTGACTAGAAAATCAACCTGAGCTTGATCGCAACGGTTGCTTGCTGGTGTTAATTTTCGGACAGCAACTTTCTGAAATGTGTGACATTGTGAGTGATTCTTTCGCCTGTTCTGTTTGAAGTTTGTTGTTCAAGTTGTTGATTAACGATTGAGCCTTGCCCTACATAGTTACCTCAGTTCTTGAGCCGTAAGTAAGTCAACATACTTTAGTACAGTTTATTTATTATTTAATTAATAAACGAAAACATGGCACTCTTCCGAATAACGGGTCTAAATCGGGAGATAAATCTGTAGTTAAAAAGTATCCCTTACAGGGCCTCATTGGGTAAAAGGCTAGTCACGTGACGTCATCGGGACATGTCTTTGACTGTATTTTGTTAATTTTTTTCATTGTGTCTTGAGTAGCATAGTTGTAAGTATCCCCGCCTGTAATGCAGGAGACCGTTGTTCGATTCCCCACAGGCGAATTTGTGTGTGTGTGTGTGTTTTGTTTTTTTCATTTTTCAGAAATTAATTAAGTGAAAGTGACAAGATAACTATGTACAAAGGCAGTTATTCGGCATTTTGACAAAATTAGCTAACTTACTTAGTAATTATTTATTAAAGTAAGCCGTTGCGGTCTTATATTAGGTAAGGAACCTATGGCGGGTCTAGCAAACCGGTAGGAAACGAGGAAAGGCAATAGTCACAGGCACTAGAGCTTCAATTAACGTTCTCCATGATGCCTAACGGCATAAGTGGAAGGCAACGACAACACCAACTTCTGGAATAAATGCCGTGGTTGATTGTGATGTTCCTGTACTGTAAAAGACATCCAAACTAACTGTACCTTCTGAATCAATCAATCAATCATGTGCCATGTCGGAAAGCGTGGGTGGTCATGACTCGCCATTTCATTCGATCACCAGAGTCGGGGATCAGCTCAGTGTTCCTGTCTCGTCCATGCCGTGTGGCCAACCCATCCAGGTATTTTCCTCTCGGTCGTCCTCTTGGTCTGTTGTTCCCTTAGATGTTGCCAGTTGTCACTAAGTTCTCCAATTCATTTCTTCTCATAACATGTCCAAAAAATTTTGACTGTCTATGTCTAATTTCTTTAATCATTTTACGATTGTCATTTGTCTCCTGTAGTACTTGGTCATTGGTTTTTCTGTCTGTCCATGGTATTCTTTGTATTTTCCTCAGAAACCACATTTCTGCAGCCATCAGATGTTTTTCAACTTGACTGCTCATTGTCCAAGTTTCACATCCATACCAAAGAACAGGCTCTATGTAGCCCCTCAACACTCTTTTTCTCATTTCAATTGACATCTTTTTATTGGTTAGAATGTTTTTCATCTTGCTAAAGGCTACTTTCGCCATGGCGATTCTTGTTCTAATCTCTTCAAGGCATCTCCTATCAGATGTTATGACTGATCCAAGATAATTCTGGAGACATTACACATCCCTGCCTAACACCTCTCTTAATTATAATAGGCTGATATTGTCCCACTTCATTATCAATCCTTATGGCAGCTTGTTGTTTCCAGTATATGTTTTTTATAAGTCTATTGTCTTTCCCATCAATTTGTAGATCTGCAAGCATATCCACCATGTTGACATGTCTAACTCTATCAAAAGCCTTTGTATAGTCAATAAATCAAAGATGAATATCCTTGTTTACTTCTATAGCACGTTCAATAACTGTTCGCAGCATATACACAGCATTTACTGTACCCTTTCCTTCTACAAACCCACATTGTTCTTCCCCTATTTCAGGTTGTATTTTCTTCCTCACTCTTTGCATGATAATTCGTAGCAAAATCTTTGTGATGTGACTCATTATACTAATTGTTCTATGTTGATCACATTCCAAGGTTCCTAATTTCTTTGGGATTGCAATAAATACAGTTACATAATTCAGAAGGTATATCTCCAGTATCATATAATGTGTTCAGCAGTCTGGTGACTTGATCTATTCCATATTCTTCTAAAGCTTTAATCATTTACCTTCTGAAACAAACATGAATAGTCGCCGGGTCTATAGTGAAAGAGTTATGAATGCATTTCGTAATCTGCATACCGTGTTCAAAACCTAGCTGCAGCGATTTGGAAGCAGATGGCCTTGCGTTGGTTTTCATACAAAGGTATGAGTGCCGGTGGTTTAGAAAGAAATGGCAAACTACTGAACGTAAACGTCCCTGGGAATTTAAAAAAAAAAACAACATTCTGTTGATTTGCCAAACCAAGCCATACATCACAATGTCAGGATTAATTCATTGCAACATATTGATCGACACAGACATATCAAATATATCATGATAGGTTTATTGGATATCTGAATTTGTTGTTGTTTGTTCGTTAGCTTTGAACGCAAGCGTAGCCAATATAAGTGCTACTGCTAATAGCTGCCACTACTGGAGAGTGCACTGGACTGATATTTGCATGTGGATTATTTTTCCTATTACCATTGTCCCTCACCATCAGGTAAACCCTCTCAGACTTCAGGCAGGGGCAGACTTGGGCATTCCCCGCACACGGCTGCTTAATTGTATAATTTTCTACATTGGTTTGTTAGGTGTGTTCTCACTCCATATTGTTTAAGGATTTTTCACAGCTTTGTTTGTATCTACTCTTGATTGCGAATCATTCATTGGCACTTCGACAGATGATAGTTTGTGCTTCAAAAAGGCATAATAACTTTTACCCATGGCGGTAGCGAATGTGACTGGTAAGGCCAATTCGTGATGTAAATGTTCGTTCACAGTGGGTGCATGTGAACACGTGGTTATTGCCGCCATCATGCACCATCTTACGTCTCACATGCTCGGTGTGTGACTTATCTGCAATAATTTTCTCCTTTGTCTCTATTCCATTTCTGATGTTTGCCCTCCATGCAACACGTTCAGCGGCGACTTGCTCCCAATGTGCATTATCAATGCCTGTATCAATCATGTCCCGCTTACACACATCTTTGTATCATAGTAGAGGCAGACCCTGAGATCTCTTACCCATCTGTAATTCACCAAAAAAGATGTCCATTGGTATTCTACCATCATCCATCCTCCTAAGATGTCCTACCCATCTAAGTCTATGAAGACTGAGCATGGAATAAACCGTCACACAACCTGATCTTTCCAATACTTCAGTATTTGTGATTTTGTCTTGCCACTTAATACCAAGAATTCTTCGCAGACACCGCATATGAAAGCTGTTTAAACGTTTCTCTTGGTGTGAGTAAGTTGTCCAGGTTTCACTGCCATAAAGAAGAGTACTAAGGACACAGGCTTGATAGACAAGGACTTTTGTTTTGGCAGTAAGCTTCCTGTTCTCCCAGACTCTTTTTCTTAACCTGTTCATTGTTGTTGCTGCCTTACCAATCCGGATGTTGATTTCCTGATCTAGGGATAATTTGCTATTTACCACTGATCCTAGATATGTAAAATGGTCTACCATCTCTAGTTCGGCGTCGTCAATAAAGATTGATGGTACCCCATGTGCACCTTGTGACATAATCTGTGTCTTCTTTTTGCTAATTGTTAAACCAAATTCAGAACAAGCATTGGAGAATGCAGATAGTAGACATTGCAATTCTTCCTCAGAGTGGGTCGTAACTGCAGCATCATCTGCAAAAAGCAACTCTCTGATCAGTACCCTCCTAATTTTGGTCTTGGCCTTCAATCTCTGAGCATTGTAGAGGCCGCCATCTGAGCGTGAGTGAATGTATATACCACCATCCTGATCACGAAAGGCATATTTCAGTAGAAGTGAAAAGTATATTCCAAAGAGGGTGGGAGCTAGTACACAACCTTGCTTAACTCCACTCTTGATTTCAAACTCTTCAGAAGTTGCACCATCAAACTTGATTATACCCTTCATGCCTGTGTGGAACGATTCCACAATGGACAGAAGAGTTGGTGGGCAGCCAATCTTCTTTAGTGCCTTGAACAGACCCTCACGACTGACCAAATCAAATGCCTTTGTGAGGTCGATGAAGGCAATAAACAGTGGTTGATTCTGTTCACGGCATTTTTCTTGCATTTGTCGCAATGAGAATATCATATCAATGGTAGACCGGTTCTGTCGAAAGCCACACTGTGATTCGGGGTAGACTTGATCTCCTAGGACTTGAAGTCTGCGCAGAACAATTCTGGCAAATACTTTTCCAACAATACACAGAAGTGAGATACCCCTATAGTTGTTGCAGTCACTCCGATCGCCCTTGTTCTTTTACAGTGTTATGATGCTTGAATCCTTGAAATCCTGAGGGACTTGTCCTTCTCGCCAGCATAGCTCTATTAGCTGGTGGATCTGTAGAGTGAGTGTGTCTTGCCCACTCCTGATAACCTCTATTGGAATCCCATCCTTACCTGGAGCCTTGCCAGATGCAAGTTCATTTATAGCACACTTAACTTCTGTTATGGTGGGAAGTGTGTCCAGGTGGTCAAGAGTTGGTAGAGCCTCTATGGCGTTGAGGGCATCATCCGCTAGTTTGGTCTCACTTGAGTAAAGCTCCAAATAGTGCTCTACCCATCTGTCCATCTGCTGTTTCTTATCAGTGATGATTTCTCCAGTCAAGGTTTTCAATGGTGCACTTCTTTTGATCATTGGACCACAGGCTTTCTTTATTCCTTCATACATGCTTCTGATGTTTCCCTTATCACTTGCGATTTGAATGGACTCACATAACTTGATCCAATAATCATTTGCACACTGCCTGGCAGCCTTTTGCACATCCTTCCTAGCTTGCCTTAGCTCACTCAGAGTGTTATGCCTTGGTCTTTCCTTGTTTCTTAAGAGAGCTTTCTTCTTATCAATCAAGGGCTGCAGAGTCTGGCTGTTTGCCGCAAACCTGTTCTGCCTCTGATGATCCACAGTGCCGTAAACCCCTACGGCAGTTTTATAAAGAGTTTCCTTAAGTTGACCCCACTTTTCATTTACTGTACAATTTTCTGGTGTATCAGTGAAAGCGTCTTCAAGTTGCTGTTGAAACTGAAAGCACTTTTCAGGATCGTGAGTGTTAATAATATTAATCCTGGGCTAGATTTGTGTTTAGCTGTGTAGATTCTCTTTGGTCTCAGTCTAATCCTTGCAACAACCAAAGAATGATCCGTATCACAGTCAGCACTGTGGTAACTTCGAGTCAATGATATATGGTTCAGATGTTGTCTCCGTGTGATGATGAAGTCCAGCTGGTGCCAATGGCCGGATCTTGGATGTTTCCATGTGACCTTATGCATCTCTTTTGTTTTAAAAAAGGAGTTTGTAATACATAGGTCATTTCTGGTGCAATGCTCCAGCAGCCTTTGCCCATTTTCATTCATGCGACCGATGTTGTATTTTCCAAGGCACACTGGCCATGAACTCGAGTCCTTGCCCACACGAGCATTGAAATCACCGAGCATATAAATGTAGTCAGATTTTTGGAACTGCCTTGATCACGGAGTCTAACTCCTCATAGAACGAATCCTTCACATCATCAGAGGAATCGAGTGTCGGTGCATATGCAGTAATAATGGTGGCAAAACCACAAGAGGTTGCCAAGCGCAGGGATAATAGTCTTTCATTTCCTCCTGCTGGAATTTCAATCATTCCCAGTAGCGAATTCTTCACTGCAAAGCCCACACCGTGTTGCCTTTTTTCTACCTGCCCTCTACCCTTCCAAAAAAGGTGTAATTGTTTTCCCTGAGTGACCCTTCCTCAGCGAGGTGAGTCTCCTGCAGGCCAGCAATATCAGTGTTAAGACGATTGAGTTCGACATCAATCACAGCCGTTTTTCTCGCATCGTCATATATTGGTCAAGTCAGTGGAAAATCCTGAACGCATGGTTCTCACATTCCAGGTTGCAAGCCGTAGCTTGAGGTTTCTATTTTTCTTTTTATTAGTACCTGGTGCATTGGTTTTACAGCCTGCGATTCAGATTTTGTCTTAGCCCCAAGCACCCATTGAAGCAGGCAGGCTGTGGCGGATCAGCACCCAATTGGCCGGGGGCTGCCTAGCTTGAGGCGGGCGGTAGTTGATCAGTGACACCTGTAGTTGTCTCCCACCGTCAGAGGCAATGCGTGGCGCCCCATGTCTACGCCAATTGACAGAGACTTATAACCCGTAACAGTTACCTCTCGCTTTGATTCTGAGGTCGGTTAAGACCAGGGATGGAGTTATTGCCTCTCCGTAGCACAAAGCCTGGGCTAAAATATAGAGATAATGTGTTGCCCATGCAGCATGATCCCTCTCTCGGCCTGCCTAGTTCACCTCTACATCTGGAACAAGACAAGCTGCAGAATCTGCCGGATCAGCAAAGCAATGCTCTAACTGTCCACCTGTCGGAGTTTCAATCCTAGATCAGCCGCCAACCAAGGCTTAGGGCCTGGTCTGCCCTGCCATGACATTTTGTCTTTTAGGTTGCTTTTCCTCGCACCAGGGTAAGACTTGTACCCTCCCAATTGCGTTCTTCCGCCCAAAACCGTTGGCACAATGTGGGGTGTTGGGTTTGGTAAGCACCGCCCAACGTTCAGCGCTAACAGAAAGCAGGTAGTACCGTCTACTGTTATACGGTAGCTCAGTCATATCTGACTAAGACCTGACGACCATGATTGCGAATAGAGACTTCGTTTATTCGCAATTTGATTGCGAATACACTCTCCCAGAAAGAAATATTGCTCCGACACAGATCAGCAATAATGTTCTACCAATTGATCAACTGGCAGCTGTAGGTGTCAGACCTGGTGATTTATATACATTAATGAACAATAAACTACAGTGGCTGCAATGGCTTGCTACACACAGATTAATACGAAACACAGTAGAATGTTCATGTTGCCAACGTCCAATGTCATTAGTTTCGCGGTTGGAATGTTCTGACAGATTCTCGTGGCAGTGTCGTCAATGTAATAGTTGTTGCAGTGTACGAACAGGTTCGTTCTTTGCCTCTTGTGAACTCCCAAGTGAAAAAATTGTGATGATAATGTTTTATTGGTTGTTTGATGTGAAGTTGAAACATGTGATGTTTATTGAACGCTTGACAAGCTGTGACACAATTGTCAACTACAATAAATATTTTCGGGTAGAATGTTACAACTGAGTGCCTGACATAGACATTACCTACAATGAGGCAAAGAGGTTTATAAAAAGCACTTTTAGAACAGTCATGTGCCACAGGTGACACCAGACCGTCATCCAGCTACTGATGGCAAAACTATAACTAAACTAAATAAATTTAGAGTAGGAACATGGAATGTTAGGACATTAAATGATCTAGGAAAGTTAAACAATGTTCTAAGAGAAATGGAAAACATGAAAATGAATATATTAGGCATAAGTGAGATGAGATGGAAGGAATCTGGCAAAATTATAACCGACAAACACACAATAATTTATTCTGGAGGGGACACACATGAAAAAGGTGTAGGAATAATATTTGATGAAAAAACAGCAAAGTCTATGAATGGATACTGGTGTATTTCAGATAGAGTTATAATGGTCAAAATCAAAGGCAAACTAATAAATATAAATATACGAATATATGCACTAACAACAAGCAGTAGTGAGGAAGAAATACTACACTTTTACTTGATGAAGTAGAAATGGCAATAGCTCAAATTGTATCACAAGAAATAAAAATAATACTGGGAGATTTTAATGCAAAAGTGGGAAAGGGAAAAATAGAGGATATAGTGGGGAATTATGGTTTAGGTACAAGAAATGAAGAGGAGAGAAATTAATGGAATGGGCAAATATTAATGATATGATAATTGGAAACACATGGTTTAAACACCATAAAAGATGACTATACACATGGAAAAGCCCTGATATGAAAATAAGCAACCAAATTGACTGCATACTTAAAAATAAAAGATTTGGAAATGCAATTAATGTAAAGACAATGCCTGGTGCTGACAGTAATAGTGATCATGTAACACTATGTGGACAAATAAAAGTAAGATTAAAGAGAGGGAAAAAATGGTTAAGAACATGAGACTTAATAAAGAGGTTCTGAAAGTAGATAAAGAAATTCAAGAACAGTACAGAATTACTGTGAAAAATAGGTACAATGTAATAGCTCAAATACAGAGTATAAATGAACAATGGGAAATTTTAAGGGACTCCATTCATCAAACTAGCAAAGAAATATTACCAGAGAGAAGCCAAAAAGCTAAGAAAAAATGGATTAATGAAGAAATCTTAATGCTGATGGACAAAAGGAAACAGAATAAAAATGATAAACAAGAGTATGCTAAGATAAATAAAGATATAATATAATATTAATAACTATAATAATATAGGAAATAAATACTTTTGTATTAAAATCTCCCAGTATTATTTTTATTTCTTGTGATCCAGTTCTACTTCATCGTAAAAGTGTTGTATTTCTTCCTCACTACTGCTTGTTGTTAGTGCATATACTCGTATAATATTTATATCTAATGTGTGAAGGCAAAAGAAAGTTGGTTAAACGAGCAATGCACAAAAACAAATTTGATTAAATTCCATTAAAGATCAAAAAAGTATGCACAGACAAATCAGTGAGCTCACAGGATGAAAAAATAATAATAAATACTGGGTGTTTGAAATCAAAAACCGGAAAGATATTATTGGAGGAAGATGCTATAATGAAGAGGTAGAATGAGTGTATAAGAGAATTATATAATGGAGAAAGGGAAGAATTAACAGAAGAAAATAACTTAGAAGACCCACCTTTTCTAAAAGAAGAAATCGCTGACGCTATGAAACATATGAAGAAAGGAAAAACAGCTGGGCCAGATGAAATCACAGTAGAAGAATTAGAAGTATCGGGAGAATTTGGGGTAGATATGTTAATCAAAATGCTGAATGATATTTACAACAGTGGATATTTACCGAGCGATATGCTGAAATCTGTATTTATAGCAATACCAAAGAGACCAGGAGAATTTGAATGCAAAGATTTTCATACAATTAACCTCATAAACCATGTCACTAAGCTTCTACTCAAAATTATAATGAGAAGAACAAGAAAGAAAATAAAAATGGAAATTGGTGAAGAACAGTATGATTTTATGGCAGGAAAAGGTACAAACAATGCAATATATATATTACGAACACTAATAGAAAGGTCAAAAGAGAAACAGAGAGACATATATTTATGCTTCATAGATTATACTAAAGCATTTGATAAACTAAAACATGATGAGCTGATTAAAATGTTGGAAGATATCAACATTGATGGGAAAGATTTAAGAATAATAAAGAATATATACTGGAACCAAGTAGCAGCAATTAAAATGGGAAATAATGAGAGTAGTTACGAACAGATAAAGCTAGAAGTACGACAGGGATGTGTCTTGTCACCAGATCTCTTCTCCCTATATAGCGAAGTAATAATGAGAGAGATCAAAGAGAAGCCAGGAATACTAATCAGAGGATATAATATAAACAATATACGCTATGCAGATGACACAGTATTGGTGGCGGATAATGCAACAGACCTACAACAATTGTTGGACATTGCAGTAACAGAGAGTGCATAGAAAGGACTCTCCTTGAATATCAAGAAAACAGTAACAATTGTGATATCAAAGAAAATGGGGAGACGAAAATGTGGCATAGAAATAGAAGGGGAAATTCTCAACCAAGTGGATAATTTTAAATACCTAGGGTCACTTATAACATCAGATGGAAGATGTACAACAGAGATTAAGAGCAGAATAGGGCAGGCAAAAGCCACATTTCAAAAAGTGAAGAGTATCTTATGCAATAAGTCGCTATCAATGAATGTAAGAAAGAGAGTGTTAAAATGCTATATAGAACACATTTTGCTTTATGGCAGCAAATCTTGGAATGTAAATGAACAAATTAGGAAGAACGCAGAAGCAACAGAGATGTGGTTTTTAAGACGAATGTTGCGAATTCCTTGGACTGCCAGAGTAACCAACAACGATTGCCTGAAAGAGGCTAATGAAACTAGAACACTATATACAACAATAAGAAAGAGACAAACAGCTTTCTTTGGTCATGTGATGAGAAGAGAAGCATTGGAGAACATCGTGACAACTGGAAAGATAAAGGGGAAGAGAGGCAGACAAAGAGAACGAATTGGAATTGAACGCTGGACGAATTGAGACGGTAGCATGGAGGAATATCATCAGCAGAGTTGATCCAGAACACCAAACACCGATATCTGTGGAGAGCCATGAATGCCTAAGCCAGCCGGCAGAGCACTTGATGATGATGATGTTTTCCAATCTGCAAAAGGCTTCCTTTGCCATAGTGATTCTTGCTCTAATCTCTTCAGGCACTTCCCATAAGCATAAGATGTTATGACTGATTTGAAAAAAAAAGTTGTACCATTTCACTTGTTTAAGAACTTTACCATTTATCCTTATATTACATTATGGTATTTCTTTCGTCTTAGAGAAGACCGTAATCTCTTGTCTTCTTACTATTGAATTCTAACCATAGTTGTTCACTGTACAATAACCGTATCTTCTAAATGTAGCTGATCCTGTTCATTGTCTGCAATTAATACTGTATCATCCGCATATCTAATGTTATTGATATGTCCCCCAATGGTGATTCCTCTTATACCTTCTAAATGTCAAAAAAATATTTTCACTTTATAGGGAAAGAAGATCTGGAGACATTACTACACATCCTTGTCGCAGACCTCTCTTATAGACTGATATTGACCTACTTCATTATAAATATTTATGGCAGCTTGTTGTTTCCAATATATGTTATTTTACAAGTCAAAGGTCTTTCCCATCAGTTTGTAGATCTCTAAGCTTCTTCTTTTCATTTGTCCATAACTGTAATGTTGTCTTTTGTATGAATTTAACTCTCTATTGTTTAGTTGTGATCTCAGTGATCCATAGAGTTTATCTTCCACTGTTGTTGCTCTAGGTCAGAAGGTTGCCTAAATGTGTTGTATTTTGTGTAGTCTTGCTGTCTGCAGCACCAATCCACTTGTGCACATGGCTTTTTCACCAATCTTGAAATTTGTAAACATGTGGTTGCGCCCTGTTCTGAGGTGCAGAATAATAATTTGTTCTGGTCTGTCCATAAGGTGGTAGTCATCTTGAGCTGGTGTTGGTTCCTTTCTGACTGGTGGTATGTAACGGGCATGCCAGATTGTTCTATTGCACCTTCCTTAGCTAATCGATCAACTCTCTTGTTTCTGGGTACTCCACAGTGAGGTGGTATCCTCTATAACATTGGCTTTATGGTTTCTGTTTCTTCATCAGACCTTCTTTCCAGACTTTGTCAAAAGCTTTCTTCAGATCTATCCACACCGCAAGCACTAATTTCTTCTTTTGGAATGCATCTTCAGTTTCTTGAGAGAGATAAGTTGCTTGTTTTTCCATAGAGTAGCAATGCTTAAAGCCAGCCTGCTGTGGCACAAGAATGTTTTCACTTTCAATGTAAAACTGCAGTCTGTGATTGACGATGCAGATCTGTAAACATCTTCATCATTTTTATATCTTACTTTATCTGGGGCAGTGGTCAACCCAACAAAGGCAGCAGTGACATGGTTCTCTTTGAATAATCATATTGTCAACACTCCAACACCAACTATAAATCTGTGTTCAGAGACTGAAAAGAACGCAGGCAATGAATTACCTGGGGATGCGTTTTGATCGAAGTCTTGCTTATAATGGGCACATAGACCAGGTGATAACAAAGGCCAAGTGGGGTTTAGCTGGGATAAAGATTATGGCAGTGGCAAACTGAGCTGCACCATCTATGTCTTCTTTATGAGGGTCTGGTCATGTCTGTTTTTGAGTATGCAATGGCGACCTTGAATCTCAGCCGTAAGCAGATGGAAAGGATACAGAATGAAGTTGTGCATATTATTCTTGGATGTACAATGGATACAGCATGCATACATTTCAAGATCGTGTTAATACAAGAACCGACTACTTGATATTGTTTTTCCCTCCATATTTTATGGTTCTGTACTTCTCGCTTTTCTGAAATTTGCTTTATTACATAAGTAGACCCGCAAATCAGGGTTTATGCAGACATCTAGACTTGTTCTAGTATGTGTTATTAAATTTAGCTTCTATTGTTATTCTATTTTTATGTATACTGTATAGGGGCTTTGGGGGGGGGGGGGGGTAGATTTATAGGGAGGAAATACGAAAGGGGGTAACGACATTCTGAACATACAGTGAAGAGGTGCATGGGCCAAAAAGATTGAGAACCACTACTTTAGAGGGTGATGCTGTCATTTACACAGATCTGACGGTCGTTCTAAGTTGAATTTATCTTGTATCTCCTCACTCTTCAGTGCACATAGATGACATGTTGTGCCTCTTGGTGTATATTTCACCTTCTTCAATTTTATATGTATATTGCTTAGACTAATCTGTGGTCACTATAGCAGTCTGCATTTGGTATAGGTTTTTGCGTCTTTTAAGGCTTTTCAAAATCTTCAGTTGATGAGGATGTAACCAATCTGGTTTCTGATCGTATTGCAATGGCAAACTACTGAATATAAAATTACCTAGAAAATCAACTTGGCATTGGTCACAACTTCCTGCAAAGGACATGCAACATGAAAATAAAAAAGATTAATCTTAACTGGTAATAAATGGTATATTTAATTCACCCAGGGCTAAACATAACTAAATATTCAGTAAATGTTGCCTCATTATGAATACCTGAACACAGCCTCAAATACTGGCCTGTAAGGGTTAAGATGAAGTCAGTGCACTATAAGTATATGCTTTATATACACTTTGTCTTCTGATTCCTTCTTGCTCTTCCCATCATGACAACTATCATCAGATAGTGTTCCACAGAAAGCAGTATTGTTCACATAACAATGAGAAATAGCAAAATATTTTCTACACAAAATATTGCATACATGGCTCAAAATGGAAACAAAACACCATAGTAATTGGAGCAAACACCTCAACATGTTCTATAGCTATCATCACACATGTTTGTTAAAGGTGTCTGTACAAAATAAAATGTAGAGGGTAACAACAAATAATTATTTATTATATTAATATTGAAGTAACTATTAAATTACATTTACAGAATAAGAATTTATCATATTTTGGTTAAGAGTGATGTTTATTACTCAGGGGTGGGGTAGGGGTATACAAATTCAGGCGCATAGAAATGTCTACCTGGCATCTGAATGTTCAATCGTTTTATTAGCCTGTATTTAAAATAAACCATTTCCTGGCTCCTGAATATATTTATATTTAATGTTCAATCGTTTTATTAGCCTGTATTTAAAATAAACCATTTCCTGGCTCCTGAATATATTTATATTTAATGTTCAATCGTTTTATTAGCCTGTATTTAAAATAAACCATTTCCTGGCTCCTGAATATATTTATATTTAATGTTCAATCGTTTTATTAGCCTGTATTTAAAATAAACCATTTCCTGGCTCCTGAATATATTTATATTTAATGTTCAATCGTTTTATTAGCCTGTATTTAAAATAAACCATTTCCTGGCTCCTGAATATATTTATATTTAATGTTCAATCGTTTTATTAGCCTGTATTTAAAATAAACCATTTCCTGGCTCCTGAATATATTTATATTTAATGTTCAATCGTTTTATTAGCCTGTATTTAAAATAAACCATTTCCTGGTTCCTGAATATATTTATATTTAATGTTCAATCGTTTTATTAGCCTGTATTTAAAATAAACCATTTCCTGGCTCCTGAATATATTTATATTTAATTTTCACATAAAAATATCCATAATTGCTGAAACAGCCTCCCATACGTCATTCAAGGAGAAATTCAACATATGTGCATTGTAACCTCTAAGCCATCCTACATCCAAACACAATGTATCTGTTACATTTAAACTTACCAGTATGTTTGTATTCTGTTGTCTGGTATATCTGTGAATTTTTAAATAGTTTTTTTCTGTTGTATTTTTCAGAAATCACCAGAGTTCTCAAAGTGATTCTTCCATCTCCATTCACAAGTGTGCACAAAAGGAGATGTATGATAACATAAACATGGAGATTGTGAAACAAGAGCAATCAGAAGTATTGTGTGAGAACACCAGTCACAGATTTCATCAAATGGTTGACATGGCAAGTTGTAGCAGCATTCTAGAAATGGCAGGACAGAGTAAAACAAAATTGACAACTGAGAATGACAAGGTATCATTGAAACATGAACATTGTCAGATGTCAGAGAATGCTGACAAATTATCAATAAAACATGAACATTGTCAGATGTCAGAGAATGCTGACAAATTATCAATAAAACATGAACATTGTCAGATGTCGGAGAATGCTGACAAATTATCAATAAAACATGAACATTGTCAGGTGTCAGAGAATGATGACAAGGTATCATTAAAACATGAAAATTGCCAGATGTCAGAGAATGATGACACAGTATCATTAAAACATGAACATTGTCAGATGTCAGAGAATGAGTCTTCACTGACTGAAATCATCAATAAACTATCTTTCAATAATGACGGTTGCCAACTACAAAATGCACAAACGCCAGTAGCTGATACTGATGTCTCCCAGAAATCTTTCGATGCTAGTTCTGGTTTTGTCAGTTGTATTCCTCCGAGATCACACACTGGGGACATGCAATACATACCTGATGTGTGTGATTCCATTGTCACTGTGAGCACACACTTAAATACACGCAAAAGAGCAAAATTAGGAGAGAAACCTCACAAATGTGATGATTGTGGTGCTTCTTTCACACACCCCTTCAGACTGAGGCGCCACAAGAGTATACATACAGGAGAGAAACCATACAAATGTGATGATTGTGGTGTTTTTTTTACTCTGTTTGCCTTTCTGAAGCAACACAAGAGAACCCATACAGGAGACAAACCGTACATATGCGATGTATGCACTGCTGCGTTTACTTTATCTGGTAATTTGACACGCCACAAAAGAACACATACAGGAGAGAAACGTTATAAGTGTGATGATTGTGGGAATTCTTTTGCTGCTTCCCAGAACCTGATTATACACCTACGTGCACACATAGGAGAGAAACCTTACAAATGTGATGATTGTGGTCTTTCTTTTTTTGGTATCGAGAATCTGAAAAAACACATTAATATACACACAGGAGCGAAACCTTATAAATGTGATAATTGTGGTGCTTCTTTCAATCAGTTACAATCACTGATAAGTCACAAGAGAATACATACAGGAGAGAAACCTTACAAGTGTGATGTTTGTAGTGCATCTTTTGTTGATGGTAGCCCCCTGAGGAGACACAGGCGAACACATACAGGAGAGAAACGTTACAAATGTGATATTTGCAGTGCTTCTTATAAATGTTCCAGCTCACTGAGGAATCATAAGAGAACACATACAGGAGAGAAACCTTACGCATGTGATATTTGCAATGCTTCTTATACATGTTCCAGCTCACTGAAGAGACATAAGAGAACACATACAGGAGAGAAACATTACAAATGTGATGTTTCTAGCTCTTCTTTTACTGATGCTGGCACTTTGAGGTGCGACATTAGAACACACACAGAAGAGAAATTTTACAAATGTGATGTCTGTAGTGCTTCTTTTACATATTCTAAATCACTGAGGAATCACAAAAAAACACATACAGGAGAGGAACTTTACAAATGTTCTGTTTGTAGTGCCTCTTTTGCTGAAGCTGTGAGTCTAAGATGCCACATGAGAACACATACAGGAGAGAAACCCTACACATGTGATATTTGTAGCTCTTCTTTTACTTTAGCTGCCAGTTTGAAGTGCCACCTGAGAATACATACAGGAGAGAAACCTTACAAATGTGATGTTTGTAGTGCTTCCTTTACATATTCTAAATCACTGAAGAATCACAAGAGAATACATACAGGAGAGGGACTTTACAAATGTTCTGTTTGTAGTGCCTCTTTTGCTGAAGCTGTGAGTTTAAGATGCCACATGAGAACACATACAGGAGAGAAACCCTACACATGTGATATCTGTAGCTCTTCTTTTACTGTGGCTTTCAGTTTGAGGTACCACATGAGATTACATACAGGAGTGAAACCTTATGCATGTAATATTTGTAGTGCTTCTTATACATGTTCCAGCTCACTGAAGAGACACAAGAGAACACATGCAGGAGAAAATCCTTACAAATGTGATGTTTGTAGTGCTTCGTTTACTAAGTCTAGCAGTCTCAGTATTCACAGAGAGAAACACACAGGCAAGAAATCTTATAATTGTAATGTTTGTAGTGCTTCTTTTGCTGTAGCTAGTGATCTGTGGTGCCACAAGAGAACTCATAAAGGAGAGAAACTTTACAAATGTGAGGAATGTGGTATTTGTTTTAAAAGGTCTGGTCATCTGAGACGCCACAAGAAAACACACACAGGAGAGAGACCTTACAAATGTGATGCTTGTGGTGCTTCTTTTGCTGAGGCTGGTAATCTGAGGTGCCACAAGAGAATACATACAGGAGAGAAGCCTTACAGATGTGATCAATGTGGTATTTCTTTTAATCGGCTTACTCATTTGAAGAGACACAAGAAATCACATACATGCGAGAAACATTACAAATGTGATGTTTGTAGTGCTTATAAATGTTTCAGCTCACTGAAGAATCACAAGAGAACACATACAGGAGAGGGACTTTACAAATGTTCTGTTTGTAGTGCCTCTTTTGCTGAAGCTGTGAGTCTAAGATGCCACATGAGAACACATACAGGAGAGAAACCCTACACATGTGATATTTGTAACACTTCTTTAACTGTAGCTTCCAGTTTGAGGAGCCACATGATAATACATACAGGAGAGAAACCTTACAAATGTGATGTTTGTAGTGCTTCTTTTGCATATTCTCAATCACTGAAGAATCACAGGAGAACGCATACAGGAGAGAAACCTTACAAATGTGATGTCTGTAGTGCTTCGTTTACTAAGTCTAGCACTCTCAATTATCACAGAGAGAAACACACAGGCAAGAAATCTTATAATTGTGATATTTGTAGTGCTTCTTTTGCTGTAGCTAGTGATCTGTGGTGCCACAAGAGAATTCATAAAGGAGAGAAACCTTACAAATGTGAGGAGTGTGGTATTTGTTTTAAAACGTCTGCCTATCTGAAATGCCACAGGAGAACACATACAGGAGAGAAACCTTACATGTGTGATCAATGTGGTATTTCTTTTAATCAGTCTGGCCATCTGAAGCAACACAAGAAAATACATACAGGCGAGAAACCTTACATGTGTGATCAATGTGGTATTTCTTTTAATCAGTCTGGCCATCTGAAGCAACACAAGAAAACACATACAAATGAGAAAGCTTACATGTGTGATCAATGTAGTATTTCTTTTACACAGTCTAACAAACTGAAGAAACACAAGATGACACATACAGGCGAGAAACCTTACAAATGTGATGTTTGTAGCTCTTCTTTCACTAAAGCTTACACTTTGATGTGCCACATGAGAACACATACAGGAGAGAAACCTTACATGTGTGATCAATGTTGTATTTCTTTTACACAGTCTAACCATTTGAAGAGACACATGAGAACACATACAGGTGAGAAGCGTTACACATGTAATGTTTGTAGCTCTTCTTTTACGGAAGCTGACATTTTGAAGTGCCACATGAGAACACATACAGGAGAGAAACCTTACAAATGTGATGTTTGTTATTCTTCTTTTTCTCACTTGAGCTATCTGAAGGAGCACAAGAGGAAACACACAGGAGATGCGTCATTCAAATGTGATGATTGCGGTGCTTCTTTTACTCAACATAGCAGTCTTAAGTATCACATAAGAAAACATGCCTTTGAAATGTGATACTTTTTGTGCTTCTGTTTTGGTGTCAACTTCCCACTAGTACCTAAAGGTGGCCCTCCCATCAACCCCATCCACAATAGCTGCATGCCTGTCGTGAGCTCTCAGAGAAAGGCAGGGGCAGACCATGAGCTAATGTTCCACAAGAGAATGCAAACTTTTGGGAACCAACTATCTTGCATCATCATGTGCCTTGCCAAATGGTATTGGTATTCAGTTGTCTCCATGTGTTTCAGTCCCTGGAATTCTAGACAGAATAGGTCAAGCAAGCTGCATTCCAGAACATGAAAGGTATCTTATGCAATAAGTCACTATCATTGAATGTAAGAAAGAGAGTGCTGAAATGCTATATAGAACCAGTTTTGCTGTATGGCTGTGAATCTTGGAGTGTAAATTAACAAATAAGAAAGGACTTGGAAGCAACAGAGATGTGATTCCTGAGACGATTATTGTGAATTCTTTGAACTGCCACAGTAACTATAATTCATTCACATTTGTTTGCCTCCGTATAAAAATCCATGTCTCTGCAACCAACTGAGGGAAAATGATGAGATTTAGCATATAACCATATCATTATGTCCACCCAACAAAAAAAATATTTTTCAGGAGACTGTACAGCAGATGTCAACATTTGTTTATATGTGGTATATAATTTACGGGTTAGAGATGAAGTGCATTTTATAAAATGTATTACATCTTCACCCAGAAACATCAGGGCTCAATAGTTAATGATACACGAGAATGACTTTATGGCAAGAACCTTGCGCAGTTAAATGGGAGTGTTCAGAGATGTCGTCAATAATGTGGGTGCTTTCATGAAACATGATTATTTTATAAATCTTACCATTTATCGCTAACATTTGAATGTGAATATTGTTGAATGGGATTGAATGTGAAATTTTGTACACTTTAAAGCATATTTTTGTCATGAAGCTGATCGCAGGAAACTGTTTCATACTACAGTATTACAAATCCCTAGAAAAGAACAGTGCATGCATTGGGTTTGAGTA
Source organism: Cepaea nemoralis (assembly GCA_014155875.1). Lineage (NCBI taxonomy): Eukaryota > Metazoa > Mollusca > Gastropoda > Stylommatophora > Helicidae > Cepaea > Cepaea nemoralis. Next base: position 659,822 of record JACEFZ010008326.1, read on the forward strand.
AACGGTCATTTCGTCAATGGGTGCAAGAATCTGGAATGAAACCACCACGCAATAAGCAAACGGTAGGTAGAAAGGCAATTGTAGATAGCTTTGACAAGGATGTCGTAAGGCGAGCTATTATAAAAATGCTGGATGCCAAAGAAATAGTGACTGTAAGAAAGCTTAGGGTTTCGTTGAGAAAGAACAATGACGTAGAGATATCCAAAACAACTTTGTGGAAAATTATAAGGACATTAGGCTTCACTTTTAGAAAGTACAAGGGAGGTAGAAATATCATTTGCGAGCAACCGCATTTAGGAGCCATGAGAAGCAGAACCTACGTGAAATAAGGGAAATGCGCAAAGAAAATTATGACATAGTGTATTTGAATGAAACCTGGATCAATGCGCACCACACAAGTGAAAAGGAATGGCAATCAGTGGAAGGAAAGATAAAGCGATACGTGCCCAGATGTAAAGGACAGTGTTTGTCATAGCCCATGCTGGTAGTACACATAATGGCTTACTACATTACTCGGGAAGGCTATCCCGGTAAAAAATGCCAGCAGAAGTCAGATGTGATGGCCTAATGGTGCAAATAAAATTGGCACAGCGCAATTACATCCGAAAAAGCACTCCGGATGAACGCAGATGAAGAAGATATTACACATTGCACCCACTCCCATATGAATCTGGCTATGCCTTGTGTCGTCACCCGAATTGATGGGAATTACTGTAAAACAAGTTTGTTAGTGTTAATTCACTAGTTTTTCACCAAAACATCAAAGAAATGTTGATACTTTCGAATATTTAAGTTCTCTTTGGACCTGTCAAAGACATATTCCTTGGGTGGGGGTAAATACAAGATGGCAGTTTTAAAAAATTAATTAAAGTTTTAAAAAATTGATAATAAATTAAGGCATTTCTAAACGACTATAACAACGATTGCCTGAAAGAGGCTAATGAAACTAGAACATTATATACAGCAATAAAAAAAGTGACAAACAGTTTTATTTGCTCATGATGAGAAGATCGGCATTGGAGTACATCATGACAACTGGAAAGACCAAGACGAAGAGAGGCAGACCAAGTGAGACGATGCTGGGTGGATTGAGATCGTGGCATGGAGGAATATCAGCAGCAGAGTTGATCCAGAATATCAAAGACTGAGATCTGTGAAGAGCCATGAATGCCCATGCGATTTGGCATGGCACTTGATGATGATGGCGGGGTTCTAGATCAGTTTTATTCATGTGGCAATATTGGAAATGGCTTTCCACAAACCGCCAAATCTTACGTGAGGACATTGACTGGAATATTTTTGAAACAGAAAGTTCATCAACCACGATGGTGTTAAAAAATAGTGATGGGTTGAGGACGGAGTCTCATAGACCGCGCAATAAACTCTGTTACATTTTGTTGTCTGGAATTGTCAAGTGGCCAAGATAGACTACGAATGTGGTAGATTTATGGGGACAAATTCGTCCCCCTGACCTTAAAAAAGTATGGCAGGTAAACAGGACTATGAACCCAAAACAAGGTTGTAGCAGGGTGAAGGAACTTAGGATAATAAGATGATGCAAAGTAAGCATGCAAATTAACCAGGAAACGTGATTGGAGGATTCCTCGCGAGACGAGGGAGGGCAAAGCCACGTGATTCCAGAAGGGCGCGATTTACCTAGAATATACGACAGGGGCAGTTGAAAGGATTAGCAGTTTGACTTTGGTGGCGGTGAATGTTTAAACTCGGAAATTATTGGTACCAAGAAGGCAGTAGGAACTCTGATCAGGTAGATATACCTAATGAACAGAAGGGATACGGACTTGTGGAATCACAAAATGTTGGGAAAAGCTGCTTGAATTAAAGTAAAGCTTGCTACAGGGGACCACTGTCAAATCGCAGTCATTAGCAAAAGTCATACAGGACAAAAGCTTGCCAAGAGGACACATTAGATGGGATCACCCAGAGAACTGATAGCCAAACAAAATTGGAAGGAGCCTCGTGTCAGAATCTCTATGTCTCCAACCAAGATGCAGGAACATCGTTACGCCCACCAGGCGAATAGTCGCCAGCCGGGATGCAGTAACATCGTTACGGCCGCCAGGCGAGTACCAGTTACCTGCCCACAGGTTGCTGGCTGACGCGATCGTCAGTGGTCAGGCAAGGTCAAAGCAAGATGCACGCAGTCCTCGTGAAGCCAGTCCACAGGGCAAGCACTGTGTGAGGAAACCGGCAGACTGCTTGGGAACTCGGACATGACAAGACGTGTGGGTTGAGAAAGGCTTCGTATCGTTTCTGTGCCCGAAAGTCGAGTGCTTGTATATCTTGTGAGATAGACTGTGATGCTGTGGGTTTTGTCTGTAAGTGTACTGATGTATTGTATATGTATAGTAATGATCATCACATGCCAAACTAGATTGTCTTGCATGTGAATTGTAAATAAATCCATTGAACTCAGTGTCATTGTGTGTCAAGTCCAATCATTTTGTACTTGTACTTGTCTCACATATGTTAGGTCCAACGAGCCAGGTTTAAGACCCTGACACCTGCCTTTAGTGGAAAGTGGTGGAATCACTCTAAGATGGGCATGGTGAATAGACCAAAGCACCCGCAGGCAGACGAGCAAGTATTCACTGGACAGGACATTACATTGTCATCTATTTGATTACCTGAGTTAGCCAGGGATGCGGAAAGTAAATGAGAGGTGCAGAAGTTGAGCCGTGTAGACTGGGTGTACTTTCTTGTTAGATTTTCCTGATCATACTGGTTCAACTATCTGGCTATACTGGTTTAGTTGCATTTCTCTATTGATGATATTTATTTGATTGTATTTTATGGATGTTAGTTGTCTGTCGGCATTTCTCTTATATTGATTGGAATTATTTTCATAGATGCTTTTGTAATTTCTTTTGAGGAGCAAATAAACTCGATTTAGTGTTAGCTTATTCTTTTGAGTGCCTATACTAGTGTCAGTTAAGACAGTGTGTTGTACTTGTTACCTGTATACCTGTGTACTTGTGAACCCAGGAGACGAAACAAAGGGTTTCTATAATTAGTTGCCTCTACAACGGAAGACATACAATCTTTATCTATTTATTCTTTTTTTCTTCACATCTCTCTTCTTTCTTTCAAATCTGTTATTCTCTCTCTCTCTCTCTCTCTCTCTCTCTCTCTCTCTCTCTCTCTCTCTCTCTCTCTCTCTCTCTCTCTCTCTCTCTCTCTCTCTCTCTCTCTCATCTCTCATCTTCATGCTATCACATTTATATTTCTTCATGCTGCTGTCTTAGCCCATCCAGCATCATTTTTCTGTCTCCTCTCTAGCATATCTAACCTGTCACCAAAGTGTTTTCTAATGCCACTCTTATCATCAGATGACAAAAGATTACCACTTTTCAATTCATGCAAGAGACGACATTGCAGATATAGACATATTTCAAGCGAACGAAAGAAGAAGAAGAAGAATTAGAATTAACATTTTGAGAGCATGTATCATTCCTGTGGCAACATGCAGAGTAAAAAAAAAAGAATTAATTACATTTTAACAAACTGGTTAGACTTTCCACCATGTGCTTCATGTTGCCATATCGTGTATTTATGTTTTCACAATATTTGTCTGTTAGTATGGCAAATCTGTCCCAATCTGCTCGTTTGTAATTCCAGCTGGGCTAAGACTATTGCTCCTGTGGAACATACTCCATATTCATTACAAGCTTGATTGGTCTGTGGTCACTACCTCCTAATTGATCAAGCACATGGCGATCGATTTTGTGGAGGATGTCTCCTGTGCAGAAAGCCAAGTCTGGAGTAGAAGTGATAAACCATCTTCTGGAGTAGAAGCTCGGTGTGTCATCCGCTTTGTTGAGTAGATGGAAATTTGAGTCTATTTCCCAGTCCTCCACTTCATCTCCTCTTTTGTCAGTATCTGGGTATCCCCATCTTTCTGGACGGCTATTAAAGTCTCCAACAATACTGCAGTTTGTGTCAGTTATTTTCATGTTTGAGAGTGTAAGGTCCTTATCTGCTGGGCTATACAGATTGTAGATTCTTATTTTCACGTCCTTTATCATTATATCAACACCTATAGTTTCGTTTGGTTGTCAGAGATCACAGATACTTCGCTGCAAGGTATTGTATTTCATGTAAGTATTAGAACTCCTCCTTTGTGTCCTTTGCAGTCAAAACGTGTCACCTGATATCCTCTGACTGAGAATTTGCGATTGGCGTTGAGATGTGTCTCTTGAATGCATGCCACATCTATTCTGTCTTTATGAAGACGCTTTGCTAGGGATACTTTCTTGTTATAAACTCCTTAGGTATTCCACTGTAGTATGTTGAGTGTCCAGGGTATTTGGTCAATAGCATTTAACCTACTCCTCTCGCCCGTGTGTTGCCGGGGCCCATATGGGGGAGCAAAGAATATTAACACTGTTGCCTACCATGCACGTCGTCAGAGGCGACTAAGGAGGCTATGGTTCCGTCGCCCTGCTACTGAGTGAGTGTGTGGCGCAACACTGAGCTGTGAATTTCGCGTGGAATGCTTTTACATCTGTCCGCGGTTGTTTTTCGCGTGAACGATGACGGCCGGCTGTTGCTGGATTGACTGGTTTGCCTTTTCCGTTCAGGAGTGCATTTTTCAGGAGACTCCTAGGAGTCGTCGCTGTAGCTACGGAGTTCGTGCTTTGTGCGGCGCTTTCGGTGGGTCGCCCTGCAGAAAGAGACCGAATCATATGGGATAAAACGTGCAAAACTGCTATTGTATGGCCTGGGCCAATCTGGTAAGTGATCTCGGAGTTAGTGGACCACCCAAAGAAGCTGACATAAGAAATTATGGACCGGGGGGGGGGGGGGTGTGGGGGGTGGTGGTGGTGATATTGGCCCCCCCACCCCCCCCCCCCCCAAAAAAATAGCTTCTAGAACAGTGGTTCTCAACCTTTTTTGGCCGGTGCCCCACCCTTTCACCATATTTTCAGAACATCATTTCCCCCCCCCCCCCCCCCTTTCGTATTTCCTACCTAAAAATTCCCCCCTCCCGCCCCTACACAGTATACGTAATAATGGAAACACATACCAAAACAAGTCTAGACGTCTACATAAAACGTGATTTGTGGTGTAGTCGATGGTAAAAGAGAAAGGGAGACAATCATAAAGACTTATGCTTCCTTCACTACAGTGCTAAGAGTTAAAGAGTAGTTCTGACTTCGTTACGGCCAAAGAAGAAAAATAGTGAAAAGAGAGAGAACCTCACACTGCCTCAACCAACAAAAAAAAGATAATAGTAATTAGGTAAGAAGATATACGAGATCTCGAGCAGGGGCAGAAACTATTTTATAGATGTTCACGCAGGAAACACCATGTTAGAGCCCAAGCAATGAACTAAGGTGTTAGACTGTGGTAGAAATAGTGGTTGTAAAAACTAAGAGAGACTAAACAAACAAATCAAGGACAAATAAACAAGCTCTTTATTTATTTCTTCTAACAGCACATAGCATGTCAATAACAGATACAATAGACAACTGTATATATCAAATCACCACAGTGGGTAACCCTTACCAATCAGCAGCACTTAAGACAACAGGGTACACCAAGTACCACAACACAGGTGTTCCAAACAATGGCTGATTAGACTGAAACTATAAAGAACTTTGACACAAGCAACACTGCACAGACAATAAGGCACTACAAAAACATAGGTTACACAACATAAACCCCAAGACGCGACATAAACAAGAGTTGTGACACAATTTACTATCCCACCAAGAACCCAGGCCTGCTGACACTAACTAGTCAGCCGCTCAGTTTTGTCACAACATTATATACTCGATACTTCAATACACTTACATACAGCTCACAAGTCTCACTCAAGATGTCCAGACACTCGACTTTCAGTACAGATACCACACAACGCCTTTCTCTCTAATCTTGCGTCCGTCCAAGTCCGTGTCCCAGAGCTGTCTGCCGCTAGTTCGCCACTGGCCTCCCACCTCAGGTGGCTTCACGAGGCATGCGTGTGGTTAGCGTCGTCCAGGCCTGACCGCTGGTCGTTCATCAGCCAGCAATCTTGCAGGCCGGTTACTACCACTCGCCTGGCGGCGTAACGAAGTTGCTGCCTCCCTGCTAGGAGCTAAGTCGCCTGGCGGGCGTAACGATGTCACTGCATCATCGTACCCTTTTGGGACTCTGACACGCTCCCCCGGCAAATTCATGAAAGATGTCATCTTTCATGTATAATATATGTACATGCAGGGTTAATATTCTAACCTTGTCAGAGTCTACCCTTCTATTGTTATATACATTAGTATCTAAATACACAAATACATATATGCCATAGAAATATATAAGAAATGGAAGTTGCATTCAACGACATGTGGTGTTCAAACTTTAACACATGTCAGGTTTCATCGTCTCGATGGCTGATTACCTCAATTGCATTAACGACCCAGTCAGATCGGTAGTACCAGCTTCACGCATCTACCTCGCAGCAAATAGAAAAAAACGTAATAATATGGTTCTTGAAACAAAAACCATCTAGCTAGACCGAAATGCGGCTGTTTATAAGTCGCATAAAACGCTCAAACCCTGACCTTACTTGGCCAGTAGCTCTTGTGTTGGTCTGCAATGTCGGCAACCCTCTGCCATGCTAGTAGATTGGTACCTGTTGTGTCAATAATCTGGCAACACTTGGCTATTTATACACAACACATTAGAATATACATTTCAAATTATGGCCCTTTGTGAATTGATGTAATAACAAATAAATGAAAGGGAAATAATTTTCACATTACTGAAATACAATAATTTACAATCATTATTCTATTTCTTAGCGTCATTGCTTGACGTTTCTCCATATTAACGAGAAAAAGTCGGTAATATGAATACATTAATCAAGATATGATTCTAAGATTACACTACATAAATATATAAATACACAATTCGTGTATTTAAGTTTGTTGATTCCTAAAGATTTTAGAATCGTCATAGATTTTTACACTTTTATTTGTTGTCTGCTAATTTTACTCTAAATTCTAACTAATCCGGAAGTACACACGAACACTAAAATTAGCTGATGTTTAAGCTTGCAGAACACACTTATTCCGGTCTGATGTAGTTACGGAAAATACCATGTTCTCACAGTTCATGTGTCGGATGTTTCATTACAAAACCTTCTGGATTACGATTGACTGTTCATGTGTTGGATGTTTCTCTACCGAACATTATGGATTTCGGTTCACTGCAGTGGTGTAGCTGTCAATGTTCAGTTTACACGTTCACACTCGTCATTAAAATATCCCTGGAAAATTCCACACGGAGATGTCACTGTCAAATTGGATAATTCGCTTACGGTAAGTTCTTGAGCGAATGTGACACTGTTCTTGTTCTTGGTATATACAATTAATAAAGTTCGCTTTCTACCACACACTACACAATTATACACTTATACTGGGTGAAATAAGGGAAAATGCGCAAAGAAAATTATGACATAGTGTATTTGAATGAAACCTGGATCAATGCGCACCACACAAGTGAAAAGGAATGGCAATCAGTGGAAGGAAAGATAAAGCGATACGTGCCCAGATGTAAAGGACAGTGTTTGTCATAGCCCATGCTGGTAGTACACATAATGGCTTACTACATTACTCGGGAAGGCTATCCCGGTAAAAAATGCCCGCAGAAGTCAGATGTGATGGCCTAATGGTGCAAATAAAATTGGCACAGCGCAATTACATCCGAAAAAGCACTCCGGATGAACGCAGATGAAGAAGATATTACACATTGCACCCACTCCCATATGAATCTGGCTATGCCTTGTGTCGTCACCCGAATTGATGGGTATTACTGTAAAACAAGTTTGTTAGTGTTAATTCACTAGTTTTTCACCAAAACATCAAAGAAATGTTGATACTTTCGAATATTTAAGTTCTCTTTGGACCTGTCAAAGACATATTCCTTGGGTGGGGGTAAATACAAGATGGCAGTTTTAAAAAATTAATTAAAGTTTTAAAAAATTGATAATAAATTAAGGCATTTCTAAACGACTATAACAACGATTGCCTGAAAGAGGCTAATGAAACTAGAACATTATATACAGCAATAAAAAAAGTGACAAACAGCTTTATTTGCTCATGATGAGAAGATCGGCATTGGAGTACATCATGACAACTGGAAAGACCAAGACGAAGAGAGGCAGACCAAGTGAGACGATGCTGGGTGGATTGAGATCGTGGCATGGAGGAATATCAGCAGCAGAGTTGATCCAGAATATCAAAGACTGAGATCTGTGAAGAGCCATGAATGCCTATGCGATTTGGCATGGCACTTGATGATGATGGCGGGGTTCTAGATCAGTTTTATTCATGTGGCAATATTGGAAATGGCTTTCCACAAACCGCCAAATCTTACGTGAGGACATTGACTGGAATATTTTTGAAACAGAAAGTTCATCAACCACGATGGTGTTAAAAAATAGTGATGGGTTGAGGACGGAGTCTCATAGACCGCGCAATAAACTCTGTTACATTTTGTTGTCTGGAATTGTCAAGTGGCCAAGATAGACTACGAATGTGGTAGATTTATGGGGACAAATTCGTCCCCCTGACCTTAAAAAAGTATGGCAGGTAAACAGGACTATGAACCCAAAACAAGGTTGTAGCAGGGTGAAGGAACTTAGGATAATAAGATGATGCAAAGTAAGCATGCAAATTAACCAGGAAACGTGATTGGAGGATTCCTCGCGAGACGAGGGTCTACTTATTTTGTTAAAGTTTGACTTAGCTGTTGCCCAAGCTGCAATGCCATATTCCAGTACTAGCCTCGCCCGTCCAGTATATAACTTCTTGAGAACTTTCTAATCTGCTCCCCACGTTGTACCAGCAAGCTTTTTCATGAGTGCCATTCTTTGCCTTGCTCTTGTTCGATTTTTCTCAACCTGTGTCTTCCATGTCAGGCGACGATCGAAGGTGACTCCTAGATAGTTCGGATTCTCTTCATGGCGCAATATTTTTCCATTCAATACCAGTTTAGGTTGCTGAGTTTTATTTGAGAGGGAGAACGCTGTGCATGTTGCTTTCTCCTCACTTATCTTCACTAGCCATGATTTTGACCAGTCCTCTAGCGCTAATAAGGCTTGCTGTATTCTGCTGTTAGTTGTGCTAATATCTTCTTCAGATGTCCATATAGCTAGGTCATCTGCAAATGAGGATGTGTGTACTCTGGCTGGAAAATTTTCCCTGATGTCATTTATATATGCTAGGAATAATGTTGGTGAAAGAACTCCTCCTTAGGGGACACCTTGCTCCAACAGCATCATTTTGCTTGTTTGTCCTTGTACTTTTGTCCTGGCAGTTCTGTTCTTTTGCAATTTTACTTTCAGTCCTTCCTTCCATACTTTATCAAATGCTTTTTCTAAATCTATCCAGACCACTAGTGTGTGCTTTTTTTCTTGGAAGACATCTTCTATTTCCTGAGCTATATAGGTTATTTGATCTACAGTTGATCTGTACTTTCTGAATACTGCTTAGTGTGGTGTTAAGAGTTGGTTTTCTTCCAGATGCCATGTTAGCCTGTCATTGATAATGTGTTCCATTAATTTTCCTACACAGCTAAGTAGACTGATAGGTCGATAGCCATTTGGTTCTTCCAGGTCTTTTCCTTTCTTTGGGACTGGTATTAGTATAGCTTCCTTCCGTGCCTGTGGGACTATTCCTCTCTTCCATCTATAATTTAGGACTGCTAGTAGTTTCTTTTTTACCTTAGTGCCCAGTCCTATTAGCATTTCTTCTTCTTCTTCGTTCATCCGGAGTTTTTTTTTTCGGATGTGATTGCGTTGTGCCTGTTTACAGCAGAGCTGCGTTCTTGCGCCGTTAGGCCGACACATCCGACTTCTGCGGGCATTTGTTGACCGGGTTAACCTTCCCGGGGGTTTCTTAGGACGTTTGACTCTCACTGTTGTGGTGTTATCCCCCATCCCAACTGGTCCATATAGAACAGCCAAAGATCCTGGTCAGCCCTCAAGGGAAGGCAGGGGCAGACCATGGGCATTCCCCGCCATCCAAGGAGGCTTCCGTAATTGCAGAGCCAACACACAGCGCTCTGGTACTGGGCTCACCCAAGGAATCGTCACGTCCTGCACATGGCTGCTTAGCCTCACTTCCGTATATTGGGCCTTCCGTTCACCATAGGCTGTTCTTCCGGAAACCAGAAGTATGCAGTCTGCAGATGACATCCACACAGTGAGCTTTCGATTCGGACTTTCCATGTAATGGATTTGCTATCCAAGCAATATTCCATTTCGTGCCACTAGGACACTTTTCCACCTTTTATGAAGCCCACACAATGGGCTTTTGATTCGGACTTTCCACGTAATGGATTTGCTATCCAAGCAATATTCCATTTCGTGCCACTAGAACACTTTTCCACCTTTTATGAAGCCCACACAGCGAGCTTTCGATTTGGACTTTCCACATAATGGATTTGCTATCCAAGCAATATTCCATTTCATGCCTCTGGGTCTTCATGCACCTTTAAATGTCAACCTGTATGTAGTTAAAGTAAGCTGCGGTCAACTTGAGCTTGTTGATATCTCCATAGAGCTTGTCCTCAAATGAAGCAGGTGTGGGCCAAAATATCTTTCTCTGTTCTGCATACGTTGGGCAATCCTGCAGCAAATGTTTTGCTGTCATTTTTCCAGTTCTACAATTACATTCATCGGTATCTCCTATCTTTAGTTTATTGAACAAGTGGTATTTCAGCCTGTTATGTCCTGTGCGGAGTCTGAAGATTGCTACTTGTTCTCTTCGGTCGAGTTTGTAATATGCATCATCCTTCTGATGGCCTGGATGCTCAGATTCCCATTTGGTTCTATAAGTGCTTTTTATCAACCTCTTTGCCTCATTATAGGTTATGTCTATGTCAGGCTGTGGTAGTCGTCCGCCCTCTTTTGCCAGTCTGTCAGCCTCTTCGTTTCCAGGTATACTGCAATGTGATGGGATCCACTGTATTACAACTTTTTTGGATTTCTGGCATAGACCATGGAGTGCTGCTCTTAGGTCAGTTAGTTCTGTGCTGTTATTGCTCTTGAGTATTGAGACAGCTGACTTTGCATCTGTGAAGATAGCTATTTGCTTCTCTTTATTTTCCTCCATCAGGAGCATTTCTGCTGCAGTTTTCAAAGCCTCTACCTCCGCTTTGAAGTTACTTGAAAATTTTCCAGTTGCCATTGAATGTGTTTTTTTCACTCCATTTTTTAAATTTAGGAGAATTCCTCCTCCTCCATTCTCTATTGAATTTTTGGCTGATCCATCTGTATATGCATGGGTCCAATTCCTGCTTGGGTAATGTTCTTTTATGTAGTTTAGGGTTATTTCTCTTCTTTCAGTTTCATGCTGAGTGTTCTTTTTCTCAATACCAGGAATGTTTTCTATCATCTCAGGCAGTTGCTGCTGTCTCCAAGCTGGGAACTTGTGTGCATTGTGTATGGGCTTGACTGTTGATATGTTAAGTATAGGATCTGCCCTAATCCTTCGTTTTGCAGTTTCTACAAAGTTGCTACGCTTCAGTCTTCCCTTTCCAAAACCATTAAATCTGTTGTACATAGGGTGGTCTGTCAATCTCCTAAATTTTTCTGCTTGTTGCTGGGCTCTGCTATCTCTTCTATCCTGCATTGGTTGTAAACAAGTGATCTTTTCTAGTTCATTAATAGGCGTTGTCTTCAGGCTTCCAGTTATGATTCGCATTCCTTGGTTTTGGACTCTACTTATTTTGTTAAAGTTTGACTTTGCTGCTGTTGCCCAAGCTGCAATGCCATATTCCAGTACTGGCCTCACCCGTCCAGTATATAACTTCTTGAGAACTTTCTCATCTGCTCCCCACGTTGTACCAGCAAGCTTTTTCATGATTGCCATTCTCTGCCTTGCTCTTGTTCGAATTTTTCTCAACCTGTGTCTTCCATGTCAGGCGACGATCAAAGGTGACTCCTAGATAGTTTGGATTTTCTTCATGGCGCAATATTTTTCCATTCAATACCAGCTTAGGTTGCTGAGTTTTATTTGAGAGGGAGAACACTGTGCATGTTGTTTTCTCCTCACTTATCTTCACTAGCCATGATTTTGACCAGTCCTCTAGCGCTAATAAGGCTTGCTGTATTCTGCTGTTAGCTGTACTAATATATTCTTCAGATGTCCATATGGCTAGGTCATCTGCAAAGGAGGATGTGTGTACTCTGGCTGGAAAATTTTCTGTGATGTCATTTATATATGCTAGGAATAATGTTGGTGAAAGAACTCCTCCTTGGGGGACACCTTGCTCCAGCAGCATCATTTTGCTTGTTTGTCCTTGTACTTTTGTCCTGGCAGTTCTGTTCTCAAGGTAGTGGCTGATCCATTTATACATTTTTCCACAAACATGCATGTTTTGCAGTTTTACTTTCAGTCCTTCCTTCCATACTTTATCAAATGCTTTTTCTAAATCTATCCAGACTGCTAGTGTGTGCTTTTTCTCTTGGAAGGCATCCTCTATTTCCTGAGCTATATAGGTTATTTGATCTTCAGTGGATCTGTATTTTCTGAATCCTGCTTGGTGTGGTGTTAAGAGTTTGTTTTCTTCCAGATGCCATGTTAGCCTGCCATTGATAATGCGTTCCATTAATTTTCCTACACAGCTAAGTAGACTGATAGGTCGATAGCCATTTGGTTCTTCCAGGTCTTTCCCTTTCTTTGGGACTGGTATTAGTATAGCTTCCTTCCATGCCTGTGGGACTATTCCTCTCTTCCAGCTGTTATTTAGGACTGCTAGTAGTTTCTTCTTTGCCTTGGTGCCTAGTCCTATTAGCATTTCATTTGTGATTCCATCCTTTCCTGGTGATTTCTTCTTTTTTAGGGTATTCATTGCCTGTTCCATTTCTTCCATTGTTAGATTTGCCATCATATATTCTGCTGCTGTCTCTGTATTTCTATGATGTATCTGTTTGTCTTTGATTGCTTTCTTCTGTTCGGTTGTAATATCAATGTGGTTTGCACTGGCATAGTGTTCCATTAGTGCATTTGCAGCCTTTTTGCCTGTAAGCAAGGCATTTCCTTGTTTAATTGTTATTTGTTTGTTTCTAGGTCCTTCATTGTTCATGGCTTTCACTAGTTTCCATAGTTTGTTTCCATCCCTGTCAAAATTCAGGTTTTCTGTTTTTTCCCTCCAACAATCTCTTGTTGTTTGATTTACTGTTCTTTTATATTTTGCTGAGATGGCTTTGAGAGAGATGTTTGCTTCAATTGTTTGTTCTCTCTCTGCTATCTTCCTGGCATCTTCAACTTTGTCCTCCAAACTTTGTAGTTCTTCAGTCCAGTATGGTTTGTAATTTTTCCTCGCTCCTCTTGGAATGGACTCAGTGGCTGCCTGTATTATCGCTCTGTTTAGACTTTCCACCATTTGCTTTATGTTGCCTTATCGTGTATTTATGTTTTCACAATATTTGTCTGTTAGTATGGCAAATCTGTCCCAATCTGCTCGTTTGTAATTCCAGCGGGGCAAGGGCTTTTGCTCCTGTGGAACATACTCCATATTCATTTCAAGCTTGATTGGTCTGTGGTCACTACCTGCTAATTGGTCCAGCACATGGCGATCGATTTTGTGGAGGATGTCTCCTGTGCAGAAAGCTAAGTCTGGAGTAGAAGTGGTAAGCCATCTTCTGGAGTAGAAGCTCGGTGTGTCATCCGCTTTGTTGAGTAGATGGAGATTTGAGTCTATTTCCCAGTCCTCCAATTCATCTCCTCTTTTGTCAGTATCTGGGTATCCCCATCTTTCTGAACGGCTATTAAAGTCTCCGACAATAATGCAGTTTGTGTCAGTTATTTTCATGTTTGAGAGTGTAAGGTCCTTATCTGCTGGGCTATACAGATTGTAGATTCTTATTTTCACGTCCTTTATCATTATATCAACACCTATAATTTCCGTTTGGTTGTTAGAGATCACAGATACTTCGCTGCAAGGTATTGTATTTCGTGTAAGTATTAGAACTCCTCCTTTGTGTCCTTCGCGGTCGAAACGTGTGGCCTGATATCCTCTGACTGAGAATTTGTGATTGGCGTTGAGGTGTGTCTCTTGAATGCATGCCACATCTATTCTATCTTTATGAAGACGCTGTGTTAGGGAGTCTTTCTTCTTGTGAACTCCTTCGGCATTCCACTGTAGTATGTTGAGTGTCCGGGGTGTTTGGTCAATAGCTCTTAACCTACTCCTCTGTGCCTTGACTCCACAGCACAGGGGAAGGTGACCACCAGTAGTCATGGGTGGACCCCCTCGAGGCAGGGGGCCCGGCACTATAACCGCCTGATGGGACTTCACGGGATTAGCACCATATCGATTAATTTTGATTTGTGACATCATTAATTAAGTTACGTTGCACTGCTTTGTCAAGCCTGTGGCTCAGTACATCCGATTTCGACAAGCATTTATTCGGGATGCTTTCCCTAGCCTTTGACTGTCCCCAGTCTACCTACAAGGCAGCAGGTTTCACGTTGCACTGCTTTGTCAAGCCTGTGGCTCAGTACATCCGATTTCGACAAGCATGTATTTGGGGTGCTTTCCCTAGCCTTTGACTGTCCCCAGTCTACCTACAAGGCAGCAGGTTTGTGTGTCTCTTCGTCTGGTCCCTCTCCCTTGACCTGTCCGACATGGGTGGCCCTACCAGTAGCTGTGCTACCGTCGGCATAGCTCTTGGGGTCATTGGGACGCACAAGCCCCTCTACCTCGTCACGGTGGACACACAGCAGAGGGGATTAGCATTTCATTTGTGAATCTATCTTTTCCTGGTGATTTCTTCTTTTTTAGGGTATTCATTGCCTGTTCCATTTCTTCCATTGTTAGATTTGCCATCATATATTCTGCTGCTGTCTCTGTATTACTATGATGTATCTGGTTATCTTTGATTGCTTTCTTCTGTTCGGTTGTAATATCAATGTGGTTTGCACTGGCATAGTGTTCCATTAGTGCATTTGCAGCCTTTTTCTCTATAAGCAAGGCTTTTCCTTGTTTAATTGTTATTTGTTTGTTTCTAGGTCCTTCATTGCCCATGGCATTCACTAGTTTCAATAGTTTATTTCCATCCCTGTCAAAGTTCAGATTTTCTGTTTGTTCCTCTTCAACAATCTCTTGTTGTTTGATTTATTGTCCTTTTATATTTTGCTGAGATGGCTGTGAGAGAAATGTTCACTTCAATTGTTTGTTCTCTCTCTGCTGTCTTCCTGGCATCTTCAACTTTGTTGTACAAAATTTGTAGTTCTTCACTCCAGTATGGTTTGTAATTTTGCCTCGCTCCTCTTGGGATAGACTCAGTGGCCTCCTGTATTATTGCTCTGGTTAGACTTTCCACCATGTGCTTCATGTTGCCATATCGTGTATTTATGTTTTCACAATATTTGTCTGTTAGTATGGCAAATCTGTCCCAATCTGCTCGTTTGTAATTCCAGCTGGGCTAAGACTATTGCTCCTGTGGAACATACTCCATATTCATTACAAGCTTGATTGGTCTGTGGTCACTACCTCCTAATTGATCAAGCACATGGCGATCGATTTTGTGGAGGATGTCTCCTGTGCAGAAAGCCAAGTCTGGAGTAGAAGTGATAAACCATCTTCTGGAGTAGAAGCTCGGTGTGTCATCCGCTTTGTTGAGTAGATGGAAATTTGAGTCTATTTCCCAGTCCTCCACTTCATCTCCTCTTTTGTCAGTATCTGGGTATCCCCATCTTTCTGGACGGCTATTAAAGTCTCCAACAATACTGCAGTTTGTGTCAGTTATTTTCATGTTTGAGAGTGTAAGGTCCTTATCTGCTGGGCTATACAGATTGTAGATTCTTATTTTCACGTCCTTTATCATTATATCAACACCTATAGTTTCGTTTGGTTGTCAGAGATCACAGATACTTCGCTGCAAGGTATTGTATTTCATGTAAGTATTAGAACTCCTCCTTTGTGTCCTTTGCAGTCAAAACGTGTCACCTGATATCCTCTGACTGAGAATTTGCGATTGGCGTTGAGATGTGTCTCTTGAATGCATGCCACATCTATTCTGTCTTTATGAAGACGCTTTGCTAGGGATACTTTCTTGTTATAAACTCCTTAGGCATTCCACTGTAGTATGTTGAGTGTCCAGGGTATTTGGTCAATAGCATTTAACCTACTCCTCTCGCCCGTGTGTTGCCGGGGCCCATATGGGGGAGCAAAGAATATTAACACTGTTGCCTACCATGCACGTCGTCAGAGGCGACTAAGGAGGCTATGGTTCCGTCGCCCTGCTACTGAGTGAGTGTGTGGCGCAACACTGAGCTGTGAATTTCGCGTGGAATGCTTTTACATCTGTCCGCGGTTGTTTTTCGCGTGAACGATGACGGCCGGCTGTTGCTGGATTGACTGGTTTGCCTTTTCCGTTCAGGAGTGCATTTTTCAGGAGACTCCTAGGAGTCGTCGCTGTAGCTACGGAGTTCGTGCTTTGTGCGGCGCTTTCGGTGGGTCGCCCTGCAGAAAGAGACCGAATCATATGGGATAAAACGTGCAAAACTGCTATTGTATGGCCTGGGCCAATCTGGTAAGTGATCTCGGAGTTAGTGGACCACCCAAAGAAGCTGACATAAGAAATTATGGACCGGGGGGGGGTGTGTGGGGGGTGGGGGGTGGTGGTGGTGATATTGCCCCCCCCCCCACCCCCCCCCCCCACCCCAAAAAAATAGCTTCTAGAACAGTGGTTCTCAACCTTTTTTGGCCGGTGCCCCACCCTTTCACCATATTTTCAGAACATCATTCCCCCCCCCCCCCCTTTCGTATTTCCTACCTAAAAATTCCCCCCTCCCGCCCCTACACAGTATACGTAATAATGGAAACACATACCAAAACAAGTCTAGACGTCTACATAAAACGTGATTTGTGGTGTAGACGATGGTAAAAGAGAAAGGGAGACAATCATAAAGACTTATGCTTCCTTCACTACAGTGCTAAGAGTTAAAGAGTAGTTCTGACTTCGTTACGGCCAAAGAAGAAAAATAGTGAAAAGAGAGAGAACCTCACACTGCCTCAACCAACAAAAAAAAGATAATAGTAATTAGGTAAGAAGATATACGAGATCTCGAGCAGGGGCAGAAACTATTTTATAGATGTTCACGCAGGAAACACCATGTTAGAGCCCAAGCAATGAACTAAGGTGTTAGACTGTGGTAGAAATAGTGGTTGTAAAAACTAAGAGAGACTAAACAAACAAATCAAGGACAAATAAACAAGCTCTTTATTTATTTCTTCTAACAGCACATTGCATGTCAATAACAGATACAATAGACAACTGTATATATCAAATCACCACAGTGGGTAACCCTTACCAATCAGCAGCACTTAAGACAACAGGGTACACCAAGTACCACAACACAGGTGTTCCAAACAATGGCTGATTAGACTGAAACTATAAAGAACTTTGACACAAGCAACACTGCACAGACAATAAGGCACTACAAAAACATAGGTTACACAACATAAACCCCAAGACGCGACATAAACAAGAGTTGTGACACAATTTACTATCCCACCAAGAACCCAGGCCTGCTGACACTAACTAGTCAGCCGCTCAGTTTTGTCACAACATTATATACTCGATACTTCAATACACTTACATACAGCTCACAAGTCTCACTCAAGATGTCCAGACACTCGACTTTCAGTACAGATACCACACAACGCCTTTCTCTCTAATCTTGCGTCCATCCAAGTCCTGTCCCAGAGCTGTCTGCCGCTAGTTCGCCACTGGCCTCCCACCTCAGGTGGCTTCACGAGGCATGCGTGTGGTTAGCGTCGTCCAGGCCTGACCGCTGGTCGTTCATCAGCCAGCAATCTTGCAGGCCGGTTACTACCACTCGCCTGGCGGCGTAACGAACTTGCTGCCTCCCTGCTAGGAGCTAAGACGCCTGGCGGGCGTAACGATGTCACTGCATCATCGTACCCTTTTGGGACTCTGACACGCTCCCCCGGCAAATTCATGAAAGATGTCATCTTTCATGTATAATATATGTACATGCAGGGTTAATATTCTAACCTTGTCAGAGTCTACCCTTCTATTGTTATATACATTAGTATCTAAATACACAAATACATATATGCCATAGAAATATATAAGAAATGGAAGTTGCATTCAACGACATGTGGTGTTCAAACTTTAACACATGTCAGGTTTCATCGTCTCGATGGCTGATTACCTCAATTGCATTAACGACCCAGTCAGATCGGTAGTACCAGCTTCACGCATCTACCTCGCAGCAAATAGAAAAAAACGTAATAATATGGTTCTTGAAACAAAAACCATCTAGCTAGACCGAAATGCGGCTGTTTATAAGTCGCATAAAACGCTCAAACCCTGACCTTACTTGGCCAGTAGCTCTTGTGTTGGTCTGCAATGTCGGCAACCCTCTGCCATGCTAGTAGATTGGTACCTGTTGTGTCAATAATCTGGCAACACTTGGCTATTTATACACAACACATTAGAATATACATTTCAAATTATGGCCCTTTGTGAATTGATGTAATAACAAATAAATGAAAGGGAAATAATTTTCACATTACTGAAATACAATAATTTACAATCATTTGTCTATTTCTTAGCGTCATTGCTTGACGTTTCTCCATATTAACGAGAAAAAGTCGGTAATATGAATACATTAATCAAGATATGATTCTAAGATTACACTACATAAATATATAAATACACAATTCGTGTATTTAAGTTTGTTGATTCCTAAAGATTTTAGAATCGTCATAGATTTTTACACTTTTATTTGTTGTCTGCTAATTTTACTCTAAATTCTAACTAATCCGGAAGTACACACGAACACTAAAATTAGCTGATGTTTAAGCTTGCAGAACACACTTATTCCGGTCTGATGTAGTTACGGAAAATACCATGTTCTCACAGTTCATGTGTCGGATGTTTCATTACAAAACCTTCTGGATTACGATTGACTGTTCATGTGTTGGATGTTTCTCTACCGAACATTATGGATTTCGGTTCACTGCAGTTGTGTAGCTGTCAATGTTCAGTTTACACGTTCACACTCGTCATTAAAATATCCCTGGAAAATTCCACACGGAGATGTCACTGTCAAATTGGATAATTCGCTTACGGTAAGTTCTTGAGCGAATGTGACACTGTTCTTGTTCTTGGTATATACAATTAATAAAGTTCGCTTTCTACCACACACTACACAATTATACACGACAATCACTACATGAATTAGTAAAATAAGAACACTATATATAATGGGAGTAATCCCTATCACAATATTGTAGACATTGCACAGCTTTTTGTGAATGGAAAAAATTATTCACTTATAAATGGCTGTGTCGGTCTGAGTGTATTTGTACACACTGCCCTCAGACATTGGTGCTTACTGGGTCGGTCGGACAACGGGACAAAAGATCGGCAATTGAATTGGATCTGCCTGGGATATGTCGAACCTCAAAGCTGTAATCTTGAAGTTTAAGAGACCAGCGCGCTACCATATGATTTGAGGGTACTCCTGAATTTATAAACCGTAACGGGCTGCTGTCAGATTCCACGATAAAGTGACGTCCTAGAATAAATCTGGATAATTTTGTTATACCCACCACTAAAGCTACGGCTTCAAATTGAGGGATAGACCACGCCCGTTCTCTGGGCTTTAGTTTCCTGGATACAAAGTAAACGGGATGGAGTATGTTGTTGTATTCCTGCAACAAGACTGCTCCAATCGCCACGGAGCTAGCATCTGTACGCAATCTGAAAGGTAAACGGAGATTGGGCAATTTCAGGATGAGATTATTCAAACTATTATCGGAAAAATATGCAAGTACTTTGCGGAATGCAATTTGTAGGCATTCATTGTTTACAATTTTCTCTGGTTTGTCTTTGGTTAGTAAATTAGTAAACACTTCGGTCAGTTCGGAAAAATCAGGAATGAACTGCCTGTAATAATTTATTAATCCCAACAAACTTCTGACTTGTTTCTTAGTAGTCGGAAGTGAGAGTGTTAGTATTTTGGACACAATTTTATCGTCTGTCATGACAAAGCCATTGGATATTTTGTACCCCAAGAAAGTTATTTCCTGGTAGGCTATGTCTACTTTCGCAGGCTTCACTGTCAGTCCGTGCTGTCTAATACGTTCAAATGTCTGTTCTAACGTCTTAATGTGCTCTGTCATCGTCTCTGTGTGAACACAGATGTCGTCGATATAGCAGATTATGTTAGGAATGTCTACCAGAAGAAGTCGTGTCATACGTACGAATGTGGCAGGGGCATTGACTAGCCCAAATGGAAGTTTGCACCATTCGTACAGTCCCCAAGGAGTGGCAAATGCTGTCAGATGTCTGCTCTGTTTGTCTACTGCTATTTGCCAATATCCTTTCGTCATGTCTAGCGTCGTAAAGAATCTAGCGTCTGTCAATTCTGTCAGAAGATCGTCAGTGTTTGCCATTGGCTCCAAATCTAGAACAGTTATTTTATTTAGCTTCCTTTGGTCGATGCACGGTCTTATTGTATTGTCATTTTTGCGTACAATCACCATTGGAGATGAAAAGTCTGACTGGGATCGTCTTATGATGCTGTTTTTCTCTAAGTTGATGATTTCCTGGTGTAAATGTTCTTTGTAATGTAATGGAATGGTGTATGGTCTGCATTTTATGGGTGTGTTTGATGTGAGTGTGATGTGATGCTGTACTAATTCTGTTTGTCCTGGGTTGTTGGAAAAGATGGTGTTGTATTGTTGTATAAGCTGTTTGTCTGTCTCTGCTTGAGTCAACTTGGGGTTGATTTTGATCTCCTTCAAGCAGTTTGTCGTGTCTAATGCAGGCGTTGGAATCTCGTCACTAGCATCGTCGTCCTTCGTGATCTATTATCACTGTACAAGCTGTCGTATCGTCTTGTTCGTTGTCTCTGTTGTGGTATGGTCAGCATATTTATGTGAAATATTTTGTGTTTGTCTTTTATGAGGATTTCGTAGTCTACAGGTGAAATCTGTCTCGTCACTTTAAAAGGTCCCTGCCAAGAATCAGTCAATAAGTGTCTGTCACTAGGTAGTAGAAGAAGAACGTCCTGTCCAGGTGTCAAAGTTATCGTCCTGTTACCTTTGTCAGCATACTGTCTATAAGTAGCACCAGATAGTTTTAGTGCATTCTTTGCAATAACACAAGATTTGATGATTCTTTCACGCAATGATGTGACATATACGTATGATGATATGGGTTTAAGTACTGGAGTAGAGTCAGTTAACATTTGGTGATAAATGGTTAATGGGCCGCGTGGTTTGGCACCATAGATAAGTTCAAAAGGGGAGAAACCGGTACTAGCATGTGGTACCTCGCGATAAGCAAAGAGAATAGCTGGTAGATATAAATCCCAGTTATTGGGGTGCTCTTGCGTTACTTTGGCAAGCATGTGCTTTAGATCCCCGTTAAATTTTTCCACAATTCCACTACTGTGAGGATGGTACGGGGAATTGAAACATTGCTTCACTCCCAACATTTTGGTGAAAGCTTGGGTAGATGCGGCAATAAACTGAGTGCCCCTATCAGATTGGATAGTATCTGGAAAACCTATCCGAGAAAATATATGGAAGAAAACTTCCATTATATCATTGGCAGTAATGTTCTTTAGCGGAATAGCTTCTGGCCAGCGACTACATTGATCAATGACAGTTAGAATATATTTATTCCCTCTAGTTGTTGTATGATTAAGAGGGCCCACTATGTCAACAGATAGTTTTTCAAAAGGTCGACTGGCTAAGTCAGTAACTTGTAACTTTGCCTGTGGGTTTTTTCCTTTTTTTACCAGTTTCTGGCAGGTGTCACAACTTCTGCAATATTCTTTAATGTCATTGCAATATTTGGGCCAATGAAACTGTGTCAATAACCTTGATCTGGTCTTAACGTATGCCATGTGCCCTGCAAGAGGTATATCGTGAGCAAGATGTAAGGCTTGCTTGCGATAATTTGTTGGCAAAACAGTTTGCTCTGTTGTAATGTCACCTTTGCTGTAATACCTGGTGAGTATATCATTTTTCATAGCAAAATGCCATTTTGCATTCTTTGTTACCTTTGGCTTTTGGCCGCTCAGATTAAAGTATTTTGACAATGAAGGATCAGCTTTCTGAGCTGTTACAAATGTTTCCTTCATGGTGTTAGTAGGTAGTGATTCTGGGCTAAGCATTTGTATAGCCTCAGTTTGATTACTTTCATCTTGCACTCTAGCAGTAGATCTAGTTACTGCGTTCACACATTCAATGATATCAGATGATGATGGAACAATGTTATCAATGATGTCATGAGAACTTAGTGCTACATTAGCTACATTTACAATACAATCAATAGGTGGTGTGACATTTTCAATGATGACATTGGATGGTGATGTTATGTTATCATCAATACACATAGATGTTATGTCATGAGGTTTATCATTCACCTCTGGTAAATTTCCAATAATTACATCACACACTGGGTTTGTTAATGCAGCACACTTTACTTTCCCAGTGAGGAAAGGTGTTTCAATATATGCCCATGCTAGTGGGTATCTCTCAATATTGCCTGAGAATGTTCTGCATGTTACGTGCCTGCCTGTATAGTCTGTAGGCATTATGAACGTTCTCTTCAGACCAATAAGTGAACTGCCTGTGTCACGAAGGACTGTAGCTGACTTGCCATTCACATATCCGTGATGGATGATTATCTTGCCTTTTGAATCTACTACCAAATTAGCTTCTTCATTGGCAATAGGGATGGCGTGACCGGATGTTAAAATACCATCTTCATAGAAGGTGTTACAAACAGAGCATTTATTTGCGCTAAATATGTCAAAAGCCTGTGCTGAGTTCACAGGATGTTTCTCTGGCTGTTCTTCGTCTGACGCCGAACTGTCAAACAAGGCAGCATTTGCTTTGTTGGTCATTTGCCTACCTTTACAATCTTTTCGATGGTGTCCGTACGCCTTACAGAGGAAACATTTACGCAAACTTCTGAAGGATTTACGCTCCTGATCTTGTCTGTTTACCATGTTTAATAGGTACGTATGGTATCCTGGTTGTTTATCGCACATTTCATTCTGATGATGTGAAAATTTACAATAAATACAATGCTTAAACTTCTCAGAGGTAGGCCTTTGAGGTTTCTGCCTACTGTAGGGTTTGTCATAGTTAGCCGCTGCTACAAAGTTAATGTCAGTAGCTTCAGTGGCAAAGCAATGTTTGTTGGCTGTGTAGTACGCCGAACCACGTCTCTCAATCTCATCTACACTAGTGCACTCATTCTCTTGCAAAAACTTTGAAAATGCTGATGGAATAGATGAAATAATTTTGTCTCGAATGATCAGATCTTCCAGTCTCTGATAATTTTTGTCAATTTTAGCTGCTGAAGTCCATTTGGTGAATATATCTCGGACTAAGCAGAGGTAATCAGAGAACGTTTGAGTCGGTTTTGGGCTCAACTTACTTAATTTTTCTCTGTAACCTGCCTCGTCTAACATAAAATGCGCCATAATCTTAGATTTCAGATAATGGTAATCTTTTCTGAGGTCTTTGGGGATGGTTTCAATGACTTTAAGAGGTTCCCCTGATAAACTCCTCATATACACAATATTCCATTCAGACAGTGGAACTTGGTAATGTTCCATTAAAGTTTAAAAATTTTGGGTAAAGGCTGCGATGCAGTCACCCGAGGTATAATTACTTACAATACCTTGATATTTCTTGTACTGGTTTTCTTTCTCCAGTCTCTCAGATTTCTTAGACTCTTTGTTAATGGCAGTCTCAGTGTCAAGTTGTTTCATCTTCAACTGTAACTCCAGTTCTTCTCTTACTCTGAGCTGCTATTTCTGCCTTCTTCAGTTCTGTTTCTTTTTCGATCTCGGCCTTTTTCAGTGTACTATCTAATTCGGCTTGCTTTAAGGCTGTTTCTGCTTCTATTTGCTTGGCGGCCCTTTCAGCTGCCCTTTCTTCGCGTTCATTAGCTTTCTCCTGTACTAGTAGGTATTCAAAGTATTTCTTCTCACTCCATTTTGTTAATTCATCACCTGTCAACTGTAATTTTATCCCCATATCGATTAAATCAAATAATGAAGACATGATGGAAAATGTCAATGAAATACCAGCCACACAAAATATGTTATAAGTGGTTAGTAATAAACAATTTACAATTGACTTATTTTGACAATACGTGCCTAAAATTGCATTCTTAAAGTATAGGAAAAGAAAAATATACTCAAGTGCCCTGGATGCGGTGAAGAATGGTTAGAAATCGGGCTAGGAACTGTAGGGTCGCTACTTCGAAAATACAAATGACCTCTACGGCAAAGTTCGGATGGTATGGAAAAACCTGCTTTGTTTTTGGAGGAAAATGAATTAGCGTCTATTTGTTGGTGTGTGCCTGCTTGTCACTAAGTGTTGATTAGGTTTGTATGGCGTTGAGTGTAGTTGTAGGTCGTAAGTTTGTCCGTCAACAATTCTTTTTTTTCAAACAAGTTACTTTCTTTCCAAACTTTTTGCGTTCCACAAACTCAATGCACAAAGACAATCTACATGTATCTCAACACTCTACAACATTGATGACACATCACTTACATCAAGATGACATTCAGTAAGGACATAGACATCAAGTTTACAAGATGGCGACAAGGTCAAAATGGCGACAAGATCACAATGTCGACAAGGTCAACACGATGACAATTTTACAAATCACAAATGTTTTACACGCTTACAAGAACACACAATATGTATGCACTGTACGTTTACAAATAGTCTTACACATGTTTAAATAATGTAGTAATAAACCAAAATGAGCCTTCCACGATCACATTTACATGTACTATAAAAAGTACACAAACTCTAGTTTTGAATCGTTAATCACATAAACACGTTCATTTCAAAGCCGGACGAATGCCACCACGTCCACACTTGTCAGGGTCTTAAACTCGGCTCGCTAACCTAACAGTGTGAGACAGTACAAGTACAACGTGATTTGACGTAAGACTCAACAACACCGTTCTATGGATTTATTCACA
Source organism: Cepaea nemoralis (assembly GCA_014155875.1). Classification (NCBI taxonomy): domain Eukaryota; kingdom Metazoa; phylum Mollusca; class Gastropoda; order Stylommatophora; family Helicidae; genus Cepaea; species Cepaea nemoralis. Next base: position 684,838 of record JACEFZ010008326.1, read on the forward strand.
TATCAAATACAGAACGATGATCACAACAATATATACTCGATACTTCAATACACTTACATACAGCTCACAAGTCTCACTCAAGATGTCCAGACACTCGACTTTCAGTACAGATACCACACAACGCCTTTCTCTCTAATCTTGCGTCCGTCCAAGTCCGTGTCCCAGAGCTGTCTGCCGCTAGTTCGCCACTGGCCTCCCACCTCAGGTGGCTTCACGAGGCATGCGTGCGGTTAGCGTCGTCCAGGCCTGACCGCTGGTCGTTCGTCAGCCAGCAATCTTGCAGGCCGGTTACTACCACTCGCCTGGCGGCGTAACGAAGTTGCTGCCTCCCTGCTGGGAGCTAAGTCACCTGGCGGGCGTAACGATGTCACTGCATCATCGTACCCTTTTGGGACTCTGACAATCACTCTCACCATAGCCATAATCATCCCAATCATCCTAGCTGACACTACATGATCAGCCTCAACATAGTCACCACAATCACAATCCCCATCATCACAGCCATCATCATCCCAAGCATCCTAGCTGACATCACTACATGATCAGCCTCAACATAGTCATCACCACAATCATAATCACCATCACAATCATCAAATGGTCACTCTCACCATAGCCATCACTACAATCATAATACCCAATGCACCACCTTTCCCCCATCTTCTGTCATTTAAATACCTAAACTTATGAGGGATGCCACATAGGACACACTGCCCCTGCAATGTCCATGTTTTGATAAAGGATATCAACAACAATATGACATCACACACATTACCGCATGATATTATAAATTAATAACCAACAGGTAAAACATGTTTGACTATGAAAAGTAAAGGAAACAGGAATAACCATATTTGTAGAATGTGACAATGTAACCTTACAAATAGAAGAATCACAACATTCACAGAAAGTTAAAGATAAAGATAAACATGTATTACACAGGAACTCAGTTGAAGAACTCTCTGATACCCTTAAGACAATTGATAAAATAAACACACAATATTACCAAGTGAAAGTACACAAAATAGTGGCCAGAGTGCCTCATTCATATGAGACAGGATCCAAGCACAACAATGCCCATGGCAGGATACAGAACATTAGTACTAATATAATAAACAGTGTACTATATATATTATGTCATTATTACACACTAATGACCAATAAGTGTTATTCAAGGCCCAACACAATCAGTGTAATATTATCTGTGAGTGGACAACAAATGTGCAGTTATGCCCTCTATTTCCCATCATTCTTCCTACGATACACCGGTTATACACTTTCTTCTCTTACGCTTCGTGTCGCATAGCAAGTGCATATGTCTTTGCGAAAGGTGGTACGTAGCAATAAATCACACCCTTCCCCTGGTAGAACAAACACCCTGTTTTACTACACATAAAACTCCCAGTTTGATACACTAGCACAAACACTACTGCATTCTGGTAACAGATGTGACACCAGACTTCAATGCTAAATGAGAAACCCCTTTACCAATATCAGTTCCAGGTGCACCTGCCTGTTCTCCCTCAGTAAAGCCACACTTCATTCGCAGTTACGATTACACAATGATTGCTGATACGCATCCCGCGTATTAAGATGCATTATTTCCTACGCCTAGTGGCTATCAATCTGCATGGCGTCCCTACAATTCAACACATTATTTCCTTCACTTCTATTTATTACCTACATGTCCTAACTACATAGCTTAACCATTAACCCATCATTGCCACATATAACATGTAAGTACTCTTCTCTGCTTTACACATGTTATAAATATTACCTATGATCATGGTTATTTTCCCCTACTCATTGTTGCTTTGGAGTGTTCATACCCAACACTTGACCAAACATTCAATTTTATGCCCATCCCTGTCACAGAATAATCCTCCAAAAATATCTTGCTGCTGTATACACATACACATATGATTCTCACCACTTATCAAGTAGCCTTCATTTCTAGCAACCTCACAAGCACTTACTCCCTTCTAGCCCAACATGGCACCATGTGGCATTATTTCAGTCTTTACCATAAACTAATTTATGACCCCACACATTGTATATTTTGGTGAATCTCCCACATATCTATTTAGCCAGTAACACATTAATGCCATAGGATAACCATGTAAAATAATTCCCAACAAAATAATCTTGTGCCAGCATGGCTGGCATGACATGACATCAGTCTCTATGATACTTAACCACCATCAATGACCTATTCTACATATTTCACATCACCATTGTCTGATTGCTGACATCTCTATGTGTTACATGTTATTTTCATAAAGCTTTAGGGATACTAAATCCTTCTGTAGAACAGCTCATTTCAATAGCACTTATTCATATTATCTATTTATACTTCTTTGTTCCTACAAGCTCACCTAACTAGCAATTATTTTCACTCACGCCTGTTCCACCATGTAAACACTTTCAAGTTGGTAAACTGGCGTGTGCTGCGATTATACAAATATTTATTAAATTAAACATTTTAAACTTAATCAGTTAAAACTTACAGTTTTGTCACAACATTAGTTGACACAGATCAACTCAGGGAATTGTTCCCACACCTGACAACAACAGAACAGCACTGAACTGAAGGCCATGCTGCCCGCATCTCTCATCAGCACAAAGGACTGCTAAAACAAAACTGACTTCCGATTCCTTTGTTAAGCCGAGTTCCGGTGGTGGCCAGGACAAATACGGCTTTGATAGACCAAACTAAGGGGCGTCGGTTTATTGTAGACACCAAGGTGCATCGGTATGGCGCTATCACAGTGGGTCTACTTTATAAAATGAATTTTAGAAGGGTGAGACGTACAGAACCGTAAAGTATGAAGGGAAAAACAAGATCAAGTAATCGGTTCTTGTATTAACGCGATCGTGAAATAACCTTCATCCCGCCCCTGGAAACCCCAAAATTCTCCGGGGGGGGGGGGAACCTTCCCCACCGGTTGAGAATCACTGCTCTAGAACTTGTCAGCACACTCCCAAATCATGGGTTTATGGTGCCCTTTGACTGGGTGTCCTACTGTAGGACGGGTAGTTTTAAATGTCTCTTACACGTCCTACTTGGATAGTGGAAAAAGGACATGGGATCCTTTTTGGCATATTGGATATATGGTCCTAGCCCCATATTGTTTAGACTCTTGCATGTCCTACTAGTAGAGTAAAACCACACAAGAAATTCATCATCAAGTGCCTTGCCAGATTTCGAAGGCATTCATTTCTCCACACATCTCAGTCTTTTGGTGTTCTGGATTAACTCTGCTGCTGATATTCCTCCATGCCACCGTCTCGATCCAACCAGCATCATTTCTCTTGGACTGCCCTTGCCTTTCTTCCCCGTATCTTTCCAGTTGTCGTGATGTTCTCGAATGCCTCTCTTCTCATCACATGGCCAAAGAAAGCTGTTTGCCTCATTCTTATTGTTGAATATGTTTTAGTTTCATTAGCCTTTATGTATGTCAGCATGGCCGAATGGATAAGAACGCATGTTCTTAAACATTTGGTTTGCTGATGCCGAGGTAAGGTGATCAAACCCTACACCGGACAGTTGGAATAAAATGTTGACCTAGTGTCCTTGACTTGGGGACATTAATTACAAGTACCTGTGAAGTCGGAGTGGGTTCGCCTGATGGCGAGGGACACTGTTAATAGGTACAGCTAATCCACACACAAATTTCAGTCCAGAACTACTAGAAGTACTGTGTGGACTATGCTTGAGATCTAATCGAGCGGGCACACACACACACACACACACACACATAAAATAGAGAGAGAGAGAATTAGCCTCATTCAGATAATCGTTGTTAGTTACTCTGGCAGTCTAAGGAATTCACAACATTTGTCTCAAGAATCACGTCTCTGTTGCCCCCAAGTGCTTCCAAACTTGTTCATTTATATTCCAAGATTCACAGAAAAACAGGTTCTATATAGCATTTCAGCACTCTTTCTTACATTCAATGATAGTGACATATCGCATAGGGTAATTTTCAATTTCTGAAATGCAATTTTTGATTGCCTTATTCTGGATCTTTTTGTTTTGGCATATTGGATGCATGGTTCTAGTCCCATATTGTTTAGACTAAGCAGTAAATTAGTTTAGACATTAATCAGATTTGATCACATGACATCTGAGCAAGCCCATGCACCTCCCACTTATTGAATCAACTGTCATTTACTGCCAATATAGTAGCTTGCCGAGTATGGAAGGGGGGGGGGGGGGGGTCTTGAACCTAAGGAATTAAGGCCGCCTGGCTAGTGCAGTCACCGCGAACTGCAGGTTAGAGTTTTCTTTCTACCTCCAACAGAAAAAACTCCACACCTTATTGGGGATTGGAACCCAGGTCCCCCGAAAGAGAATCCGGCATTCTAGCTATTCGACCTGCCGCTCCTTCCATTAAAAGTCCGCCAGAATTTAAACATAAAGTAATCCACTCCCATGGCTAAATTTGAAACTTAGAAAACTACCCACCAAAGAATATTTATAGTATTTGTGATGCTGGTATTTGGCATTTATATCGTTGAAATTCGGCAGTTGACTTAACATTTATTAGGTAAGAGTAATCAAGTCTTATCCACAGCAATATACAGGAAGGGTCATGTGGAAACCTTAAAAGTGTGATAGAAATTACAATATCCATGCCATTGTCTTGTTGTTAATGATCTCAAGATTGTTAAGCATGTGGCACCATGGTGCAAATGAACACGGTGACGTCATAGGACAATTTACAGATGGTTGTCCCACTGTTGACATACACCAAAGTGGAGCAGCTTTCTGTTATCCGTTTAAAAAAAAAAATTAAATCAGTGAAGATTTGAAAAATATATAAATTCATCGGCGAAAGAAGGTGCAGTATGGCGATGCGTACCTGTCAGCCCAATAAGTGTATGAGCAGAGTAGGAAGTTTCAAAACGGCGTAACGTCTTTTATCGGCCTTGGGAGACTTGCATTGAACGCAGTGATGACTTGACTACATCGAAAAATAATACATTTCTTCCTCACTTTTTTTCAGAATATATTCACCAAAAAACAAAATAACAAAAATTAAAAAAAAAACATGTAAGGTTTACATTTGAAACCCCATTGTACTTTCATACATTAGAAGCGTGCTCGTTAATAATAAAATATCTGCCAGCTCAAATTAGGACCCCTGATTGCCATTTCTCTTTTATATATGGTGATAATGTGTAGGAGAAGTCATGCAGTAATTCCATCAAGCCAGCACAGGATTCGAAGATGCAGGTTATTCCTTTATCCCCAACACAGCAACCGCAAACTGTCCTCTTGTCTGTGATCGCAAATTTTCACATCACATGCATGATTGATTATTAATTGATGATTAAATAAATTGTCCCCTCCCCCCAATTCTTCATCATCATCAAGTGCCCTGCCAGCTGGCGTAGGCGTTTATGGCTCTCCACAGATCTCGGTCTTTGGTTTTCTGGATCAACTCTGCTGCTGATATACCTCCGTGCCATCGTCTCAATCCATTCAACATCATTTCTTTTGGTCTGCCTCTGCCTCTCTTCCCCTCGATCTTTCCAGTTGTCACGATGTTCTCCAATGCCTCTCTTCTCATTACATGACGAAAGAAAGTTGTTTGTCTCTTTCTTATTGTTGTATATAGTGTTCTGTTTTCATTAGGATGTTTCAGGCAGTCGTTGTTAGTTACTCTGGAAGTCCAAGGAATTCGCAACATTCGTATCAGGAACCACATTTCTGTTGCTTCTAATTTCTTCTTAATTTGTTCATTTACATTCCAAGATTCACTGCTATACAGCAAAACTGGTTCTACATAGCATTTCAGCACTCTCTGTCTTACACTCAGTGATAGTGGCCTATTGCACAAGATACTCTTCATTTTCTTAAATGCGGCCTTTGCCTGCCCTATTCTGCTCTTAATCTTCCATCTGATGTTATAAATGTCCCTAGGTATCTAAAATTATCCACTTGGTTAAGAATTTTTCCTTCTATTTCTATGTTACATTTTGGTGTCACCATTTTCTTTGATATCACCATTGTTACTGTTTTCTTGATATTCAAGGAGAGTCCCCCCACCCCCACATATTTCTTGGTGATTAAATAAATGGTGTGTTTTCCCCCTCATATTTCTTGGATATTAAATAAATGGTTTTTCGTTTCTGTTTTATAATATATGAGTGCGTAAGAACACGAGTGCCGGTCTCTCTGGCCAAAGAGTTACAATACTTTCTCCGTAATCCCGTTTATCCACGCAGGCTTTCGCAGCGCGCGAGAATTGGTTGCGGTTCTACCCGCGCTAGTGACTTGCGGGATAATGAGCTGGCCGCTCAGAAAGCAATGGCAAACTACTGTGCGTAATCTTGCCAAAGAGATCAACAATCAGCTGAAAGATGTTGATGTTGACAGCGATTTTTATTTAAGAACACGAGCATGTGTAGACAACGTGTATGTGTTGGACTGTTCTGTAAAAAAAAACACACATTAACAAATGTGATCAAGGTTGCAGGTAGCTTCTTTTGCTAAAGGAATTTCTAGAAGAAAGAGTAGGGGAGAACAACGTTAAATGTGGGTGAACAAAATCAATATGTTTAATAGAAGAAGCCTGTATGCATATACTCTGAAGATGCGGGACAGGTTGTTGTGGAGACCTTTGACAGTTTCACTTCATGTCGGTGGTAGTTAGTGGACTCAGTTGCAAAGTAGCGGGGTTGATTATGATGTAAGGACAACATATGTTAGTTCTGTAGAAAATGTAAATATTATTTCAGATCTTAAAATAAAATAAAATTTTTAAAAAACGTGTCTTCAAATTAAAAACACACGGCTGTAGCTCCGTAGAAGAAATTTAAATCTGGAAGAGAGTCGAAAGCATTTGCGAAGTTGCCAATCCATAACCTAATTATTATAAAGAAAAAAAACACACTCTCTCTCACGCACGAACGCGCGCGCGCGCACACACAGACACACACACACACACACACACACACACACACACACACACACTTATAAACTAATATCATCAAAAATGCACCAGACATTTTTTTTTTTTTCAGAATTGTCATGGAATTATCTTGGAAGAAGTAGGTCAACTTGGCAAAATAGTTAAGAGCGCGGTTCCAAATGTTGCTGTTATGTAGCCGGGGTTGGGGTGAACGCCCCACCTTGCATAAATACCCCAATGGCTCGTGCAATCATCATCTCTGCAGCAAAAGTCCAACAACTGGCATTCTCGTGGCGGAACTGTTTTAACTAACAGGAGAAGGGGCGACGGCGAGAAATAACCATATGAATAAAATTGGGTGGAACTGAGGTACAGCTGTGAACATGTAAACAATATAACATGACACAAAGTAGTGCAGCTTTACATAACAGAATTACGACACATACAGGACGTTGCGGTGATTAGCCTTCGTCAACAAACATAACATATAAATAACGGTTATACACAGCTCGGAATTTTGAGGTAAGTATGAACATTTTTTTCCAATTTTCATTTTCTCTTCATTGCTTTCATTTTCCCCCCATCTTTTTGTTCTCCTCCTGTCGTCACGTTTTGATGTAGTCACAAGAGATCACCTTGACTATTTGTTGTGTTTTGTGAATGTGTTTGCTGACGTCCTGTTTGCAACGTCCTGTTTGTGTTGTAATTCTGTTATGTAAAGCTGCTACTTTGTGTCATTTTATATTGTTTACGACAAATAACCAGAACACTCTAGATGTGTATGCACATACATGAATGAGCAGACAGTGTGTGCGTGCCTACACACCTAAACTCGAGTAATACCACAGTCTGCTCTAGCAAAGGAAAGGTGTTAAAGGTAAGGCAACAAGCCCGGAGGCGCACCACAGAAATCAGGATGCCATGCAATCACGTCATGAAATATGTAGACCACTGCTAAATGTTATGGTGCTCGCCCTGCTTTGGACACCCCCCCCCCCCCACGCAGGCGCAGTGCCGGGCCCTATGCCTCGAAGGGGTCCAACCACAACTACTGGAGCTCCTTCTAGGATAATGCACTAGAATTCGGAGGGAGTCAGCAAAAAAAAAAAAAAAAATCGAACTAGAAAATATCTTGGACCAAGAAAAAGTAAGTGTATGTTGCTTGCAAGAAAATGACCTCAACGAAAATATAGCTTTCAAATTCAGAGGCTACCAGTGTTACATATCTGACTGTCATAAGTCGGGGTGCCCCACCAGCTTGATGAATGGATTATTCACTGGCGAGCAACCCCAAATAGTCAGAAACTGACTAGGGACAAAATCTATATGGCTGAACTACAGATTAAGCCCTGAATATCCAACGTACAGCTCTAAGTGGCTCGTTACAACATGAAATGAACTGTGCTGAATATTCGCCAAGGAATAGGAAAGAGAAGGTTAGCTAGGATAGATGTTTAAGTCTGAATATATAGTTATAGGACGACTATCTCAGTACAGGTTTTTCTCCCTGACTGCTCCCTTCCTTGGTGTGTAAGTGAACCCCCACCAATGTACACAACAACACGTATGCACAATTGGAATTAAAATATAACGAGAGAACTATGAGTTACAATACTACAACATTTATTTACTAATCATAGACATCTGATGGTTTTCAATATGAGGATGATGAAATCATATAACATATTGTGATGAGAAACATTACGTAACTTTACTTGTTACTTCATCTATCTGGAACTGTGGTCCAGATCCCCACTCTCCAGTAGACTCAAAAAAGAAACAGCTTGCCGGTATTCTGACGATCCTGTCAGTCCTGACACTCCTAGTCTTCACTCTATCTTGAGATCTACAACATAGGTGCTCCTTGTGAGAGCTTGAAAGAAAGTCAAGAATGTGTTATATCAGTTCTACATCAGCGCAATCCTAATTAAAACATATCATAACACAAACATATACAATGACCAGTCTGGCCAAGTTTATCTTCCAGCTCTACTGCGTTCTACCATCCTCCTTCTCCCTACTGTCTTTAGTCTGGGACGGGCTTTTCAATTGTCTCACACGCCTGTAATGATTACATTTCTGCCGCCCCATGTCCATGTCGCTAATACAGAAATTCTGTGTCATACAGCCGCTCCGTCCAAAGTTGGGTTAGCAGCTCACAGGGTCGGTAATGGTATTATAATAATGTACCGGGTCATCCGGGCTTACAAGCCGTGACCAGTAGCTGTGCCAGGTTTCCATGCATTACCGTGGACGCACGCCCACAATACACTGAGAAAGTTTAGCACCATATACCCTATACCAAGTGTGGGTAATGTCTGTACCATTACACCTCTGCTTCCAACACAATCATTGGCCAATGTGTCAATGCGCAGACAATAGCATAACACTTCATATTGGTAGGTTTGCATATGACAAATCAATATATCAAACATCCAATACACATAAACATATTGATTAAACTAGACATATTATGATACTTTAACATCATAGCATAATGCACTAGTTAAGTTTGTATGTATACGAAATGAGACGTATATACACAAAAAGAATATGTACGAAGCATATTATTAGCATCGTATATTCATATGAAATTACACATACATACATCCAACATATCCGTAAACATTATATTACTTCAAGATGGACATATAATGATACTCAACATAATAGCATCAGGCATTATTAATGAGTACTAATATTGTATAGCTACAAAATGAGATATTCAACAAGTCTAATTGAAGTTACCACACAGACCAGCCATATTTGCTGCTCTGCCCAGTTTAAAGAAATAGTCAGTTGACTATATTCTTTACAACAAATGCACACACCAAAAAGAGACTAGTCTGGTTTAGAAAGAGATGGCAAGCATCTGCTACGACACCTCAAGTATATCTAGTCAAGACCTGCCTTCCATAAGTTTCTACTTCTCAGAAGAGTAACACTTAAAGCACAATGATATTGAACACAGAACTTAGAAAAAACACTCAAGTAACCTATGACAATGATAGTTCTTGCAATAACCTAGATCAGATTTAGACTGAAAGTTCATATGTCTAAAAGACTGTTACATAGTTACTAAGAAATCCTTCCTAGAAGCCAACATAATAATCATACATATGACTACAGACATTGAGCTGGCTGCCTACCTGTTCTGAAGTCAGACTTAATCTAAAGGGGAAAAGTCTAGCAGGGGTTTTTATACCTAGCCTAGCAGTAGACACTTATCTCCCCGGAATTCCATTCATAAATTCTTCTTATCTCCTCCTGACGTTAATTGCAATTAACTCCAAGTCTGTCCAGTCATAAAAATTCTCTTAACCACTAACCCATAGTGTCACACCTGGATGGTTTTGCGTTGCCAGCCCCAGATCAGTTTCACAGTCTTATCAGTGATTTCACACCTACCTGAGTCTGCCAGTCAGAGTGGATGGGGCTTGTTTATAGCCCTGGGGCTATTATCTCCATCTGGCGTTAATTGCCTTTATTCAACCACTGGCCCAGTTCATTGTTGATTCAGCCAGGGTCTACCTGAACGAGGAGGTGCCAATGTGTCTGTGTGGTGTCATAGCCCGTCTGGGTCAGCAGTTTTCCAAGGTGTAGACTAATTTAAATTATCTAGTTGTGTCCATCTCAAGTATCCCATTTTACTTGCCATCTGCAAGCTTACGTCATGGCTAGAGGCTTTTTGTGAATAATCTTACCTCACGACTAGATAGCCTTGGAGTAGCGTGATTAATTCATTCTTTCTCAATTTGGCCTCTCAAATTTGGAGACCGAGAAAAATATTCTGGGATGTTAAGGCGGCATTCCACGACAGAGCTTCCCCCTTAAAAAAAAGTTTCTGCCAGAAATCTTTTGTCAAAGCACGCCGTACATCCCAGAATAATGCCTAAGCACTCTCCGTTCTGTATCTGCCTAAAGGTTTCCAATATTCCTTGTGGCAGTGGGTTGTCCTGCTTCTGCATAAAGACGTCCCATTTCCATAACCCAAAGATACTCTGGATAGATCCTTGTACCTGGTTTTCGGCCGGGATTCCATGCAATAGCTTGGTAAAATCCGGTAATTGTCAGGAGGTTGTAATTTTACCCCTCTGGGAAAGATCACAATCAACGGGATTCTTCTACGCCTCTGGGCAGCAATTGTTTTACACCATTCACTCACGTGATTTACTCCTTTCAGCCGAGGATGTACCCGTAGTGAGGTCTTGCATAAGCTGGCCACAGCAAAGCTTGTCTCCGTGATATTCCTCCATCCTTTATAGATCCTTAACAGATCCATCAATATCTTCCTTTTGAAAAGGAATAATGTTACACATCATGGTCCCATGATATAAATTCAACTGGCGCTTTCCTCCTTCAAAGTCGGGCGTAACAATCTTCCCTCCTCGGTGTCGCGGTTTCTTCCCCTGATAATCAGTTAATGGGCTGAGTTTCTCTGCATTAGAGTTTCGTGTGAAAACCGTGCTAGAAATTGGAAATTTAGTGTGCCAAGTTGTCCTGCCTTGAGAAATAACATAGTTATTCCAAGGGCGATAAAGTGGTGTTACTTTTGAATAAAGTATCCACAAATAGCTGATCTACTCCTATCAAATCGACCTGACTGAAGGGTAGATTGAGTCCTAAGAGTGTTGATTCCAAACCACTCTTGACTTCTGTTACTTCAGGTCCCTGTTGCTGGAATTCCCTGATAACTTCAGCTAATGAGATGATAGGCGTTTCTTCCTCCATCTTGTGCAAAGAATTTTCTTCTTTAGCAACTACAGACAATGTTGTCTGCACAATATCAGAGTCCATATTATGGCTCATGACAATTCCCTGTGTTTCCTGAGTCTCCGAACTGGTATACTGTGAGATAACAACTGGAAATGTTTCCTGGTCTGGATGTTCCTCTCTGGTCCTGCTTTCATGGGCTAAGTCCAGTTGAGGTAAATCCTGCGGTGGGCTGTCTAAGCAATCCATCACAATAGGTAAATGATTTGAACTGAGATCTAGTGTCTTGTCCTGAGCTGCAGCCTCAAAGATCACAAGGGGTTCCGGGTCTTCCTTCATCCCTCTGTCAGTCAAATTTAATCCCACTTCATCCTCTCCTGAGCTGAAGGGAATAATAAAGTCGGTTACCTTTCGATCTCCGACCTCCTTAAAAGATGTCCTCAGGTCATCTTCCTCTTGAGTTTCACCTCTCGTTGAAGTAAAATGAGATTCCTGGGAGTCTTGTACTGGCGGACCAGTTAAACCACATATCTTGTGGTACGAACAGTTGTCCTCTGGGTAACTGTTAGTAGGCAAATTATCTGAACTGATAATTAGTGATTCTTCCCGCGTTGCAGTAATGAAATTCACCTGGGATTCAGTTACTTCCATCCTCCCTATTTCAGTCAGATGTAATTCCACTTCAGTGATTCTGTGAACAGAAGGGAATGTGAGAATCGGCTAGGTCTCCGCCTGCGACCTCATTAAAGGTTGTCTTCAGTTCCTCTTTCTCTCGAGATTCATTTCTCGTAGAAGTCAAGTGGTTTTCCTGAAGGTCCTGTACTGCAGTTAAACGACTAATTGCCGTGGTGCAAACAGTTATCACGTTTGTGACTGTTTGAAGTGCCTTTGGCACGTTTTTTCTTCCCTCTTTTCCGTTTAGGACAGGGTCGAATGAGAACCTGTAGTTTCCGGTCCACTAACTCTGATTCCGCGGTGGTTGGCAAAGATGTCCATTCCTTCCTGGTTGGGTGAGCATCCATATCTCCTACCTTATGTTCCGCTAGAAAGGTTAGCTTCTCTGCATTGACTACTTCCATATGCTTTTTATTAATCTCTGCTTCTTCAGTTTTGCTACGCTCTTTTGCTTCAAATAACTCATCAATTGTTTTATTCATCTGTTCCTCCGCCTTGTCCCACTCTTTCATCTCATCTCTGATGTATATTTCTAATTGTTCTCCTGTTAAGCCCTCTATTATGCCTAACCTTCTCGTGGACTCTAAGTAATCTGTGCGCGCCTTCAGATAATCTAGATCCTGGGAAGGTGAGTCCATATTTGCTAATGGCTATATTCAGGTAAGCTCCTATGTATCTATCAAATTCAGAGCTAAGCTAGAAAGACAAGAGTGAACCAATGACAGCAGAACCTAAACCAATGTGTAGAGTTAGCCTCAGCAGTGAAAGACAACTGAAAGTAATATTCAAGTAGTTTCTGGCGACCGCAGTGAAGTAAGTGTGAGAGATATACTACACAGTAATCAATACTAATATTTACCTAAATAAATATTAAAATGCACTGCATACATGTCATAATGAAAATGGCATAAGTAAGCATAAAATGGCAAATCAATCAAGCAGTTAAATCATCAAACACATCAATGTAATTATGATTAAAGTGATCAGTTATCATTAAATGATGAATGATACACTAAATGATAAGAATTAAAATACTTATCAATAAATGATAGATGAGGTAGTTCTCATAAGTTCTTATCTGTTATACACTTTTGAAAAGTTATATCTATACTCTGTAACTTCCTCAACTAAAATTAGCTACATCTGATGATAGTCTATTTTGATGACTGAAGATTACAAGAGTTAACTTTTAAAATCGTATGTCTAGGGTCTAGTACGGAAGTCCTATTGATAGCTAGAAGTCCTGAATTCAGATCGCGGACTGAGAAGCCCAATCTGTCATAAGTCGGGGTGCCCCACCGGCTAGATGAAATATTATTCACTGGCGAGCAACCCTAAATAGTCAGAAACTGACTAGGGACAAAATCTATATGGCTGAACTACAGATTAAGCCCTGAATATCCAACGTACAGCTCTAAGTGGCTCGTTACAAAATGAAATGAACTGTGCTGAATATTCGCCAAGGTATAGGAAAGAGAAGGTTAGCTAGGATAGATTTTTAAGTCTGAATTAAAGTTTAAGGACAACTATCCTAGTACAGGTTTTTCTCCCTGACTGCTCCTTTCCTTGGTGTGTAAGTGAACCCCCACCAATGTACACAACAACACGTATGCACAATTGGAATTAAAATATAACGAGAGAACTATGAGTTACAATACTACAACATTTATTTACTAATCATAGACATCTGATGGTTTTTAATATGAGGATGATGAAATCATATAACATATTGTGATGAGAAACATTACGTAACTTTACTTGTTACTTCATCTATCTGGAACTGTGGTCCAGATCCCCACTCTCCAGTAGACTCAAAAAAGAAACAGCTTGCCGGTATTCTGACGATCCTGTCAGTCCTGACACTCCTAGTCTTCACTCGTCTTGAGATCTACAACATAGGTGCTCCTTGTGAGAGCTTGAAAGAAAAGTCAAGAATGTGTTATATCTAGTTCTACATCAGCGCAATCCTAATTAAAACATATCATAACACAAACATATACAATGACCAGTCTGGCCAAGTTTATCTTCCAGCTCTACTGTGTTCACCATCCTCCTTCTCCCTACTGTCTTTAGTCTGGGACGGGCTTTTCAATTGTCTCACACGCCTGTAATGATTACATTTCTGCCGCCCCATGTCCATGTCGCTAATACAGAAATTCTGTGTCATACAGCCGCTCCGTCCAAAGTTGGGTTAGCAGCTCACAGGGTCGGTAATGGTATTATAATAATGTCCGGGTCATCCGGGCTTACAAGCCGTGACCAGTAGCTGTGCCAGGTTTCCATGCATTACCGTGGACGCACGCCCACAATACACTGAGAAAGTTTAGCACCATATACCCTATACCAAGTTGTGGGTAATGTCTGTACCATTACACCTCTGCTTCCAACACAATCATTGGCCAATGTGCCAATGCGCAGACAATAGCATAACACTTCATATTGGTAGGTTTGCATATGACAAATCAATATATCAAACATCCAATACACATAAACATATTGATTAAACTAGACATATTATGATACTTTAACATCATAGCATAATGCACTAGTTAAGTTTGTATGTATACGAAATGAGACGTATATACACAAAAAGAATATGTACGAAGCATATTATTAGCATCGTATATTCATATGAAATTACACATACATACATCCAACATATCCGTAAACATTATATTACTTCAAGATGGACATATAATGATACTCAACATAATAGCATCAGTCATTATTAATGAGTACTAATATTGTATAGCTACAAAATGAGATATTCAACAAGTCTAATTGAAGTTACCACACAGACCAGCCATATTTGCTGCTCTGCCCAGTTTAAAGAAATAGTCAGTTGACTATATTCTTTACAACAAATGCACACACCAAAAAGAGACTAGTCTAGTTTAGAAAGAGATGGCAAGCATCTGCTACGACACCTCAAGTATATCTAGACAAGACCTGCCTTCCATAAGTTTCTACTTCTCAGAAGAGTAACACTTAAAGCACAATGATATTGAACACAGAACTTAGAAAAAACACTCAAGTAACCTATGACAATGATAGTTCTTGCAATAACCTAGATCAGATATAGACTGAAAGTTCATATGTCTAAAAGACTGTTACATAATTACTAAGAAATCCTTCCTAGAAGCCAACATAATAATCATGCATATGACTACAGACATTGAGCTGGCTGCCTACCTGTTCTGAAGTCAGACTTAATCTAAAGGGAAAAAGTCTAGCAGGGGTTTTTATACCTAGCCTAGCAGTAGACACTTATCTCCCCGGAATTCCATTCATAAATTCTTCTTATCTCCTCCTGACGTTAATTGCAATTAACTCCAAGTCTGTCCAGTCATAAAAATTCTCTTAACCACTAACCCACAGTGTCACACCTGGATGGTTTTGCGTTGCCAGCCCCAGATCAGTTTCACAGTCTTATCAGTGATTTCACACCTACCTGAGTCTGCCAGTCAGAGTGGATGGGGCTTGTTTATAGCCCTGGGGCTATTATCTCCATCTGGCGTTAATTGCCTTTATTCAACCAATGGCCCAGTTCATTGTTGATTCAGCCAGGGTCTACCTGAACGAGAAGGTGCCAATGTGTCTGTGTGGTGTCATAGCCCGTCTGGGTCAGCAGTTTTCCAAGGTGAAGACTAATTTAAATTATCTAGTTGTGTCCATCTCAAGTATCCCATTTTACTTGCCATCTGCAAGCTTACGTCATGGCTAGAGGCTTTTTGTGAATAATCTTACCTCACGACTAGATAACCTTGGAGTAGCGTGATTATTTCATTCTTTCTCAATTTGGCCTCTCAAATTTGGAGACCGAGAAAAATATTCTGGGATGTTAAGGCGGCATTCCACGACACTGACCGAAAGAACAGGTGAAATGGTGGGATACTGACCCTTGTAAAGCATCACTGCTTCCCAAATAGAACTTTACATGGAAGGGGCTGAGTATCAGACACTTAAACTTAATACAGCAATACAGACCTTCATCTGATCAAGTACTGTCTAAGTGACCGCCCACAGGCACTGGACACACTAACATTAAAATACAAAATGATTGTGTGTGCCGACTTCAATAGCCACTCGCAGAGCTTGGGGTTATGATCACATGGACCAGAGAGAAGAAAGACTGGAAGACTGGCATGATGAGAACAGATTCATCTTAATTAACAAGCCGTTCGACCCACATACTTTCTATTCGAGATCATGGCACACTACAACTACACCTGACCTGGCTTTTCATTCACCAGACCTGAAGTGGAACATTACACGAATTGTTGGGAAACAGCTAGGTGGCAGTGACCATCGGTCAGTCTTTCTAACTGTAGAAAATGAGCTTGCAAGTGACAGCACCCTCTCGAGTTGGATCTACAAGAAAGCAGGCTGGGAAATGTACAAGCATCGCACCAGCATACTGGTTAGAAATCTGAACACTGAGAAAGACATAAATAAAGTAGTTGAAGTGTTTGGGAAATGCATTCTACAGGCAGCACGAGAAACGGTACTAAGAGGAGCCCGTAAACATCACAAACCCTACAGGAGTAATAAACTGGAACAGTTGCAGTAAAGATGTGGAAGTGTGTAGAAAGCAAGCAGAGGCCAAACCCAGCGAAGAGCACTGCAATAAATACCAGCACACAAAAGCATAGTTTCAAAGGGCCAAGCTGCAGGCTAGACGGAAAAGCTGGCAGGAGAAAACAGAATCTCTGAACTTTGAAAGAGACGCAAGTAAGTTGTGGAAGCTAATAAAACAAATTAACCATAAGGACACAGGGAGAAACTAAAAAATTGCACTACGTAAAGACGGAAACATCTTAACGGGAAAGCAAGCAGCTGACCATCTTGCGGACTCATTCGCGCAAGATAACAATATCAAAATTAGTCCAGAGAGACAATAGATTCGAGAGAAATGGCAACATACAAGACAGAATGAAATAGTAAACGAGGTTCTGGAGGCACCTATCACAATCAGCGAACTAGAGCTAGCCATATCAAAACTGAAAATGAGAAAGTCACCAGGAGCTGATGGTATCTCCAATGAAATGATCAGAAATCTAGGAACAGAGGCCAAAGCAAAGCCGTTTCAGATCTTCAATAACAGCTGGAACTTGGGCAGTGTTCCACAAGTCCTGGAGAGAAGCAATCATGATACCCCTCCTAAAATCAGGGAAAATAGTTCCATGGCCTCCAGCTATAGACCATTTAGCCTCACCAGCTGTCTCTGCAAAACACTGAGCGCATCATCAATCACAGACTGCAGTGGTACATTGAATGTGAAAATATCCTTGTGGTAGGATATATCCTTGTGGTAGGATAGCCAGTAGGCTGGCTTTAGGTAGTAATACTCTACGGCGGATCAGACAACCTACTTCTCTCCACACAAAAAAGGGTACATTCCAAGAGAAGACACTTACTAAACAAGCTGAACAGCGTATAAATGCATTTGAATATAAATGTTATAAATGTTATAGACGAGTTCTAAGAATATCTTGGGTAAAGAAAAAAACAAATGCATCGATACTTCAAGAACTGAATGTTGAAGAAGGTTTCCTATTAAAGACGATAAAGCAAAGAAAATTGAAATATTTTGGTCACTTGAAACGTCACGAAAGTTTGGAGAGAACAGTAATGGAAGGGTATATGCCTGGGAAGAGAGGAAGAGGAAGGCCAAAGAGAAGATGGGTGCAGGATGTGGCGGGGGATCTCCAGATGGGTGTATAGGATGCGGGACATCTTGCTTACGATCGAGAGGTTTCCCGGAAGGTTGTTATGGGAGCGAGGTTCTGCAAAGGACATGCTGCTGAATGAATGATTGTTGCACACAGTGAACAACTACTTGGCTTAGTTTCAATTTTCTAAATAAAATTCCAAATTCGGTCTCGTCTAACCTGCTTCCTCACCAGTGGTTATTGTTGAGATCCGTTATTGTGTGGATTGTTAGTCCTAATTCATACTGGTTTTATTGGTTCCGCTCTGTTTGTCGGATAATGTTATTTTGTGCTGTCTGATTATTTCTTTCTGTCTTATGCTGGTCCTGATAAAGACCTGTCCTTGGGCGGGCCTATTAGGTTCCTCAGCTTTTCTTTGTTGGTTTCTTTCTCTAATAGCACCTCTACGTGCTTGTTGTTTCTTGTGTTATCCTCACCGGGGCTGGTCCCAGTCACGTTCAGTCCTCATAAGGACCCGATGTGTGCAAAGGCAGAGAGTTTAAGTGCGGTCTCAAGTTGTGTCCCCTCCTCCACCCCCTGTCAGCTACTCGTCTTCCTCTACGTTCGCTTTCTTGTTTTCGTCATCGGTGTATGGGTTTGTGCAACAACAAGACGACCTAGTCTCCCTGTCATCCCCGTTCAGGAGCCCTTACAGAAGAGCCAACTCACCATCCTGCCACTCGCCCTGCAACACTCTGCTTTTTTGTGTTTAATATATATATATATATAATGTGCCATGCCGGAAAGCGGCCGAAGAACTAACCCGGGAGCTGGTTGAATATCAAATGGATATCACAGCAATTCAAGAAATAAGGTGGCCAGGAGAGGGTACTTTAGAGCAAAATGGAATGATTATAATATATGGAGGAAACACCCAAAATAAACATGAATTAGGAACAGGATTTGTCATCAAAAAAGAGTTATGGGGGAACATTTTAAACTTTAAAGCTTTTAATGACAGGATTAGTAAATTACGAATAAAAGGTAAATGGAAAAATATAACGATGATTAATGTACATGCACCTACTGAAGAGAAAGAAGATGATATTAAAGAAGACTTTTATAATGATCTGGAAGATTTCATAGAAGAAACCCCCAAACAGGACATCCTGATTGTGCTGGGAGACTTCAATGCAAAAATAGGTAGAGAGCAAACTAATAAAAAAGTGGCCGGTATGGAAAGCCTACATACAACTTCAAATGATAATGGATGGAGAGTCATCAACCTGGCAGAAGCCAAAGGACTGCAGATTAGCAGTACCAGACTACAAAGAAAGGATATACACAAACAAACTTGGAAATCATGTGACAAGAGAACCTATAATCAAATAGATCACATTTTAATTAACAACAGAAATGCATCAAACATACAGCAAGTCAGAAGTTATAGAGGAGCTGAGTGCCACAGTGACCATTTCCTCGTTGGAGCAAAATTTAAAATAAAACTTAAGAGAGCTTTCTATACTAAATTACAAAGATTACACCCAACATATAACAGAGAAAAACTACAAGACATTACAGTCAAAGAGAAATTTACAGATGAAATAAAATGTAAACTTGAAACTTTGCAAAACCCTTTGGAGGAAAGCGTTGACCAAACTTGGTTGAACATCAAGAATACAATTCAATCTACCGCAGAAGAATGTCTCGGTGTGTCAACCACGCATAGAAAGAACAGATGGTTCAATCAAAAATGTGAAGAAGCAGTCACTAAGAAGAAGAATGCCAGACATGTATGGTTAAATGACATCAATAACATCCAAAAGGAAGAGCATTATAGAAATGAATGTAAAGAGGCTACAAAAATAGTCAGACAGCAGAAGCGAGAATATATGAGTAATATAATCAAAGATATGGAAACTAATCACCAGAAAAATGAATCCAGAAAGTTTTTTAAAGTACTGAAGTCAATGAAACGAGGGCACCAACAAAACACATATGGTTTAAAAGACAAAAATGGGAATATGATAAATACCAATGAAGAAATGTGCAACACATGGAAAGAATATTTTATTGAATTACTAAATTGTGAAGCTCCAAGTAACATTTTCCCACAGGAAGAGGTTCTAACATGCGAACCACAAATTGAAGAACCTACATTTGAAGAAATCCTATATGTAATCACACGACTTAAAAACAATAAGGCAACTGGGACTGATGGAATTGCTGCTGAATTTATAAAGGCAGGTGGCCATGCATTACATCTAAAGCTATACGAACTAATAATAAAAATCTGGAGGACAGAAGAATTACCCCATGACTGGAAAGAGTCATTATTGATACCTATCTTTAAGAAAGGAGACAAGTTCCAATGTGGAAATTATAGAGGAATATCACTACTGTCCACAAGCTATAAGATACTATCCGCAGTATTACTAAATAGATTAAAACCATATTCAGAAGACATATTAGGTGACTACCAGGCGGGTTTTAGACAAAACAGATCAACAATAGATCAGATATTTATCTTACGACAAATAGCCGAGAAACATTGGGAATATAAAAGAGATCTCCATAACATTTTTGTGGATTTTAAAAAGGCTTATGATAGTGTCCATAGGAATAGTCTATGGAATGTTATGCAGGAATTTGGAATACCAAGGAAGTTAATTAACATGACCAAACTATGCATGGAAGATACTTATAATATAGTAACATATAAAGGCAGGAAATCAGACCCCTTCCAAATAACATCTGGCTTGAAACAGGGTGATGCACTATCGCCGCTACTCTTCAATCTGGCTCTAGAGAAAGTTGTAAGGAAGGTTAAGGAGGAATGTGATATTGGAGGAACATCCAAGCTGCTTGGTTATGCAGATGATATAGATATTATAGGGCAAAGTGAACAAAAGACATTAGAAATATTGACTCACTTAAAGGAAAAAGCCCAACAGATGGGGCTGGTTATCAACCAAGATAAGACAGAATATATGGTAATTTCAAGAGACGGAATGGCTAAAAACTCTGGCCACATACAAATAGATAATATGACCATTAAAAGAACGGAAACATACAAATACCTGGGTACAATCTTCAACTGCTCCAACATCATAAGGGAAGAAATACAAACTAGAATCAACTCTGGAAATAAGATATACTATGCACTACAACATCTACTAAAATCAAAGGCGCTATCTCGTAACACCAAAATCACAATATACAAAACACTGATCAGACCAGTGGTGCTGTATGGCTCTGAAACCTGGAGTACAACGAAAGGAGACGAAGCCTTGTTACAAACCTTTGAGAACAAAATTTTAAGACGCATCTTTGGACCCATTAGGGATACACAAAGTGGAGAGTGGAAAAGAAGAAGTAACAAAGACATTTATGATTTGTTTAAGTCCCCGCTAATCACTGGTATCATGAAGGCTAATAGACTACAATGGCTGGGGCATATAGAAAGAATGGAAGATAATAGGGAAACAAAACTCGCTTACACTCAGGAAATAAATGACCGTAGACCCCGAGGTAGACCAAGAAGGCGGTGGAGAGATAATATACATACAGACCTACAAGCACTTGGAATCAACGACTGGCAAGAGAAGGTCCACCAGAGAGACGAATGGAGACAGATTGTATTTGCAGCAAAGAACCTCAATGGCTCGGAATGCTGAAGAAGAAGAAGAAGATGCCAGGAAAGCGTGGGCGGTCATGATTCGCCATTTCACTCGATCACCAGAGTCGTGGATCAGCTCAGTGTTCCTATCTCGTCCATGCCATGTGGCCAAGCCATCCAGGTATTTTCCTCTCGGTCTTCCTCTTGGTCTGTTCCCTTCGATCTTGCCAGCTGTCACTAAGTTCTCCAGTCCATTTCTTCTCATAACATGTCCAAAAATGTTTGACTGTCTAAGTCTAATTTCTCTAATCAATCTACGATTTTCATTTGTCTCTTGTAGTACTTGGTCATTGGTTTTTCTATCTGTCCATGGTATTCTTTGCATTTTCCTCAGAAACCACATTTCTGCAGCCATCAGATGTTTTTCAGCTTGACTGCACATTGTCCAAGTTTCACATCCATACAAAAGAACAGGCTCTATGTATCCCCTCAACACTCTTTTTCTCGTTTCAATTGACATAATTTTATTGGTCAGAATGTTTTTCATCTTGCTAAAGGCTACTTTCGCAATGGCGATTCTTGTTCTAATCTCTTCAAGGCATCTGCCATCAGATGTTATGACTGTTCCGAGATAATTGAACCGATTCACTTGTTGAAGAATATTCCCATTTACTTGTATATTACATTGTGGTGCTTCGTTCTTCCTAGTGACGACCATAACCTGTGTCTTCCTACAATTTAATTCCAACCCCAGCTGCTCACTGTGTACAACAACAGCGTCTACTAATTGTTGCAGATCCTGTGCATTGTCTGCAATCAATACTGTATCATCTGCATATCTAATGTTATTTATGTTTCGTCCTCCAATGCTGATTCCATTTAGGTCTTCTACATTTCTGAAAATATTTTCACTGTATAGGGAAAAAAGATCTGGAGACATTACACATCCCTGCCTAACACCTCTCTTAATAGGTTGATATTGTCCTACTTCATTATCAATCCTTATGGACAGCTTGTTGTTTCCAATATATGTTTTTTATAAGTCTAATGTCTTTCCCATCAATTTGTAGATCTGCAAGCATATCCACAATGTTGACATGTCTAACTCTATCAAAAGCCTTTGTGTAGTCAATAAAGCAATGATGTATATCCTTGTTTACTTCTAAAGCACGTTCAATAACTGTTCGCAGCATATAACAGCATTTACTGTACCCTTTCCTTCTACAAACCTACATTGTTCTTCCCCTATTTCAGGTTGTATTTTCTTCCTCACTCTTTGCATGATAATTCGTAACAAAATCTTTGTGATGTGACTCATTATACTAATTGTTCTATGTTGATCACATTCTAAGGTTCCTGATTTCTTTGGGATTGCAATAAATACAGAATTACATAATTCAGAAGGTATATCTCCAGTATCATATAATGTGTTCAGCAGTCTAGTGACTTGCTCTAGTCCAAATTCCTCTAAAGCTTTAATCATTTCTGTTGTGATGTTATCTGCACCGGGGGCCTTGCCAGCTTTCATATGCTTAAGAACATTTTGAACCTCCATCTTTAAAATTTCTGGTCCTTCATTATTAAATCTAATAGCATACTGTTCCTCTCTGTTATCATTATACAGGTCTTTCACATAATCTGTCCATACATGTAGAATCTGATCTTTTTCTATTATGATTTTGCCATCTTTAGTTTTTAGACATCCGGTTGATGTACTTGTTCTTTTATTAGTAAGTTCCTGAATTCTTTTGTGCACTAATTTGGTATTTTGACTGTTGTGTTGTTTTTCAATTTCTAAGCACTTTTCCTCAAGCCATGATTCTTTTGCCTTCCTACATAATATTCTGACTTGTCTGTGAATTTCTTCATATTTGGCAGGATTATTTTTGTTGAGTCTTCTTGTTTCCATTAAGTGTAAAATTTCCCCAGTCATCCATTTCTTACGACCCACCTTCTTTAATTTTGGAATAGTTGTTTCTGCAGCCACATTGATTGAATTCTTTAACATTTCCCATTGATCATCCACATCCTGGAATAGAATCTCTAGATCAGACAATATTTCAAATCTGTTCAGTACTTCTATGTTGAATTTGTTTTGTATTTCCTTGTCATTACTCTTCTTCTTCGTTCATCCGGAGTTTTTTTTTCGGATGTGATTGCGTTGTGCCTGTTTACAGCAGAGCTGCGTTCTTGCGCCGTTAGGCCGACACATCCGACTTCTGCGGGCATTTGTTGACCGGGTTAGCCTTCCCGGGGGTTTCTTAGGACGTTTGACTCTCACTGTTGTGGTGTTATCCCCCATCCCAGCTGGTCCATATAGAACAGCCAAAGATCTTGGTCAGCCCTCAAGGGAAGGCAGGGACAGACCATGGGCATTCCCCGCCATCCAAGGAGGCTTCCATACTTGCAGAGCCGATACATAGCGCTCTGGTACTGGGCTCACCCAAGGAATCGTCACGTCCTGCACATGGCTGCTTAGCCTCACTTCCGTATATTGGGCCTTCCGTTCACCATAGGCTGTTCTTCCGGAAACCAGAAGTATGCAGTCTGCAGATGACATCCACACAGTGAGCTTTCGATTCGGACTTTCCATGTAATGGATTTGCTATCCAAGCAATATTCCATTTCGTGCCACTAGGACACTTTTCCACCTTTTATGAAGCCCACACAGTGGGCTTTTGATTCAGACTTTCCACGTAATGGATTTGCTATCCAAGCAATATTCCATTTCGTGCCACTAGGACACTTTTCCACCTTTTATGAAGCCCACACAATGGGCTTTTGATTTGGACTTTCCACATAATGGATTTGCTAACCAAGCAATATTCCATTTCATGCCTCTGGGTCTTCATGCACCTTTAAATGTCAACCTGTATGTAGTTAAAGTAAGCTGCGGTCAACTTGAGCTTGTTGATATCTCCATAGAGCTTGTCCTCAAATGAAGCAGGTGTGGGCCAAAATATCTTTCTCTGTTCTGCATACGTTGGGCAATCCTGCAGCAAATGTTTTGCTGTCATTTTTCCAGTTCTACAATTACATTCATCGGTATCTCCTATCTTTAGTTTATTGAACAAGTGGTATTTCAGCCTGTTATGTCCTGTGCGGAGTCTGAAGATTGCTACTTGTTCTCTTCGGTCGAGTTTGTAATATGCATCATCCTTCTGGTGGCCTGGATGCTCTGATTCCCATTTGGTTCTATAAGTGCTTTTTATCAACCTCTTTGCCTCATTATAGGTTATGTCTATGTCAGGCTGTGGTAGTCGTCCGCCCTCTTTTGCCAGTCTGTCAGCCTCTTCGTTTCCAGGTATACTGCAATGTGATGGGATCCACTGTATTACAACTTTTTTGGATTTCTGGCATAGACCATGGAGTGCTGCTCTTAGGTCAGTTAGTTCTGTGCTGTTATTGCTCTTCAGTATTGAGACAGCTGACTTTGCATCTGTGAAGATAGCTATTTGCTTCTCTTTATTTTCCTCCATCAGGAGCATTTCTGCTGCAGTTTTCAAAGCCTCTACCTCTGCTTTGAAGTTACTTGAAAATTTTCCAGTTGCCATTGAATGTGTTTTTTTCACTCCATCTTTTAAATTTAGGAGAATTCCTCCTCCTCCATTCTCTATTGAATTTTTGGCTGATCCATCTGTATATGCATGGGTCCAATTCCTGCTTGGGTAATGTTCTTTTATGTAGTTTAGGGTTATTTCTCTTCTTTCGGTTTCATGCTGAGCGTTCTTTTTCTCAATACCAGGAATGTTTTCTATCATCTCAGGCAGTTGCTGCTGTCTCCAAGCTGGGAACTTGTGTGCATTGTGTATGGGCTTGACTGTTGATATGTTAAGTATAGGATCTGCCCTAATCCTTCGTTTTGCAGTTTCTACAAAGTTGCTACGCTTCAGTCTTCCCTTTCCAACACCATTAAATCTGTTGTACATAGGGTGGTCTGTCAGTCTTCTAAATTTTTCTGCTTGTTGCTGGGCTCTGCTATCTCTTCTATCCTGCATTGGTTGTAAACAAGTGATCTTTTCTAGTTCATTAATAGGCGTTGTCTTCAGGCTTCCAGTTATGATTCGCATTCCTTGGTTTTGGACTCTACTTATTTTGTTAAAGTTTGACTTAGCTGCTGTTGCCCAAGCTGCAATGCCATATTCCAGTACTGGCCTCACCCGTCCAGTATATAACTTCTTGAGAACTTTCTCATCTGCTCCCCACGTTGTACCAGCAAGCTTTTTCATGATTGCCATTCTCTGCCTTGCTCTTGTTCAATTTTTCTCAACCTGTGTCTTCCATGTCAGGCGACGATCAAAGGTGACTCCTAGATAGTTTGGATTTTCTTCATGGCGCAATATTTTTCCATTCAATACCAGCTTAGGTTGCTGAGTTTTATTTGAGAGGGAGAACACTGTGCATGTTGTTTTCTCCTCACTTATCTTCACTAGCCATGATTTTGACCAGTCCTCTAGCGCTAATAAGGCTTGCTGTATTCTGCTGTTAGCTGTACTAATATATTCTTCAGATGTCCATATGGCTAGGTCATCTGCAAAGGAGGATGTGTGTACTCTGGCTGGAAAATTTTCTGTGATGTCATTTATATATGCTAGGAATAATGTTGGTGAAAGAACTCCTCCTTGGGGGACACCTTGCTCCAGCAGCATCATTTTGCTTGTTTGTCCTTGTACTTTTGTCCTGGCAGTTCTGTTCTCAAGGTAGTGGCTGATCCATTTATACATTTTTCCACAAACATGCATGTTTTGCAGTTTTACTTTCAGTCCTTCCTTCCATACTTTATCAAATGCTTTTTCTAAATCTATCCAGACGGCTAGTGTGTGCTTTTTCTCTTGGAAGGCATCCTCTATTTCCTGAGCTATATAGGTTATTTGATCTTCAGTGGATCTGTACTTTCTGAATCCTGCTTGGTGTGGTGTTAAGAGTTTGTTTTCTTCCAGATGCCATGTTAGCCTGCCATTGATAATGCGTTCCATTAATTTTCCTACACAGCTAAGTAGACTGATAGGTCGATAGCCATTTGGTTCTTCCAGGTCTTTTCCTTTCTTTGGGACTGGTATTAGTATAGCTTCCTTCCATGCCTGTGGGACTATTCCTCTCTTCCAGCTGTTATTTAGGACTGCTAGTAGTTTCTTCTTTGCCTTGGTGCCTAGTCCTATTAGCATTTCATTTGTGATTCCATCCTTTCCTGGTGATTTCTTCTTTTTTAGGGTATTCATTGCCTGTTCCATTTCTTCCATTGTTAGATTTGCCATCATATATTCTGCTGCTGTCTCTGTATTTCTATGATGCATCTGTTTGTCTTTGATTGCTTTCTTCTGTTCGGTTGTAATATCAATGTGGTTTGCATTTGCATACTGTTCCATTAGTGCATTTGCAGCCTTTTTTCCTGTAAGCAAGGCATTTCCTTGTTTAATTGTTATTTGTTTGTTTCTAGGTCCTTCATTGTTCATGGCTTTCACTAGTTTCCATAGTTTGTTTCCATCCCTGTCAAAATTCAGGTTTTCTGTTTTTTCCCTCCAACAATCTCTTGTTGTTTGATTTACTGTTCTTTTATATTTTGCTGAGATGGCTTTGAGAGAGATGTTTGCTTCAATTGTTTGTTCTCTCTCTGCTGTCTTCCTGGCATCTTCAACTTTGTCCTCCAAACTTTGTAGTTCTTCAGTCCAGTATGGTTTGTAATTTTTCCTCGCTCCTCTTGGAATGGACTCAGTGGCTGCCTGTATTATCGCTCTGTTTAGACTTTCCACCATTTGCTTTATGTTGCCATATCGTGTATTTATGTTTTCACAATATTTGTCTGTTAGTATGGCAAATCTGTCCCAATCTGCTCGTTTGTAATTCCAGCGGGGCAAGGGCTTTTGCTCCTGTGGAACATACTCCATATTCATTTCAAGCTTGATTGGTCTGTGGTCACTACTTGCTAATTGGTCCAGCACATGGCGATCGATTTTGTGGAGGATGTCTCCTGTGCAGAAAGCTAAGTCTGGAGTAGAAGTGGTAAGCCATCTTCTGGAGTAGAAGCTCGGTGTGTCATCCACTTTGTTGAGTAGATGGAGATTTAAGTCTATTTCCCAGTCCTCCAATTCATCTCCTCTTTTGTCAGTATCTGGGTATCCCCATCTTTCTGAACGGCTATTAAAGTCTCCGACAATAATGCAGTTTGTGTCAGTTATTTTCATGTTTGAGAGTGTAAGGTCCTTATCTGCTGGGCTATACAGATTGTAGATTCTTATTTTCACGTCCTTTATCATTATATCAACACCTATAATTTCCGTTTGGTTGTCAGAGATCACAGATACTTCGCTGCAAGGTATTGTATTTCGTGTAAGTATTTGTCATTACTCAATGTACACAAGTCATATTTAGTGTTTCCTGTTATATACTTGACTTTCTTCAACTTTATCCTCAATGTTCCTGTGAGTAATCTGTGGTCACTATAACAGTCAGCACTGGGAACTGTTTTTGCTACTGTTAGCGCGTTTCTAAATCTTCTGCTAATGAGAATGTAGTCAATCTGGTTTCTAATCCTGCTATCAGGACTCCTCCAGGTCCATAATCTTCTAGGGTGTTGCTTGAACCAGTTGTTTCCTACAATCATTTCCTGTTCTTTTGCCCACTCTACTAGTCTGTATCCTCTTTCATTTCTCTCTCCTAAATCATAGTTTCCTACTGTGTATCTATCCCCTTGATTTCCTACTTTTGCATTGAAGTCCCCTATTATGATGTTTATTTCTGAATTTTTACATTTCTTTAAGGCAGACTCTATGTCATTATAAAATTCCTCTACACTATCTTCACTGGACTCTCCTGTTGGGGCATATACCTGAATAACATTTATGTTAAAAGGTCTGCCACTCAATTTAACTAGTAGAACTCTGTCCGACACGGCCCAATATCCCTGAACAGACGTTGATGTTTTCCGGTCCAAAATTATTGCCACTCCCCTATGTCGATCTTCACCTCCAGAATAAATAATCTTAAAATCTTTATGTATCTTGATGCCTGCTCCTGCCCATCTCGTTTCGCACATACCTAATATATTAATTTTTTCTCTTTGAATTTCTTGTGTTATGTTCTCTAATGTTTCGTCGTTGTTATATATATATATATATATATATATATATATATATATATATATATATATATATATATATATATATATATATATATATATATATATATAATTAAAACAATATACATATAAATATATACAATGTTGAAAGGTTATATGGCCTGCCCTGTTCTGCATATGAACTGTCTTACCAGTCGCTGTAATTCTGGGTTGCTGTTTGTGTGTAAGTAAATGGGAATATTCTTCAACAAGTGAATCAGTTCAATTATCTCGGAACAGTCATAACATCTGATGGCAGATGCCTTGAAGAGATTAGAACAAGAATCGCCATTGCGAAAGTAGCCTTTAGCAAGATGAAAAACATTCTGACCAATAAAATGATGTCAATTGAAACGAGAAAAAGAGTGTTGAGGGGATACATAGAGCCTGTTCTTTTGTATGGATGTGAAACTTGGACAATGTGCAGTCAAGCTGAAAAACATCTGATGGCTGCAGAAATGTGGTTTCTGAGGAAAATGCAAAGAATACCATGGACAGATAGAAAAACCAATGACCAAGTACTACAAGAGACAAATGAAAATCGTAGATTGATTAGAGAAATTAGACGTAGACAGTCAAAATTTTTTGGACATGTTATGAGAAGAAATGGACTGGAGAACTTAGTGACAGCTGGCAAGATCGAAGGGAACAGACCAAGAGGAAGACCGAGAGGAAAATACCTGGATGGCTTGGCCACATGGCATGGACGAGACAGGAACACTGAGCTGATCCACGACTCTGGTGATCGAGTGAAATGGCGAATCATGACCGCCCACGCTTTCCGGCAGTGGCACATGATTGTTTGATTGTTTGTGTGTAGGCGCTCCCTCATTGTCACTGGAGTCCCAGTTATGACGAAGTGATCTCTTAGGTCCCTTCGCTCACAATTGTACTTGTTGCATGCAAGTAAATAGTGTTTAATGGTGTTGATCTCTAGGCACGTTCTGCAGAATGGGTCTTCTCTTACGTCTTTAGTTTAGTTTAGTTTAGTCGTTGGATCAACATCACGGCACACGGGTTTAACCCATAAGTGCTCCTGTGCTCCGTAAGTGCTCTTACGTCATTCCAGTTTCCAAGTCTGATTTTCCACAGTTGTCTGTTTGCCGATGCTTTCATGTTGGTCTTGGCTTGTGGTTTGTAGCTGGGTCCTCCCAGCACCTGGTATGCATGACGACCTCTAGCACTGTCTCGCCACTGTTCCCTCCATTCCTGGAGTATGTAGTTTTTGATGATACTCTTTCCTTCTACTTTACCTAGGCATATGCTGATTTTATTACTGCTGGTTAGCCCTCGTTTCGCCACTCTGTCTGCTTGTTCGTTACCCGGGATACCCCTGTGCGCTGGTATCCAACCGATAGTGACTTGGCATCCCATGTACCCGAGGTTGGTGGCTGTCGCTAATATCTCCTCTTTTATGTCGGGCCTGTCGCAATTCCCGAGTTTTGTACTGAGGACAGGGAGTCTGTTAATATATATATAGTCTCAGCGGTGGTTTTTCGGCTGCAATTTCCAGCCCTTTCAGTATGGCTACCATTTCGGCCGTGCATACTGCTGTCTGGTCTGTTAGTTTGAGCTGTTTCTTCAGTTTCCAGTCTGGGACCACTACTCCTGCTCCTACCTCTCCCTGTTCGTTTTTGTATATTATGAGGTTGTCCTTACTGATTTCTACTATGTACGCCTCGGCCGCATCTCTTGCATCTGTGTCCTCCGAGTCTTTGGTGATGGTCTTTGCTAGGCTCGTGTCTGTGAATGGGGCTGTTAGTTTCAATGGTGGGATTGTTGGCTTGAACCGTCTTGTCTGTTTCAGGGTTTCTGCTAGCTCGGTTACTTCCTTCCCTTCATCTTCTCTGCTGCTTCCCATCCTGTCGGTCTTTGTAGTTTTACTATTGGCGTGGGATGCCTCCCCACTTGCTGCAGTTGTCACTGAAACTGAATGTTTGGTATCCAGGGTGGTCTTCGTCTTGTGCTCCCTTTAACCAGTAGTTATACGTCAGCTGTTTACGTCTCGGACTCAGTGGTAATACACTCAGTACGACCTCCATGGCTTCCTTAGATGTGCCTTTGCCAGCTCCAAGTTGCGAGAAGTCCAAGTTTTTATACTAACTTCCGATGTTGGTTTGAAACATGGCGGCCTGATGGTTTCAATTTCCGGGAAACCTTGCTGTTTGTTGGTGTGGAGCCTCCTTTCGCCAGGTACTCTAATGCACAGATAGCTAATTTTGAAAACATAATGTTATGTATCTTTACATCATTTAAGTCTCTACATCAATCATTATTATCTTCCACTTTCGGTGTCAAGCGTCGTGTTGAGGAATAATTCAAATGAAACTGGCGCTCCATAGCCTTTTTAATAGCGAGTCCCATCATCAATTTAATTTTGAGTATTTACAAATGAGACTGCCACAGTAGATAGGCCTTGAAATTCAAAATCTAATGGTACCTCAATGATGCCTGTATGTCACTTCTAAGTGAAGATATTCACATCTTTGTGAAGGTGAGACGAGTTGCGATTTTTCATCCTATTCATCCGTAAAGAGAACTCTCTAGTGTGTCCCTTTCCTCCAATCAGTGACACCCGCTAGTGTCTGCGCGTCTATGCGTGCGAGATTGTCTCAAACTGTCATATGAAAACTGACTTCAAAAATATGTTCCGTCATGTTAAATGATTACAAAATAGTACAAGTATACAAATTAATTATTAATAATCTTTAACTCTTTCACTACCAAACAAAAACTGGGCTGTGACCAAACAGAAATTTATGGCAGAAAATTGGAACTAGGGGTGTGTTACAATAATGCTTTTAAAATGGTTAAGATGGTAGAAGATCTATTGTATTACATATCAAATTAAAGAGGATTGCACAAGGAACATGACAGTGTTAATAATTAATTGATAGGTTACAAATATTATGACAATAATGAGAGGTTTAATAATAACAACTGAAATTAAAGAGGTAAAAATTATTTAAAAAACTGCACTTATAAGGTGTTTTCTACACTCCTATACTGCTAATCATGTTTAATTTACTGAATAATCAAACAAACACCACTTGTCTTCAAGAATATAAACAGTATTGTTCATTTAAATCACCCAAAAGGAAGTTTTGGTGCATATTCTGAACCATGTATTTTTCACAAATAATGACAAAAAATAATGGCTGAAATCTTGAAGGTGGGGTCTGTCACAGTAAAGTTATGAAAATGGTTACAATTGTAGCAGAAATGTTGTATTATATATCAAAATAAAGGGGATTGCACAAGGAATATGTTGGTAGGAGAATTTTTGCTTTAGGTTGTAAATAAAATAAAAATAATAATATAATTTGTAAAATAATTGGACAAAAGTAGGTAAAAATAATGTAAACATTGCACTTAGAATGTGTTTTCTACACTCCTATACTGCTAATCATGTTTAATTTACTGAATAATCAAACAAACACCACTTGTCTTCAAGAATATAAATAGTATTGCTCATATAAATCACCCAAAAGGAAGTTTTGGTGCATATTCTGAACCATGTCTTTTTCAAAAAAATGAAAAAAACTAATGGCCGAAATCTGGAAATTGGTGTATGTCGCAATAATGTTATGAAAATGGTTAAAATTTTAGCAGAAATGTTGTATTATATATCAAAATAAAGGGGATTGCACAAGGAATATGTTGGTAGGAGAATTTTTGCTGTATGTTGTAAATAAAATAAAAATAATAATATAACTTCTAACATAATTTGTTAAAAAGAGGTAAAAAATAATGTAAACATTGTACTTACCGAGGGGGCGTTGTTATCCAATATCCGGATCACTGCTAATCCAATTGAATTTACTGAAAAAACAACACTATTCTAAACTATAAACTATTTATCTCTCCATGCCACACACAATATTCTTTCTCCTTCAAGAAACCACTTCATCTCTTGATGCTGAAGTCGCAAATGCTTCAACTCAGGAGGGAAGCCTACTCGGTTGACATTCAGTGTCCCTGTATAATTGAAATTGTTGGAATGCAGATAATCAATCAGAGCTTTCGAAGTGTAGAATCTGTCAGCAAAGATGTGATGGCCAGCTCCGAGAACATTCAGTAGTGTGGCAAACACTTTCACTGCATGAGCAGTTGTGGGATCTACATCCGGACTGTATTCGGTGTTTCGTCCATAGTAAATTTTTAAATTCACCACATAGCCAGTCGCAGAATCACAAAGGCCAAATGTTTTGATGTGGTACTTGTGAGGTTTTGTTGCATTGTATTGTCTGTGCTGAAATCTGCCCTTCCATCCAATAATCATTTCATCAATGGACACATTTTCAAATGGGTAAAATGCTTCCTGGAATCTCTTCACCTGATGCTTCTGGTTCACATACGTGAAACATGGTGTGAAAAATAGATTCAAATCTGTTCCTGGGAAACATAGTGGCATACCAAGGGGTATATAAATGTGCACTTGTACACCAATAGTCTTTGATAGATGGTCTTGGATCAAGTCCCATAGCAATAATGACAGACGTAAACTTCAGCCATTCATGCTTCGTGAGTGGGGTCCAGGATAACAGACTAGAATGTTTTCTTTTAGGAGTGTTCTGCATCAAGATCTTTTCTGCATATTTGTTTACATTTTTAATTAAACAATCCACTATGTCATCATCAAAAAAAACTTTGAGAAAATCCATAGGTGTTTGCAGATGATAAAGTTTAGAGTTGACGTGAGATCTTCGAGGACGAAACTCAAACTTCGGTTTTGTTTCTCCTTTTGACACATCTTGCCATGTCGATGGTGATGGGATAGGTGCATCACGCTGTACAGAAGCTTGTAGATTCAAGTTTTTTCCTCCAGTTTTATTCTTATTTTGTACTGTTTGCTTTCCTTTCCGCTGAGAAGTGATTGTGACATCCTGACATTCATTGTCAGACGGAAATTCATCAGACACCTCAGCTGAAGACGACGTTCCACTAGTAATATCTTTATCACCACGTGCTAAAATGTTAGATTCACAGATATAACTGCTGTCTGAATCACTATTATCGGAATCACTATTGTTTAAAACAGTTTCGAATAATAATCTAGCTTGATCTGAAGTCATTCTACGTGGACGCATACTGGTGGGCGTTTCCATTGTGAAAAACCAAAACAAACAAATTAACACTACCTTAAAACTGAAAATTCACAAGAATCCAATATATTAGAATACCATTGACGCACCAAGATGGCGTAGAGATCTTTCGGCTGTACGACTTTTTAGTTTACTGTAACTTAAAATTCCGAAACGGAGCAGAAATATGTGAAATAAACCACTGATCATTTTGTGGCACTAAATCGGCGGACTGCCATCTCAGGAAATACAACGTGCCGATAGATGGGATCACGGTAGCGAAAGAGTTAAACTTGTGTTCTATTTAACTTTTGTAGGTCAAATCATACGTTTTATGTGTTGAAAAGTCTAGCGCAATCACAATCGATATCATATGCGGTGGCCGTCATGACCCGTGGGTTTCCAATTCACAAAGTCACACCTTCGCAGAAAATCTGTTTTTCAACCACAATTCGAGCAAGTTTAGCGATGAAACTTTGCTGATTCAGGGGCGATATTTTATACGGCAATTAAAATTCACATTCAACAAAGACATCTATTGGATTCATCGATTCCGATACGCGATAATTCCGCTGCTTGCTCCCCGGCAGTCGGTAGCTCGCACAGATCCACAGAGCACACTTTATTCACAAACTTCCAGTTTCTTAGTTCTATATAATATGTTACTTCGTAATGTTTAATAGTTTCTATTATATCACCTAATAATTTTGTGAAAAATAAAATAAAAAAATACATGTCCAGTCGGGAAGTGAACCACGAACTCCCGTGTGACAGGCGGGCTGCTTACGACTTAAGCTAGCGAGAAGACAATGCTTGATCTGCAAAGATATTTATATAGTAAAGCCGCCGTTTGGGGTTTTTATGATCGCAGCATTTTTGCCTGTTTTTCAACCACAATTAAATTAAAGCAAGTTTAGCGATGAAACTTTCCAAATTCTGAAAAATTTGATGCAGAATTCGAAGACCCATCTACAATTGATGGTTTTCTATTGCAAGCGTCAGAAAAGAGTTATTTACGGTCCAATCTGCCGTTTTAATTTTTCTCCGCGTGCGAGGTTGGTCGCAACCAAACGAGTCATAGACGGATTATGAAAACTGACTTCAAAAATATGTTCCGTCATGTTAAATGATTAAAAGATAGTACAAGTATAAAAATAAATTATTAATAATCTTTAAACTTGTGTTCTCTTTAACTTTTGTAGGTCAGATTGTATGTTTTGAGTGTTTTAAAGCGAAAGTGTAACATGCAACAGCGATCGATACGCGCATGCGCAGTGGCCATGGCACATGGCCATGTGTTTACCCATTTACAAGGCATGCTTCGCCGAAAATGTGGTTTCATCCACAATTCAAAGCTATTCATCATCATCATCAAGTGCCGTGCCGGCTGGCGTAGGCGTTCATGGCTCTCCATAGATCTCGGTCTTTGGTTTTCTGGATCAACTCTGCTGCTGATATTCCTCCATGCCACCGTCTCAATCCATCCAGCATCACTTCTCTTGGTCTACCTCTGCCTCTCTTCCCCTCGATCTTTCCAGTTGTTACGATGTTCTCCAATGCCTCTCTTCTCATCACATGACCGAGGAAAGCTGTTTGTCTCTGTCTTATTGTTGTATATAATGTTCTAGTTTCATTAGCCTGTTTCAGGCAGTCGTCGTTAGTTACTCTGGCAGTCCAAGGAATTCGCAACATTCGTCTCAGGAACCACATCTCTGTTGCTTCTAATTTCTTCTTAATTTGTTCATTTACATTCCAAGATTCACTGCCATACAGCAAAACTGGTTCTACATAGCATTTCAGCACTCTCTTTCTTACATTCAGTGACAGTGACTTATTGCATAAGATACTCTTCATTTTCTGAAATGCGGCTTTTGCCTGCCCTATTCTGCTCCTAATCTCTGTTGTACATCTTCCATCTGATGTTATAAATGCCCCTAGGTATCTAAAATTATCAACTTGGTTAAGGATTTTCCCTTCTATTTCTATGTCACATTTTGGTGTCACCATTTTCTTTGATATTACCATTGTTACTGTTTTCTTGATATTCAAGTTGAGTCCTTTCCTTGCACTCTCTGTTACTACAACGTCTAATAATTGTTGTAGGTCTGTTGAATTATCCGCCACCAATACTGTGTCATCTGCATAGCGTATATTATTTATATTATAACCTCCAACTAGTATTCCTGGCATCTCTTTGATCTCTCTCATTATTACTTCGCTATACAGGGAGAAAAGATCTGGTGACAAGACACACCCTTGTCGTACTCCTAGCTTTATCTGTTCGTAACTACCCTCTTTATTTCCCATTTTAATTGCTGCTACTTGGTTCCAGTAAATATTCTTTATTATTCTTAAATCTTTTCCATCAGTGTTGATATCTTCTAACATTTTAATCAGTTCATCATGTTTTACTTTATCAAATGCCTTAGTATAATCTATGAAGCACAAATATATGTCCCTCTGTTTCTCTATTGACCTTTCTATTAGTGTCCGCAATGTATAAATTGCATTGTTTGTGCCCTTTCCTTCCACAAATCCATACTGTTCTTCACTAATTTCCATTTTTATTTTCTTTTTGGTTCTTCTCATTATGATTCTGAGTAGAAGCTTAGTGATATGGTTTATAAGGTTAATTGTACGAAAATCTTCACAATCAATTGCTCCTGGTCTTTTTGGTATAGCTATAAATACAGATTTCAGCATATCACTGGGTAAATATCCACTGCTGTAAATATCATTCAACATTTTGGTTAATATATCTACTCCAAATTCTCCCAATACTTCTAATTCTTCTATTGTGATTTCATCTGGCCCAGCTGTTGTTCCTTTCTTCATACGTTTCATAGCGTCAGCGACTTCTTCTTTCAGAATAGGTGGACCTTCTAAGTTACTATCTTCTGTTAATTCTGCCCTTTCTCCTTCATATAATTCTCTTATATACTCATTCCACCTCTTCATTATAGCATCTTCCTCTAATATTATCTTTCCTGATTTTGATTTCAAACACCCTGTATTTATTCCTATTTTTTTTTCTCCTGTAAGCTCACTGATTTGTCTGTGCATATTTTTTGTATCTTTAATGGAATTTGAGCCGGCTCCATGGCCGAGGGGTTAGCAGCTTTCTCCGCTGGCCCCGAATACTCTCGTCACGTGACGCGACGAGAATTAGCAGTGGTTCGAATCGCAAAAGTGACTTATGAGAGTATGGAGCCGGTCGCTCAGAAAGTAGTGGCGTGCTGATGAGCGTAATCTAGCCTAGGAATCAACATACAGCTGAAAGATGCTGGTGTTGACCGCAATATCCTGAAACAGGATGGAAACGCGGATAAATAAAAAAAAAAAAATTTAATGGAATTTAATTCAATTTTTTTGCATTGCTCGTTTAACCAACTTTCTTTAGCCTTCCCACATTTATCTTTTATTTCTTTATTTATCTTAGCGTATTCTTGTTTGTCATTTTTATACTGTTTTCTTTTGTCCATCAGGTTTAAGATATCTTCATTCATCCATTTTTTCTTAGCTATTTTGCCTCTCTCTGGTAATACTTCTTTGCTAGTTTGATGAATGGAGTCCCTTAACATTTCCCATTGTTCATCTATACTCTGTATTTTAGTTATTGCATTGTACCTATTTTTCACAGTCACTCTGTATTGTTCTTGTATTTCATTATCTATTTTTAGAACCTCTTTATTAAGTCTCATGTTCTTAACCATTTTGTTCCCTCTTTTTAATCTTACTTTTATTTGTCCACATAGTGGTACATGATCACTATTACAGTCAGCACCAGGCATTGTTTTTACATTAATTAAAGCATTTCTAAATCTTTTATTAATTAGTATGTAGTCAATTTGGTTGCGTATTTTCTTATCAGGGCTTATCCATGTGTACAGTCGTCTTTTATGGTGTTTAAACCATGTGTTTCCAATTATCATATCATTGATATTTGCCCATTCTATTAGCTTTTCCCCTCTTTCATTTCTTGTACCTAAACCATAATTCCCCACTACATCCTCCATTTTTCCCTTTCCTACTTTTGCATTAAAATCACCAAGTATTATCTTTATTTCTTGTGATCCAATTTGAGCCATCGGCATTTCTATTTCGTCGTAAAAGTGTTGTATTTCTTCATCACTACTGCTTGCTGTTGGCGCATATACTTGTATAATATTTATGTCTATTGGTTTGCCTTTGATTTTTACCATAATAACTCTATCTGAAATACACCAGTATCCATTAATTGACTTGGCTGTTTTTTCATCTAATATTATTCCTACCCCTTTCTCATGTGTCTCCCCTCCAGAATAAATTATTGTGTGATTGTCAGCTATAATTTTGCCCGATCCCTTCCATCTCATCTCACTAACGCCTAGTATATTCATTTTCATGCTATCCATCTCTCTTAGAACATTGGTCAACTTTCCTAGCTCATTTAATGTCCTAACATTCCATGTTCCTACTCTAAATTTATTTATTTTAGTTAAGATTTGCCATCAGTAGCTGGATGGCGGTCTGGTGTCACCTGTGGCTCATGACTGTCCCTACCGGACGAGGATGCCCTAAGACAGCCATTAACGTCCTTCACTAACTTTGATTTATGTTTTGCCATGAAGTCTTGGGAAGATAATGTGGTGGTTTCCCCTTGCCTTCCACATTCACATGGTGGTCTTTTTACCTCTGCTTTTGACAGCCATTTCCGACTGCAAGGACAAGTGAGTGCCCTGCTCTGCTTAGCTGCAGAGTTGTCCACTTATTCCGGTGGATACTCGGTCCCCAGAGCTGTGTTAGCCACACCAGTAGTGTGTTTCCATCCTCTACCGCGTGGAGGTGCATTTGGGATTTTCAAAGCTATTAAGTAGAATTAAACTTTCCAGATATATTTTAAATTGTAGGCAAAGTTCAGAAATACATTTATAATTATCTTACTTCGATTGAGAACGCCAGAATTGTGTTACAAAGTGCACATGCACGTCCGATCAATATGCACAAAGAACAAAAAATCAGCTTCGTAGAAAAGTTGTTTCATCCACAATTCAAAGCTAGTAAGTAGAATTAAACTTTCCAGATATATTTAAAATTGTATGCAGAATTAAAATATACATCTATAATTCAATTAATACGATTTAAAACACCAAAAACAATTAAGTACGATAAGCATGAAATATATTCTTATTTATAGAAAAGGTCACGATGATTTCAATCAATCGCTGTGCACGGAATATTAGGCATACCTTTCCTGGAAAACCCCGGATGACGTGTGTTATTGTCACGTGAGATTTGAATGAATGAATGACGTCGAAAGAATGCATGGTAAATTAGACAGCGTTTTCCAGGACTACATTTTCAATGGCGGCCTGACTCCGTACATGACTTTTGTTTTTACTTCGGGTAATGGCACGATGGAACATGCTAGTATTTACAAACGAGACTGCCACAGTAGATAGGCCTTGAAATTCAAAATCTAATGGTACCTCAATGATGCGTGTATGTCACTTCTAAGTGAAGATATTCACATCTTTGTGAAGGTGAGACGAGTTGCGGTTTTTCATCCTATTCATCCGTAAAGAGAACTCTCTAATGTGTCCCTTTCCTCCAATCAGCGACACCCGCTAGTGTCTGCGCGTCTATGCTGTGCGAGATTGTCTCAAACTGTCATATGAAAACTGACTTCAAAAATATGTTCCGTCATGTTAAATGATTACAAAATAGTACAAGTATACAAATTAATTATTAATAATCTTTAAACTTGTGTTCTATTTAACTTTTGTAGGTCAAATCACACGTTTTATGTGTTGAAAAGTCTAGCACAATCACAATCGATATCATATGCGGTGGCCGTCATGACCCGTGGGTTTCCAATTCACAAAGTCACATCTTCGCAGAAAATCTGTTTTTCAACCACAATTCGAGCAAGTTTAGCGATGAAACTTTGCTGATTCGGGAGCGATATTTTATACGGCAATTAAAATTCACATTAAACAAAGACATCTATTGGATTCATAGATTCCGATACGCGATCATTCCGCTGCTTGCTCCCCAGAAGTCAGCAGCTCGCATAGATCCACAGAGCACACTTTATTCACAAACTTCAAGTTTCTTAGTTCTATATAATATTTTACTTCGTAATGTTTAATAGTTTCTATTATATCACCTAATAATTTTGTGAAAAATTAAATTTAAAAAAAAAAAAATACATGCCCAGTCGGGAAGTGAACCCCGAACTCCCGTGTGACAGGTAGGCTGCTTACGACTTATGCTAGCGAGAAGACAATGCTTGTTGTGCAAAGATATTTATAAAGTAAAGCCGCCGTTTTGAGTTTTATGATCGTAACATTTTCGCCTGTTTTTCAACCACAATTAAAGCAAGTTTAGCGATGAAACTTTCCAAATTTCTGAAAAATTTGTTGCAGAATTCGAAGACCCATCTACAATTGATGGATTTCTATTGCAAGCGTCAGAAAAAAGTTATTTATGGTCCAATCTGCCTTTTTCATTTTTCTCCGCTCGCGAGGTTGGTCTCAACCAACACGGGTCATAGGCGGATTACAAAACATGACTTCAAAAATATGTTCCATCATGTTAAATGATTAAACAATAGTACAAGTATACAAATATATTATTAATAATCTTTAAACTTGTGTTCTCTTTAACTTTTGTAGGTCAAATCGCATGTTTTGTGTGTTGAAAAATGAAAGAGTACATGCTATGCCGATCGATTCGCGCATGCGCAGTAACCATGACGCTTGCCATGTGTTTACCCATTCACAAAAACACGCTTCGGCGAAAATATTCTTTTTCATCCACAAGTAATGCATATTTTGAGATGAAACTTTCCAAATGTGTGTAAATTTTGATGGAAAGTTTGAAAATCCATCCAAAATGTAAATAGATCTATTACCAGCGCCAGAATAATGTTACAAAGTGTACATGCCCATCCGATCAATAAGCCCAAAGAACAAAAACACATCCTCGCAGAAAAGTTTGTTTTCATCTAGAAGTAATGCATATATTGAGATGAAACTTTCCAAATGTATGTAAATTTGGATGGGGAATTTGAAAATCCATCTAAAATTTAAATATATCAATTACCAATGCAAAAAAAAATTAATTACGGTAAATATAAAATATATTCTTTGTTTATATAAAAGTTCACCATGATTTCAACCAATCGCCATGCACGGAATATTAAGTCACCTTTCCGGGAAAACCCCGGATGACGTGTGATATTGTCACGTGAGATTTGTGTAACAGTGAGGGAATGAGGTTAGGAGTAAAGAGTTAAGGAATGCTGCGCATTCCTTGACTAGGGG
This sequence comes from Cepaea nemoralis, assembly GCA_014155875.1. Taxonomy (NCBI): domain Eukaryota; kingdom Metazoa; phylum Mollusca; class Gastropoda; order Stylommatophora; family Helicidae; genus Cepaea; species Cepaea nemoralis. Next base: position 725,918 of record JACEFZ010008326.1, read on the forward strand.
GAAAACCATAGTGAACGTGTGTGCACGAATGAAGAAGGGTATCTAGGTAAAACACACACGTCACTTGGGGCCAGCGAGAAGAGATGTCAACACCAAGAAGGGAGTCTCCATCATGTGTGCTGAGATAGAACGATTCAGCTAATAAAGTATCTTTCTAACAACGCGAAGACTTGTGTGCTGTACGATCACTATTATAACCTGTATGTAACACTGTGACACAGGTTGATTTGGTGCCGTGAATTTATGAAACATGGGAGGTCGCGGAGAGAGAGAGTACCGCCATAGAAGATGGTTATGTCTGGCGTGTCTGGAGATGTAAATATTGAGAAACGCAACAGATGAAAGCCGACTGTTGGTAGCTGTTCTGGGTTCTCACTGGATTCCTGGTTAAGAAGGAGATCCATTTTCAAGGTCAGCGCTAAAAAAAAAGGTTTGATTGATACTTATTTTTTTGAAAGACTGATGTTATTACATAATTATGAAATTAACTGGAGAACTGACCAACGCAAAATGGTATATTGAGATCAAGTAATGCTGTTCTGCATCAAAAATCAGTACAAATTATGAGTTTTAACCCGTGGGACTGTTGAAGGTGAAGTCAAGGTTATGGTGCAAATTCCATAATTATGAAATCAAGATCTGCAATACTCTCTACAGTCACTTCAATTAAAGGAAGGCATAAATGAAACTTGTCTCAACTCGGGGTTTGGATAAAGTAATTTAAAATGACCATGGCGAGAGTCCCACATGAAAATAAGAGACTGGATAGCGTCAGCTTTAAGTCCAATTGTTGTTGACTGGATTACGTTTGCGCTGAAATATATATATGAAAATCCCAGATTGCTGTGGGAAAGTGAGTTTTTTTTGCTGAAACCATGAGCAGTTGTCGGTTGCGTGAAGGTGACCTTACTTGAAGGGAATCTACAGTAATCGAGCAAGTAATCTAACAGTCTTGTTGCGAGCCTGATATCGAGCATAATCAACGTCAGGAAATAATTGGAAAGAACTGACTTTGACTTCGATTGAATTATTAAGGAAAGAAATCCAGAGGCTCTTCTTTGTTCTGCTCATTTTAACGAGCTTGATTAGAGTCCTTTTTTATGTGGTGTAGGTAATTCTGAATCAGGAGGTCATTTAAATTCTTTTGTCAGAATTCAGGGTTGAAACAGGAATATTTCTTCGTCAGGATCTTCGATTGGAGGCTTTAGTTAAGATAATTAGATAATATTAGAGTAATTAACAGATTATGTATTGTTGCTGGGTTTGAAATTAATATTGTTTGAAATATTTGTATATTGCTTGATAATTATAAATTTTAGGATGGAATCCCAAGATTTTCACAGGTACTGACTGGCGTTGGCGGGGCAATATCAAGGTTGGATGCAGTGTTAAGACAACAAAATATAAGCACTGATGTTGAAAGATTTAGTGGTCAGGCAAACCAGTTTAAAAAATGGGTCATTTCTATTGAGAAACATGCGTATTTAGTAAACGCTACAGATGAGGAGAAAAAGAATTTGGCATACAGAACAAGTACAAGTCCAGTTTCTGACCACATAAGAAGAAAGTTAGAAGCAGCAGAAGGTGAAACCTGGTAAGAATTTAAAGATGATCTCGCAAGAAAATATGCTGAAATTACTGATCCACAACACGCATTTTCAGTATTGAGACAGACTAGACAAAACAGTACAGAAAGTGTTCAGTTATACAGTGACAGGTTAATCAATTTAGCTGAAGAGTCATTTTTAGGACAGAATGTACGAGCAGAAGAAGTGGAACGGATGTTAGTAGGGATTTTTGTTGATGGGATTAGGTCAGATGGATTGAAATTTAAATTATTAAGAGAGAATCCTGCAAGATTGTCACAAGCGGTAGATATCGCTATACAAGAGGAAAGCTTGAGGAGGAGGTTTAGGTTAAGGGTAGGACGAGAGTTAGGTAGTAGTTCGGAAGATAGAATTGAAGAACCTATGGAAATAGGACAGTATAGAAATGGATGGAGAGGAAGACGAGGAGAAATACAGATGGTGCAAAGAAACGAGAATGTATATAATCAAGATAGAAGAGGACAAGTGAGAAATACTGTAAGAAACATGGAAGGTAACACAAATAACTCGAATGTGGTTTGTTGGGGATGTCACCAACGTGGGCACATTTTTCGCTTTTGTGGTAACAGAAGTGGCCCATCGAATACGCAAAATAGTAGAGGGGTTCAGACGAGTATACAGAATAGAATGGCAAATGGCAGACCAGCAAATTGGAATTCTGGAGAAATACAGAGAAATTTTAGAAGGTCAGGAAATCAGGGAAATTGGCATCCCGCTTACTGAATAGGATCGGCAGTAGGAGGGAAGATAGTAAGATCCAAAAAGGGCATCAATATATTAAAAACCCAAAGGATGAGTATAATAGAACATTTAGAAATAAAAAACAAGCCGAGGTAAAACAATTGTCATTAAATATAGTAGATCCTAGCTCATGTATAGTACAGATAGGAAAATATAAAGTTAGAACATTAGTTGATTCGGGAGCACAAGTTAGCGTGATTAAAGAAGCATTTTTATATCGAATGTTAAAAAATTGTAAAATATTTAGAATTCAGGAGAATCTTCATTCGGTAACGGGACAAAAATTAGAAGTGTTAGGACAAACGATGATAAATTTGAAATTAGGAGGGATAAATGTTAGGCATATGTTCCATGTGGTTAAAGATTTAAATAGAAATATGATATTGGGACGAGATTTTTTATTGAAAAATGGGGTAAGACTTTTATTTGATTTGCATAAATTAAAATTCCAAGATGTTTACGTAGATCTAGAAGAAGATATGCACTCGCAAAGGCAAACAAAGGAGAAAATCAGCATCAGACTAATAGAACCTTAGCTGATGATCGACAGGTATTTTCAATTTGTAGGGGTAGACAGGAAAGAGAGACACAGACGCAGATGATTGAAGTGGTAGAACGGAACACACAGACACAAGTTGATACAGTAGGAAAGAAAACCCAGATACAACCAAACAACAAGATGACGAAGGGAAGTCAAACCGCGTTGGTAGAAACTCAGTCAAAGCCAACTGACTTGAAAGTGATGAAGAGAAACACCATTGCATTAAAGAGAGACACAGGTACAAAAGTTAGACAACCCAAGACAGAAGACAGCAGAAAGAAAATTAGAAAGAGTGTTAGGGTTAGAAATGAAAAAACTTTGCTCATGTATAATCGTGGATGTGGAACAGAGGAATCTTATGAATCAGAATCTTCAGACCTCACAGATTTTGATATAGAATGTACACCACACAGAAATTTAAAAGGAATGAATAGGAACGATCCTGACTCGAAGCGAGATGTTTCCTCGTGCGGTATGGTTAGTGGTAGACAAGCAGGCAAATTTTTAGTTAGTGACTCTTCGGAACAAGATAACAGTATATATGGCAGAAAAGTAGCAAAAGCCAGGAGACGAATTCCAAGGATGGGAGTAAATGATACAAAAGATGTTTATCTATTAGAAAGTGGAACACAAAAACAACAAAAGACTGAAGCAGAGTTGCACACTAGAGGTCTCATGAAGGCATTAAGACCATGGTTATATGGAAATAACAAATACGTGTAACTGAGCTTGGAATAATTCAGATTCGATGAGAGTTGTAAGGGTCCAGTGTCATATACTATTAAGAATCAAATTTCAGGGCATGTTGCACGTTCACATGTAGAACACTTAAGGCGGGATAATGAAGAAAGGGATGCAGAGAATAATAATAATAATTATTGTTCCGAAGAAATATTGTCAGGTGGACAGATTGTCAGACAATCGGTATATCCAATACCTATAGAGAATGGAAAACAAGTAACAACAGCATCTACTACAGCTGAACAAGAAGAAACGGTACCAAAAACAGTCATGACAGAGGAAAATAACGTGTATGACGATTATATTAGTGAAGAGTCAGTTAGGGAAAATATTGAACCTCCATTTATGAATACAAGACAGGCAGTAAAAAGAAAGTTGGATAGACAGAAAGAAAAAGAAATTAAGAGGCAAAGGAAACTTAGAGCGAATTCTTCGAGTGAGGAAGAGATGCCACTATTTGAAAATTTGTTGAGACGGCAAGACAGAAAAATTAGATTGGATGTAGAAAGGAAGAGATTAGCGGTTGCTAGTAATGGATATACAGATGGGGAACAAGAGATGGATGAAAAGTCAGAAACTGATGAAGAAGCTGATATGAAAGAAGATAGCTCTCCTCGAGAGGATAGCGACATTGATGTAGATATTGCAATTATAGAAAAAAATTTGAGGTTATTAAAGAAATAGAGAAGTGATAGATGAATAGAGTGATACAAGGTTCTGCAGATGGCAGATAGAAGAAGAAGTTGGACACGATATTTTTGTGTTTACAAAGGTACTTGAGGGAGTTTTTCTAAAGCGGAAAATTATTATTGGGTACTCAGAATATGGTCTTGAAATTTATAATGTATGTGTACATTGATTAATGTGGGGGGATAAATATGATGAGGGGATTGAAATGCTTTGCTCAATTGTTGGGACTTCAATTGTGTTTTATGAAATGTGAAAAATAAGTTAACTTAGATGGTTATTTTTACGATGTTTTGGGTTGATTGAGTTACCTTAAGGGTGTTTAAAATGATTATTACTTGAAGTTCAGTTAGAAGATGAATTAAAGTAGTGGTTAGTGAAGTGACTCTATATGTAGTAATGGAGGGGTATGTTGTTATTACATGTGGGGTATGCAATGTATATACAAGGTTTATAATAGGAGCTGGGTTGAACAGCGTTTAATGGGAGAATATGGGGGGAATGCCAGGTTGAGTTTTGGCATTTAAATAACTGCATATTAGAAGAAGAAGACTGTACTTAACAGTATAATAATAGTTAGGAAGTTTTTTGTGGTTGAAGGAATGGTAAACGGGAAATTGTTGATCTGAATAATACAAAGGCTAGCAGTTTTGGATTAACATATTTTTTTTGATAATAACAATTATTATTGACGGAAACTGAAGATAAATTTTGAAACTTTATTTTTTGATAAAGTTTTGAGAATGTATGGGAAGAGAAAGGTGATTACTTCTTACTTTCTTACTTTTTCCTTACTTTTAGTAATTTCAGGTGCGCACCTACACAAATCTAAACTAGCTATTTTTTTCTGTCTATCCTAGAATACTGAGAGTGTGAGAATGTGAATAAGGGGGAAATAAAGGATAAGGGGGGAATATCTTCAGTTTTGTCAATCATAATTTAGATGGACATTTTAAAGTTAAAAGCGGTTCGCTTATGGAGACTTTTGTATTGTGGGGAATTTTATGGAGAGTTTTGTAGAAAGTGCTTATATTTTGTAGAGAGTTTTGTAGAGAGTTTCGATATTATTGTCTCTAGTTAGCAATTGGCTATGAGGAGATAGGAGAATTGACTTAGGAAATATATGGAATTGTTGTTATTGTAGAATAGAGATGTAAAGTTAACTAATTAAAAGTTGGGGTTGAGATTTTTTCAAGGAAAAATTCTCTTTGAAGAAGGGGAGGCATTGTAACAGTGAGGGAATGAGGTTAGGAGTAAAGAGTTAAGGAATGCTGCGCATTCCTTGACTAGGGGGAAAACCATAGTGAACGTGTGTGCACGAATGAAGAAGGGTATCTAGGTAAAACACACACGTCACTTGGGGCCAGCGAGAAGAGATGTCAACACCAAGAAGGGAGTCTCCATCATGTGTGCTGAGATAGAACGATTCAGCTAATAAAGTATCTTTCTAACAACGCGAAGACTTGTGTGCTGTACGATCACTATTATAACCTGTATGTAACACTGTGACATTTGAATGAATGAATGACGTCGAAAGAATGCATGGTCTGAACTAGCCGAACTGGGAGACCCGGTGAGTCATGGCTATACGATTCCGTACATGATTTCTGTTTTCATTTCCGGTCGTGGCACGATGGAACTCCCTACTTTTTAATTTTAGTTTACTCTAGTTAGTAAGCAGCATAGAATATTTTTTTTTAAAAAGGGTTTTTACTTTAGTTGGATTGATACAGCGTGACGAGACAAGTCCAACGGTATCTTAATGAAAACTGTGCGTTAATTCTAAGCTGAGTTATTAATATATTTGTGTCGTGATCTATAATCAGGAAGTGCAAAAAATGTATCTTTAAGAAATGGGGAAGTTTTTATCGCGGCTCAATAAATTGGAAGCTGAGAAATTCTACCGTCAATTACTGTGGCTTGTTTATTTTTAAACGGACAACATAATACCATAAATCATTGCGTCCAGGGTGGCAAGGCCTAACTTGACCTATTATCTATTTTTCAATAGGATGAACCGTGACCTAATTAACAATTAAAAACGGATGCCAATTGTTTATTATTCATTAAAAGTCTGTCGCATTGCTAACAAACCTGGTAACATGTATATTTTGTTATGCGTTTTGGTAACAGGAAAGTAAAGGTCACATTCCTTTTTCAATAAAATGTCAAGAGGATTGAGAGGATTGACTTCATTGCACCAGGTTTTCCCCACATGACTCAGTCTCTTTCCACAGGGCGGCCTGTCAAAAGCATCACACAAAGCACGAGAGTTTCTGTGGCTCCAAGAAAAATGCATTTGATTTTTAAAACTTTTCGATAGGATGTGCTGTGACCTAATTAACAGTTAAAAATAGCTGCCAATTTATATTAATTAAATGTCATGTGAAATGTTTGTCGTTGGTGAAAGAACAATTCATGAAAATGTACTCATATTGTCTTAATGTACCCTTCATTGCGACAGCTTTCTTTTGTTGATTAAATATCATGCATTAATGTAAGTAAACAAGTTTGTAACTGCTGCATAAATTAAGCAGCAGTTAATTAATTATTAAAATATTAAATAATAAAAAAATATTAATATTAATTATTTAAATATTCGCTAATAATAATTTCTACTTCTGCTCAATAATTACACTGTTCACTATCTAAAAGTGAGCAATTAATAATTAAATACTAACATTTAAAAAAACAATAACTTATTTCACAGTATTTTATTTAAATAATTATGTCCTGGTGCGCAACTAAGAAAAAAAGTACTCCTTACAGGTTTACAGACGGGTCTGAAAACTGGCTTTCAAATTTATTTTCAGTCATGTCAAAGGGTGACAAATTATACAAGTACACAGATAAGTTACTGCTACAAATGAAATTTGTATGATGTTTAATTTTAGTAGTTAAATTGCCAGTTCTAATTATAAAATAAAAATGAGTCTGTTCTACTATACTATGCAATGCTAATGGCATGGGTCCACGATTTTGAATTTCGCGATATCGATATCTCGTTGTTATGCTAAAATTGGTTATTGTTTTCTGAAAAAAGTCAGAAACGGTAATTGTTGAAACTCTTCACATATATGAAAAATTGAATGGAGAATGCAGTAGTGTGTGTGGGTTGATGCGGGATGTGTGTGTGGGTTGATGCGGGATGTGTGTGTGGGAGGGGGGCTGTGGCACATAACATGATAATATGCATTGTTTATGCTTACACCATTCATTTGACAATGTTTTTTTTCCTATGTGAATGTATCATGCACTGCTGATGAACAAAAGATGAGTGATTGGAAGGGCCGAATGTAAGACGGGCCTATGTGCCCAATTTGTAACCCTTTTAAAATGAAGTTCAGTTAAATTCAAATATCAAAATTAACTCAATGGAGAAATAATGTCTAGCGACAAAGGCTTTCAGTCTAGCAGACAGGTCACTTCTGCATTTATTAGAGTTGTTTCCCGTGAAGTTTAACTGGTTATTTCCGAATACATCCAAACAAGCAAGCATGGGTACCCCCAGGCATAGAACCGGATGACGAAAGAAACTTTATACTAATGAGGTCATACCATATCCCGCCAATTTCACGATATGCCGACAATTGACATTGCTATTATTAGTGACACTGGATAGTGACCAGTGTCATTCCGCGTTGTTGTACAATATCTTTGATATCGTCATTTCATTTTCTTCTCAGGTGTCCTCTTGCTGTTTTAGCAGATGTTCTTTGGTGTAGCCCCAGTGCTGGTAGTTGATGGTGTTGCATTCCAGCGAGATGCCAAACCATTTAGTAAAA